>JAPMOR010044759.1:307157-389884 GCA_026543865.1 Argiope aurantia
TCATTTTCATCTTTTCTTGTCCCAAACACTGAGTATTATTAATCGGAAGCTAGTTTCTGCAATAACTTGTTGAGAATACGATGTATGTTTTAAAAAAATTATTTATGATGGACTGACTGATTCTGAAGTATTTTTAGTTCTTACAGAAGTATTTATTCAATTGATTTAATATTCTTAGTAAAATTTTGGTTATCCTTGTAATTCTCCAATAGATAATAAAAATTATATATTGCACTTTTGCTATTGTAATTTAGATAGACAGCTGTATTCAATATTGAATTCATAAATAGTATATACTAAAAAATAAATCGAAAGAAAAACGATTTAAAATTGATGACATGTTGACTCCAAAATATGATTAATGGGCAGAATGCACCAATTTAAAGCAATTAAATGCTTTTTTAAATCAAAAGATAAAGAAAAGATTATAGAAGGCTAACAATTTTTCCATGAATACAATGTAGCTGTTCCTTAAGATGCTAGATGCTAATGGGGTAAATGAAATTTTAGTTATTGTACCTCATTAATTCCAATAATGCGTTTATCCATGTGTTGTTGGTAATAGTAAATCACTCTATAATAAATTCAAGCATTTTATAGCTATCAGTTCATTTCGTATGAAATAAATAAATAAAAAAAATAAGCTGAATTTGCCTACCTTCCACTTATTTAATAAAAAGGATATTTCTATTTTCACGTATGCTTTAAGAACTTCTAAGAGTATTTTATTATTTGCTTTGAATACAATGTAGTACTATTGTTGTTGCTGAAGAAATGGTACCAGGCTCATGACGATAGTCGAAAAAATAAGATTTTAAAAATATTGGTAACTGAAGCACAAGGAAATATAAGCCGCCCTTTGGGAGGCCATGCGAGAAAAGCAAAAGAAGAGAAATGAATAAAAAGGAAAAATCATGAATGTAAAAAAGAAACTTACAGTTTTGTCTATTATGACACTGAAATACATCTTCTTTTTCTTTTCAGTTGTCTACGTGCTATTTTATTCCTTCTTCAGAAAAGTCTGTTTTTCGTTTATTCCCAACAGTGATTCTCATTTCTTCAAGCAAGGTTTTGTGGCTCTTCTCTTCAAAATTGTATTTATTTTCGTCGAACTTTGACAAAATACAAATAGTTTGTTTCACTGTTGCTATTACAAAGACGATCTAGAGGATTTTCTACACTAGGTCAACTTTGCCCCAGGAAAGGCTTTCCGCGGATTGTGACAATACAGATAAAAGGCCGTGTGGTCAGTATCTTCATGTAATGTTAGGATA
The DNA here is from genome assembly GCA_026543865.1 of Argiope aurantia. NCBI lineage: Eukaryota > Metazoa > Arthropoda > Arachnida > Araneae > Araneidae > Argiope > Argiope aurantia. Next base: position 308,432 of record JAPMOR010044759.1, read on the forward strand.
AATATTAAAATTGTTATTCGCAACAGAACCTTTATAATGGAATCTGGTCCCAAAGCACCCCATTTGCCATTAAAAAATTAACTGCACTAGCAATTTATCCTTTAAGCCTTAACTGGGAAGGTGAAAATTTAGGACTTTACTGGGGAGGTGCGGTCTACGAGACCGCATTTCATTTACACTCAAAATAAATTTTCTAATGAATGTATTAGTATGAAAAACTGCCAATATATTTTGCAGATATTTTTCTTGATATATAGGTATGTTTTAGAAATTTTTCAAAATATATTGTCATTGAAAAAAGTAAATGCGTTGGAACATATATTTTCTTCTCAAATGACATGTTACAATCAATAATATTCTTGAAAAAGCATATTACTTTTTACTATTTATTTTTACAGTATATGAAGGTATATAGAAGAAAATATAATGTAAAATTCAACAATTATATCAAAAAAAATGACAATGGGTAAAATAGGCCCTTTTTTTATCGGCTTGTGTGATTTTCATAGCACAGTTTTCTAGGACATTTTAAGTATACAGGTTTAGAACTAGTATAAAAATCAACTTATAAATTCTGTATATATATATCTCTTGGTATATTAATATATTTTATAAATTTTTCAAAATACATTATCACTAGAAAAATTGATTATGTTTGAACATACATATCAAAATCAGTTCAATGCGAACTTTCATCCAAAAACTCTTCTGTACAATTATCCTTATCACTAAAATCACTTTCTGCTTCATTTAAAAGTGTTTGGAGCACTGCTTCATAATAGGATCAGTAAACTGGATGATATTTCGGGCCCCAAGTTTTAGCGCCATTTGCTAAGCCTTGTTTATCACTGGGACACTAACAGGGAGATGCGGTCTTAGAGACCGCGCTCAAAGAAATAACTGAATTATTTTAAAACGTATCTGCTGAAATCGGTTGAAAAAGTGCACGTGTATTGAAAGTCACAAAACAGGAAACTACAGGGTCAATCCATTCAATTGAGCTAAAAATAGAATAGGGGTGATAGAAAAGCCATCGCTAGCGGTCTCACAGACCGCACGTCCCAAGTTAAGGGTTAACTACAAGTTGTCTTTTACAGAATTGTAACTTCAGTTTTGTCTTTGCTATTGTCATTTCTTCTGTGTTAACATTAATTTATCTCGTGTATGTACAGATGGCAGACTATAGTGCTTTTTGGGGGGGGGGATAGAGAGAGATTTTGAACAATTTTTGTCTGTCGTAGAATTCTAAGATATTTTATATACAATAAGCAATGCAACACTTTGTCTGTAATTTTGTTCCAAATACAGCTGTAATATTATTCAATTGGCATGTTTAAATATGATAAATTGATTTAAAAACGAGAAGCTTGTAATGATATGTTGATGCATTACAATAACTAATTTTAAAAAGACAGATTTATAAACTAACAATATGGTATTTATTTTTGCTAGATAGTTTTACGTTGAAGCAGTGCAATATATTTTGCAATTTAATCATCTTTAAAAATAAAAAAAAACATTGATCTGTTAATGCTTTAACATATTTAATAACAATTCGGTTTTGCTTGCATATGCAAGAATAAATTACTTTTAAACTTGGATTACTTTAATTGCCTTAGAGAAAATTAATGACGTTTTAAAGGAAAATAATAAATCCTCTCGAAAAGGAATTATTTGTATTATTTTCTTAAATGAGAATGAGACAAAAACACTCTATTGATTACCAAATTCTTAAGCAATTCATTGTTTCCACAAATGTAATATAAAATTACAGGCGATGATTACACGAAATACAATTTTATAAGAAAATTAGACATTTAATAAATGAGATATTATACAATATTATACAAAATTTCCTTAAAATCCTTTGTATTTTAAGAAATAAGGCAAATAAATTAAAACTATAAACCTTTGAAATAAATCCCAAACAAATATTTTTATACTAGCCGCCTTTGGCGACCAGCCGGTTCGCCAGTATTACCGCTAGCTACAATTTTCAATTAAATATTTTAAGTAACTGGTCTCTTAAAGGATTCTGAAACAAAACATTTTTAATCTTCAAATTTTGATAGTCATACCAAACTTATATTGTTTAGATCTTTTCGTTCAATTTACTATATATATTTTGCTAATTTGTTGCCATTTCCGGTAAAACTTCAACTTTAATTAAAAATGTAAATGACGAAATTGCAATTAATATTAAGATATTTTTAATAAAACCAAGCGTTTTATTTTATTTATCATCTTTATTGTTATTTATTAATTATTATTATTATTGAATATGAGTATTGCAAACAGAATCGTTCGGTATTTAAGTCTTATGTTAACTACAAAATATTTTTCATAGTTTATGTAATATCTCAAACAATAATTCAACAAAAATTTCTGAGATTCAGTATAAAATTCAGTTTTTAGTTTTGCTTTCAAAAGGATTGAAATGAAATCAATAATAATATTTTGTTCCTGCTTATAAATATATTTCAAAAATTATGAAGTCTAAATTTAATGCAGTAAGGTATCATATTCTGATAAATATTCTGGACACACCAAATTTTTTTAAATAAATGAATGAATATTTCTATTTTCCACTATCAACTAAGACTTATTTATGAAGTTTTAAATGTTAAAAATTTAGAAAAACTCACCATTTTCATAATCTTAGGCCAATTAATCTTGAGAAACCTGCGCGCTTATTGGCGTATTTTCTTTGAAACGATCGATGAAAAATCTAAAATTATCCTTTTTTTTTTATTGAATAGTGATATTCAAATCTTCATAAATCGGTCAGTTTAAGTGATTTGAAATTAACTCTTAAAAGTCAGTGATTTAGTTGATTGGAAATTAACTCTATGACCACCATAAAATCTGTGCTTTCTCTTGTGGTGTATGCATTCTCCTTAATATCCGATCGAATAAAACATCACATACAAAAGTACTAAATAGAACAAAAACATCAAAAGTAAACATAACATTTCAATAGTTGCCAAAAACAATAGAGAGAAAAAATGCAATTAATAAGCAGACGATATTTAGAAAAGTACAGATATTTAGACTGGAAAATGAAATTATCTGAAATTAAAAACACGCGCAGACTATATTTACAAAAGTAAAAATATTCAAACCTGAAAAGGAAAATATATGAGTTATTCCATCAATAAATGCCATAAGTTTGTTTACATCTTCATTATTTTATGAGTCATTAAACATCAAAATGGGTCCGGGACTAAATAAACACCCTGTATAGAGAGTGTAAAAGATCATAAAATAATTTTTCTTGAATTTATTTTTTAGAAAATTAATATTTCATATTTGTTGAATTTCTACAGACACGCGCCGAAAATTATATGTTTGCAGATTTCATTTCCAAAAAGATTTAATTTATTTTCAGTTAAAGCTTTAATCAATGTGATGGCAACACTTTGAAAAAAGCTATTTTTTTTCTCATGAATGCGAAACGTGCTTAATCCTCATTTTTATTTTTGACGAAAAAAATTATTGAAAAACATAGTTAAAATATTTATTTAAAAATTCATAAAAAATAGAAATTTAATTTTAAGATTAAAACAGTAGTATCATTTAAAAGATAAATTTTTGATTGTTAACTTCATGTAAAAATCTTTTTTGTGCGGTAATATTTTCGGAAGTTATAGCAGAAAGACGTCAAAATTTCGCTTAATTTTTAAATAAATAAAATTCTATTTAAAAATTCGAAAAAATAACCCCCCAGGTGCACATTCCCGGCCTCCAAGGTATACACGTGCCAAATTTGGTAGCTGTAGGTTGAATGGTCTGGCCTGTAGAGCGCCAACACACACACACACACATTGAGCTTTATTATAAGTATAGATGAAATGATTTCTTCTTTAAAGTATGCTCTGTAACCTATTCTTTTTGGCTTAATTTTAATTCTTTTTTTTGTTAGCCTGACAGCTATACAAATTAGCTATTTCAGAAAATCTTAAAAATGTTTATATGATTTCACCTTAATTTTCTTCTTTTCCTGTTATTTACAATGAATTATTTTAAATGTATAAGATAGTTTTGAAAATAAAGTTTTGTGGCAATATTTAAAGGTAAATGATAAGCAGGGAAGATAAATAAAAACTAAATTATCCTATATATTTTTAAATGCAATAATATGAATATTTTCTCGCATAAGTTATGGAATACTTTGCACAGCCAAAATAGTTTGCAAAAATTTAAAAAACTAATTTTTTGCTTTACTTTTAAAATTTTAAATTTAACATCTGAGAAATAATTCTTCAAACTGTATCCTAGTTTCTGTATTTGCTTTCAAAAAATTTGTATTTACAGAAGCTAATTTTGAGTTATTTGTTGATGAAAATAATAGTAAATCATTTTTACTTCGAATGAGAAAGCACGTTCGAACAAAAGATCCAATTAAACGCAACTGGCTCTCCAATTAACTATTGTGGAATAGCAAAGACGATAGCCAAAAATTCCTTCTAGACAATTCGTCTTCCATTTAAAGATTCTCTCTCCAAAATCCAAATAAAGTTTTAATTGCTGTGTTCCTGTCTTTGGAGGATTGGACACTGTTCTGGATTCTAGAAGTTACAAGACTACTCAATGCTAATGAACGTCATGTAAATTTATCAGGTAAAGTAATTCTAAAAGCTTTTAAATTTCAATAAAAGAAACCTAAACTTTTTTATTCTTTGCTCGCACGATGAAAGACAGAAATACCTAGAATTGCTCTGAAATGAAAAATGATTAGTATTTAAACGGAAAGGTGAACATTTTATTGGTTTCAAACACTTTTACTTGTCTTTACAAGTTCCATAATACCTTTTTCATGCTGTAATGATGGAATTTTTTAGATCGATTTTTCATTCACTTCTTCAAACACTACAGTTTTGATATTCACATCAATAAAAAAGCACAATTCTCTTATGGACTAGAATTCTGAAATTCTCACCAACAGAAAAGGGAACTTCCTTACCTACTAGAATTCTGAAATTCGTACCAATAAAGGGGCTCACTTTCTGATGGACTAGAGTTTAGTTTCTGATGTACTAGAACACAAATGAAAGAGAAGTATTTGCGAAATGCTCAAGCTTAAGCGGGGGGGGGGGATGGAGAATTTTTTATTATTATGTATTTATTTTATTATTATCTTTCTCTTGAAACTAAATATGAGTGGTTGGGGGCATGACAATTGGATAGTGCTACAATTCGAAATGCCTCGTCAGCGATATCAAAGTGGTCTCGTGAAATTCTGAATTTAAGACTGATTTCAGAAGACAATAGAATATTTTACTAATTATAGAGTTCTTAATTATCAATAAATATTTTAACTACCCTAAAAATTCATTTTAATGTGATCGCACCATCTAGAAATTTATTTGAGGAATAATATATTTTTAAATTCGATAAAAATTTATAACCATGAATAATTAAATAAAGACTGAATCGTATTAAACAGGAAGTATTTAGAATTAATTCTCTACAGGGGAAACTACCTGGGAAAATACAAATTCCTCACCCAAGCTGCTTTCATAAAAAGGCATTTTCAGTTTAAAAATAATAATAGTTTTTATTCCCACCATTAAGAAAAAATGGCCCTCAAGGTCAAGCAATTTATTTATTTTTAAGATTCATAACATCGATTGGCAATGTTGAAATGAAATAAATATCACAAAGGGAAAGGTATATAAACTTTATTGCAATCAAATGCAGTTAACGGTAATTTCGAGAATATGACTAAATGAAGATTTCTGCAATAACTTTATTACTATCATTTGTGTAACCACATTATCATCATAGAACGAATTTTTATATAGTTAAAGGATGCTAAGAAATATCTTAATTACCTGCACCGGAGCGCCATATCCTCTTCTAGCAGTGGACATGTGAATTATTCTACTTTCGGAAATCGAAACAGCATATTCAAGAAAGTATGTGCATGAAATTGGCAGAGTAGCTTCCCATATAAATAAGTCTGAACACCTCCTGTAGAATTTAGATAACTCTATATATTTTGCAATTGTATTCATTGAGTGCTTTATCTATAGTATTAATTCTTAATTCAGTTGCAACGATACTAAATTTCTTCTGTGTTTGTTTGCAAGATATTGCATTAAGAATAAAGTTTTATAAATTACATAATGCTAGATTAAAATGTTTGTTTCCAAATCCAAGAATGTGCACATTATGGGGCGACAAAAGAGAAGAAAACTAGATAGAAAGAAAAAATATTGCAACTGAACTCGAGATTTTGACAAACTCCCCATTTGAAATCTCTTTGAGTCTGAAAAGAACACGTTTATTTGTTATGAGCATGATAACTCAAAAAAATTTGAACTAGACACATGAGATTTAGTATGAAATCTTCACACATGATTTGTAGATTTCTATCAAAATTTAAACTGAATCCATTCAAAAAAAATGTTTATCTCTATTATCATTAGCTCAGACAATCTGAAACAGAGCCAATACAAGCTCCATTTACACTCCAAGGCATAAGGTCATTCAGATCAAAATGAGATTTCTTTATTAATATTAGAAAACGTTTTCTGTCTCTGATTTTTTGACATTGCTCAGTTTCAATATAATCCTTAAACTAATAAAAATTAAGGATTATTTTTATGTTTCTATATAGACAATGGTTAACATCATAATAAACTTGTAATTATTGCTAATTTTGACTTATTTCATTGCAACAAATATTTGTACCCCCCCCCCCCGCATTCACCGTTGAGCTTTAAATGAAAAGATTTCCATAGAGAACAGCTTGAAAACATTCAAACTGGAACACTCGAACCATTTTAAACTTTCCTTTACTGAAAATTTATATATAAAAAAGTAACCAATACAATGAGATAACTTTCCCATTAAAAAGTAACATTCAAACAGCGTCGCAACTACAGGTAGTAATTAGTATTATATAATAAGACCAAATATAGCGTATATTTAAAATATTTAACATAACATCACAGATAGTATATTATATATATATATAACGTTACGTTAAATATAGTATAATTAGATGGCATAGGAATTCGTAATAATCATTGACAAATAGGACAAAATAATTTCAATTTTTGTTCACTGAAAACTAATAACTAGTTTAATACTATTCCTTAAACATTTTCTTTTATGTTCTAATCAAAACTTAAACCTTACATAAAATTAAAACACGTTTCAGTCATAACCAAATTTTATCCAAAGTTCCACATCCTAAGACCTGCAGGAATACAAACGACTTGAAACACGGACAAGTCGAAGAAAACTTTAGTCCATTTAGTTAATAGCGGCAGAAAACACGTGTTCTTTATACAATTATTCTGCAGAAAAGTTTAAGTGTACTTTTATAGGTCATGCTCCTTTTAATTCTTCAGACGCGAAGGAATGCAGTTTCGCTTCAATTCAAAATTATTTGCATTTTCTTGCTCATCATAAACTTTTTCAAGGGTGGGACGGGAATGAATCTTTGGGTAAATTCATTCTCAAAAGGAATTCGGAGAAATTTGCTCGCCCGACTATCAAATTTGTTTTAAAATTTGCAGGTATCCTAATTTCGTTTCTGAAACGGGAAGTCGTAAAGCCAGCTTTATATTCTCCTGAAGGATAACATACAGACACAGTTTATAAGTGGATACGCTATCCTGTAGAAGGACAAACGCACCTTTGAACTTAAAAAAGAAATTAATATTCGGGAGAAATATTAGCCTGTTATTTACAATCATTATTTTCAGACAACTGTTAATTAATTAATTAACTATCTTTAATATTCTTTTATTTAATTTATGTAAGGGAATAAATACATCTATATAAACTTCTCGTGCAACTTTGTATTGATTATTTTTTATATTTTTATTTTCACCTGTACTTTTTTTTGTATTAGTATTTGTATAATTTGCACTTTACTAATCGAAATTGCTTCTGATATATATATTAGAATATGAGACCAAGGGGTGTTCTCTCACTAATCCAAAATTTCAGAATTAAAAACTGAATTTTAAAACTTACCCCTCAATTATTGTCTATGTAATTGACTTTATATGTTTTTGTTTCATTTCTAAATTGGTTTATATTTCAAACTAATAACTACAGGGTGCGGAACAAATACTCGGACAAAGTTATTACATCAAAGAATAGAAGTAAATTTCTTTTTAATTTTTGTTTATTTATTTTTGTCTACCACTTCAATTATAACATATTTTATAATGTATCTTTTAGTTTATGTATTGATTTATGGCCTTTTTATAATTCCAAGCAAAAGGTATGCTGTTTTAAAGTTGGAAAACAAACAGTATGAAGCCGTTCGTTTGTTTACTGTGCCTCTGCAAACAGTGTCTGATGCAATCTATCGTTTCAAAGAGCTTGGTATTGATGACCGAAGTCCAGGAAGTGAACTAAAACGTATGGTGAACACTTTCAGTAGCCGTAGGTTATCAAAACGCCAGTTTAATGAAAGGTTCCTATGAGAAAAGATCGCTCGTGAACTAGAAATAAGAGACCGGTCAGAGCAACAAATGGCAGAATCAGAGCTTAGGCTGAAGCCTTACAAAGTCCAAAAAGTTCAGCTTCTCACTGAAGAAAACAAACTCGTGCAGCTACAAAGACGCCGAAAACTTTTGAAAAGGGCCTTATATCAGAACTGAGAGAGATCCCTTTTCACTAATCATAAGCACTTTACCGTCCAAAAGTTCGTAACTCCTAGAGCTATAGCATCTGGTCCATAGACGCACCAAGTACTTCATCAACTAGTGAACTTGGCAAAAATCCAAAGTCGGTCATGGTCTGAAGTGGAATTTGCTAAAGCTGCAAAGCATTTCTGTTTTTTGTGGATGAGGGAGCTAAATTAATTCAAAAATTGTACCAGTGGGATATTCTAGAAGCTGTTATATTTCCAAAATGCACTTCGGCTATGTAAAGTGGGAGTTTCAACAAGACTCTGCATCAGCTCACAGGCTAAAAAGACAGAAGAGTTGTGGGATTAACATTCTCTTGACGTGATATCATCCGGAGAATTGACATAATACTCGACGAATCTCAAATCCATGATTAAAGTGTATGGTCCATTTTGGTGTCTAGTGCTTGCACTAAACGACATAAAAGTTTGGACTCTCTAAATTACTGGCTTCTGCTGGAATGGGATAGATTAAAGGAAGAAGACTTGCGGCCCATTGCAGAAAATTTCAATAAGCGTTTGCACCTCTGCATCACTGCAAAAGCCGGCCATTTTGAAACCAATTAAATTTATTTATCAGTAAAAGTCTACTCTTATTATTATTTGTTATATTTTGTTAATTTATTAATTTTTAATAAAGTTATATTAAAATTTGTTTGTCTGGGTTTTTCTGCCGCGCTCTGTTCAAATTTAAGGGAATGTAATAAAAAAGATGTATCGTTTTCTTCCAGACGAAAACCAAAAGGCAGAGGAAATGCAGCACTCAGTAATTCAAGGGCCAAAGAAATTTTCAGTGGAATTCATTTGTACTGTAACAATTGGTTTTACTAAAAATCCACTCCATTGCAATATTTAAATATCATTAATGAAATATGAATATAAAAGTGTTTCTAATCAATAATCAGCAGTAAAAATTCTAAGTCATTGAGAATTACAATAGAAATTTAACTAAGCCTTGTTTTTCCATTTTATAGTTTTTTTGTCACCTTCTGTTTATGAAAGTATTTGTCATATTGATGCAAAAACAATCCATAAAGTGTTTGAGGTGTTCATTGATTGCCCATTATTTTTACATCCAGTTACATCGTCCATGAATGATTTCATTTAATTTGATTTAACATGTGAAGATTCGATGTGCGACACCCTTTTGAAAATCACAGTTAAACTTTCAGATTAATTTTCTAGTGACAATTTTTATTAGTTAAAAGTGGATATAAATATTTAGATATTCATATTAGTTAATTTCTTCACTAGATTCTTTTTTATTTTATTTTAAAAATTAACATGAAACTGTAAATTTATATATAAGAAGTTTCTAACTTAAAAATAAATGATAACAAAAAAAAAATTGGAACTGAAATCTGTAAAACGATGCTTACCTACAGCTATTTATATTTAAAAAATATTACTAGTAGAATAAAAAAAGTAAATCTGCCTAACAACTGCCTAAACTAGGATTATAGAGATTCTTATTGAGTTATTTTATTTTATTGCATTGCACAATAGGCTATTTGTAAGCCGAAAAGCTTTGCTAAGATGGCATTACATAATATACATCACAAAAATACGTTTCTAATTTACAAAAGAAATAACAAGAAATAATTTTCGCACTATAAACTCCCTTCAGAAAACGATTTAAAAAAATTAAAATAATATAAAATTTTATTTTAATACCTACATTAATTTTATAAATACTTAATCCATAATTTAAATGATAATCTATCTTTTCATGCAATCTCAATTTAATTTTATTATTAGAAAAACATAGTTTAGAAATAATTTTTTGTGGTTCAAAATAAGTAAAAAGGACAACAATAATAATTATAATGACAACAAGTTTTTACTGTGAAAAATAAAGATACACAAAAATTTTAGGGATAATTTTTATTATTAATCGTATTCTTGAGTTATAATTCCTAAAAATATAGATTAAAGAGATTTAAAAGAATAAAGGTTATTGTGTCACATTAATTTATATGATAATTTCTTTAAATGCTGCCAGAAATAAACAAAAATAAAAATTATGTTCCATTTTTATACACTTACTTCAAAAGCGAAAATAAACATACAAAGCATTACTAATTCATTCTGCCTAATGCAATTATTCCTTAATGTCATAAAAAGTCAAATTAAATAAGTTCTAGAATATTATCATTTAATGAGAAACGTTTTTTATCTCAAAATTATTTTATATTAATAAAAATTCTAAATTTTTTGCATCCAATAAAGAATATTTCTACCTTTTTTTCTACCTCGGTGTGACTGTCCTATCAGTACAAGATGCCTAAAAAGATAAAATTATACGAGTTTTGTTTGTAATTCAGTTTCCTCTTCCAATTTTGAAACTAAAACAAATAGCTCTACTTGTTAGTCAATCATGTGTAATGCACAACAACCAAGATTCCACTTATCCATACCTTAGATCAACTAGGCGCCATTTTGATCAATTTTCATTCAGAGATTCACAATCATAACAAAGAATCAAGAGAAAGAATTGATTGTCCTACCAACGAGAAATACTTATTTTCAAATTCATACCACTTGACCCCACAAAGGCATGAAGTAAGCAGCTCTTATTAAATGATCACACATTTCAAAGTAAGAAGAAAAAGCTTATTAAAATATTAATTATATACATAAGTTAATAAAATTAAAATAGTGATACTTAAAAATATTGATTTCTTACTATTTCAAGATATTTGAAGTATTAGTTACAATAACATTACAAAACTGGATTGCAATTTAGAGATAATTTATTTCAATACATATCACTGAAAAGCAGCCCATCACATCCATCAATTTAGCTACCAACTCTTTCTTCACTTTATAGATTGTGTAATTTAATAAACGTCAGTTAGTGTTTTATTATGACCTAAGAAGGATAAAGTAGAGAACTCTATATAAAAAAAGAGAAAGAAAATATAAAAAACGCCCTCTGCCGGCAATATTTTGAATTTTTTAATAGGTAATGTTCCCATTTTTCATGAGGTTCTAAAAATTAATTTCGTTTCAAGATAACTCTGAAATAGTGTCTTTTTAATACAGCCTTGCATATAACGCGCAACTATCACTTTTTTCGGAATTATGGACAAAAACGATTCAATTCAAATGTGCACTAGAATTGGTATTGATGCAATGCAACCGAATGGACTGCTCCCAACAAAGGAAATTTAATCTTTGTCGAATCTAGCAGCTTTTCATCGCCGTAAGGCGCCAAACCGCTCATTTATAGGACAGAGCGAAGTGAATAGTATTAAAGATTATCTGGAAAAAAATTAAATATAAATAATTTTTATTTAGAAATAGTGGTACTTTACGCCATCAATAAAATTAAAACGCTTTCATGAACATTTCATCAAAGCATAATTAGTAGATTACAAGATTAGGCTGCAATTATATAAAATTTTTTATTAAAATAAATTATATCACTCTTCTTAGGGAATATTTTTTTATCTGAACAGCTCAATCCTGATAATATCTTTAGATAAATGTAATATGTCAAACATTAGCAGGGGTTATTTAATTAACAGTAACTAATTTTTCTACTCACTTAATCCATGAAGGTTATGCACCCAGATTTGTGCAGCAATCAGTTCTTTCGATCTGAAGGAGAGACACTACCACTAGGAAAATGGGGCTCCTGCAATTGAAGAATAACAAATCAAGTATACATTAGAGTATTTTTATTTGTAAATAGGACTAATTTCGGTATTTGTGAGGTGTGGGGATTACTTTAGATATAACACCCATGTATTAAAAAAATGTAAATTTAAGAAATTAAACTTGATACATTTTAGAATATAATTTATTTAATTAATCGACTAATTTTAATAATATTTCTTGTTTAATTGGATTATCCATATAGAATAATAAAAATTTCAAAAAAGAAGCTTTTTATCCATTAATAACTTGTCATTTCCACATCTGTTTTTATTATCCAGCTAACCAATCATCTATGATTTTTTGTTTTGTGCTTCTAACTTCCCTTAATAGTTTAAAGAGTTTTGAATCTTCTTGCAAGTTAAATAAATAAAAGAAAAGCGAGTTTTTGCCGAAACCGCATGAGAATATCTCCGTTAAAAATTCCAGAATCTAAAGCATATTAGTAGTGCAATCAAAAATCTCGAAATAGCAATAATAAAGTAGGATGTTCATTTAATTAATAAGATTGAATATTTACTTCTTTTATAATTGAAATCTTGACCATTGGTGAAAAATAAAAAGGATAGTTCACCAACAGCATAAAAGATTATCATCTGATACTGGATATTCGTTTAGCTCAGAGGAAACGACGCTACCATATGATTCTCAAAATGAAATTAATACCTCTTTAATCATGTTGCTTCTTACCCAGTTATATATAAATCAGCAATTCAGATTCCATTTATTTATATCTAAGATCAACAAGACGTTATTTTAATTAATTATATTAATTATTATTTAATTATTCTAATCAAATTATGTCATTGCTTAATCATTAATTATTTATATTGCTATTGTAATAAATATTGTTATGTATATTATCCATCTTTTTTTTAAATAATAAATTCCCTTACAGATCAATAGTTATCCAGGCAGATAAATATCTAGGCTCAGATCATAAATCTCTGGTTAAATTCTCAAAATTATAAGGTTTCGGAGATTAAGGACCATTGAGTCCAGGTGCTCCGCCGAAACACTCATCACTTCGTAGTAAGGCTTTATTTTAATTAATCTTCATTAAGAAATGCTGAAGTATATAAGCAGTTAATTTCAAAAGCGCATGATAATGGCTAACGATTCATGACTAATGAGTCAAATCATTGACTATTTCTGTATCCGGAAGAAGGTGCTTTATACACATGAAGCACATGTAAGCCTTTTGTCCAACATAGAGGCAGCGATTGTAAGCAGCTCTTGTTGAAATGTGTTAATGACTTTTCACCTGTGGAAAAACACTATTTTTAATTTTAAGTCCGAATGTTGAAATTTGAATTTTTCTGTTAATTGAATAAATGGTCCCGAGTTCAACTGAAATCATGTATCGTCGATGGTTATTCCGTAGAATCTAAAGCACATTCGTTTTACGATAAAAAGCCCAAAATAGCAGTTACGAGCTGCGTTTATCATACTGATGGCATCAAATACTGAATCCGTTTCCGACCTATTGTCTTATAGTAATCCTTATTTGTATAACCGACTCGATTTAACATATAATCGCCATCAATTATTTCTGCTACATTTTTAATAGAAAAAAAAATCTAAAGATTATTTTTAAGACCTATTCCCGCATACCTCAATTTTTCTCGATCTTTACTTTTCTTATAATGATTTTTTTCTTTTTTCATATTTGCAAAATATATAGAATATATATTTTAATAACCAAAAGAGTTTAGATCCATGACTATATTATTTTTTAAGTTATGAATAAAGTTCAAAATTTTAATAGCTTATAATCTGGAAACGAATGGACATAGGCTGATTAAAATTTGGTTTCCGGGAAGAATTTCTGATGCAATTTTGAATTGTGATGAGAAAAATTTTGGAAAATTTGCAGTTTGTTCTTGTTATAATAAATATAGATGACCTTTAGAAAATTTTTAACTCAAAATTCTTTAAGAGACTTTAATTACTTTCGAAATACACCTTTTTTTATTGTAGGATGAACAATGTCAAAATAATGCTAGGGACGGGTTTCTTTTCTTTTTTCCTTTTTTAGTCTAATATGTACTTTTCTATGAGACCATAATATCTGAAATACATATATAAAAATAATTTCAACCTTTTCTAAAATTGTTCTTTTAAGCCATAATCTAATTTCTGTATGTTTTAGTTTTCGTGTACAAAATTACTAAGAATATAAATTAATTTATTTTACCGTCCTGTCTTAATGAATATTGCCAAAATATTGATATTTTCACTATAAATATAAAGTAAAGTGAAACGAAACTAATTACTTTTTTACCTTTATTTCATATATAATTCGATTTCATTTGAATTTAAAAATAAATTTAAAATAGTATTTTAGTATCTGTGTCATATTAAAAGTAATTATTGATTTTTCTTCATAAGATATGTAAAATAAATAAATATATATATAATATAAAAAATCTTTATGAATGATGGATAAAGCAACTTTATATAAATCTTCTAAATTAGGAAAAAACAACTCGATAAGCACCTTTTTAGTATAGAAGAAATTCAATTATTCTTATCATTGTATACTATCACTAGTTTTCGATCCTACAATTAAATCCTACAATCGATCCCAAATATCACTTACTCATGAAGTATGAATTTGTATTTACAGAACCGTTTAAAGAAAAAGGTATCACTGAATGAGTGCTTGCAAAAAAATTTATTAGCAAAAAAAAAATCCGTTTTCTTTTTTCAAAAAATTAATAAATTTTCAAGCTATTCTTTTAGTTTTTTTTGTAAATATCTTTTTTTTTAATTTTCTTATTCCCGCGTTTCTAAATAACCTTCTTTTTCTTTGTTAATCGAAACGCGCTCTTAGAGTACAAAAAGATTTTAGAATAGAAATAATTTTAAGTCTGTAAAATGATTTTTGCATAAGCTTCGAAATGTACATTTCCCAAGCGTTTTATTATTCCAAGCTGCATTATTATAATATTTCTAACTCAAAGAGACATATTTTCTTTACATTTGAAATACAACCGAAATATCAAATTGGTTGAAAATAATATAATAATTATATAAATTAAATAATTTTTAAAAACTTATAAATTTTTATAGTAACAGGAAATAATTTTTAATAATTTTTTTGAAATAACAATTACCTCTTTTATATTCCAATTCTGCGATGGTCTTGCATAATGAAAATTAAAATTTAAACACTCATCTTTTACATCCAAAAGGATCTGATGGTGCATTGGCTTTGAGCAAAATCTCAACTTAAGATTCAAAACTTATGATTCATTACAGCTCAGGATTTTTGAAATATAATTTGAAAGATCTCTTTATGAGCACAGTTGGATAATATCTAAATATGAAAAAAAAGTGTACATAAATCGCTAATTATAATTGTGATGCAAACAGATGCTCCTTATATAATCAAAGAAAAGCAGTGCTAGGAGTCTCCCCAATACTTTCTTGCATACTCTCCAATAAACTTATGCCAAAGAACACCTTGCCATAAGTTTATTGGAGAGTACAACAGTTACTTGGCCTACAACAGTTACGAAATGTTAACTTTCAGAGTGAATTTCTTATTTCTACTTTCCCGTATATGTAGTATAGATAAAATATTTCTTCTTTCCCGTATATGTAGTATATAACAATAGTCAAAGAATTAGAACTCGAGATTTTGATCAATCTCCACGTTTTAGACATCCCCGAGTTCGAAAACACATTTTTGGAAAATGTCCGTCTGTATGTCTATGATAAATATAACTCAAAAACGCTTTGAGACGGATAGGTGAAATTTTTTTATATGGTCTATACACCAAATTTGTAGATTTCGATAAAATTTTATGCAAAATCTGTGTTGAAGAAATCTGGTTTCTCGGATTTGTCAACACAATTGCATAACGAAAAGATCTAGATAGATAGAACTAGGTACACATATTTAACATCCTGCCAAATTTGGAGCCAAATCCTACTTTTCCTTTACTTTTAGATATATGCAAATGCGATACATCGAAAAGGCAATGACTTAAATTTATCAAATTTGGTATACGATTTTGTGACTACAAGTGTAATTTTGTGTCAAATGTTTGTTTCAATTGATTGAGAAAAACATGTATAAAGCACAAATTTAGTTTTTTGTATAATATTAACCGCATGTCAGGAAATAATCTACAAATAACTAGGGAAGATTCAATAAAAAATGCTAAATTCACGCCAAGAGAAAAAACGAAACCTATTGAACTCCGACGCCATCTAAGGCGTTCTCTGGCATGAATAGTTATTTTATAAGAGAGTATGCGAACAAATTTTGGCGAGACCCCTTCGCTGGTTATAAATCTGCCGTGTCATCCTTGGCGAGATATTTGTCGTTTAATCTCTGGCATGCGTTATTAGTATCCCAAAATCGAGTTTGTGTTCAAGACACGGTTTTTTTTTCCTTCAATTGATTGAAACAAAGATCGGCACAAAACTGCACCTCTACTCTCAAAATCCCATACTTGATATGATATATTTAAATCATTACATTTTTAATTAACGTGTTTACATGTTTTTGAAAGTACATGCCGACAGGCAATCAACCCGTAGTTTGATTTGGTTCAAAATTTGGCAAATTTTGATGTTACAGATGTTAATTATTTGTACCTAATTCTATCTATTTAGCTCTCTTCATTTTGTAGTTATCGTGTTAAATTTTATTCGAACAGCTGCACACTGCACTTTCTGCGTACACTAAATTTCAACCATCTGGCTCAAAGCGGTTTTGAGTTATCTTTGTCACAGGCAGATAGACAAGCAAACGGATTGTAGTGATTAGATTTTGAAGCATTTGGAAATAGACGTTCATAGATGGCGCTAGACAACTAGCGCGAGTGTAATTAAAAGAGTGAGGTCTTTCGAGCGTTTGCGAGGAGAAGAAGGAGTTACTGAGCAGAGTAACTCGAACGAATCTGCAATAAATTTGTTGTTGAGTTTTCTATTTGCCTATTTATTCAAAGCACTCACGAACCAGCCACGACACGGATATTTCCCAAAAATGTGTTTTTCGAACTGAGGGTGATCTAAAATGAGAAAATTCGTTTAAATCTCGAGTTCGAATTTTTGACACTTACTATACTTTCACTATACTACATATATGAGAAAATAAAAACAGAAAATATTACATTTTCATTACTTTCCTTTACTTTATTTTCTTTCTTTCTTCTATATCTAAATTAGACAATTTATGTTTTATTTTCCTAATCATTTTAATAGACGAAAAACTAAATACGGAAAAGGAAATGGGTTGCTTAATTACTTATTATTATTTATGTTTCAATTTATTCTGTTGCAAATTATTTAACCAATCAATTATAATTACTTCCCAAAGAGAAAAAGAAATACATTTTTCAAGACACATTTTGACCGTTTTTTTTTTTTTGAAGAAACCTATAAGATATAAAATTAAGCAAATAAGAAATACTCTCATTTAATATTCTTAAAACGCAATGAAACTGACATATGATTAATATAAGATCTTTAAAAATTAAGAGCCAGTTTTAAAAATCTTATTATAAAAGAATATATTTTGTAAATATATAAATTTAATTTGAATCTGGCGAATCTAACAACTTGGTACTTTAACTAAACCAAACGGCTATAACAATTTGGATCAAATTTTATATTTGGATAAAGTTTATCTATACCAGTTTATCTATAAAGTATCAGGTGTTTTTCCTGAAAAAACGCGTTCTTACACACAAAAAATGCATTTTTTTTTATAACTAACTATCAGAGCCCTTCTATCTGCTGTCATGTCGGATTTCAGGTTGTTTCGAATAACATATTAAAAAAAAGTGCATTCATGATTTTTTTTTATTAAAAACGACAATTTCATGTGTAAGTAAAATTAAAAATTATTCATATGTAATTAGCACGTGATTCGTATCTAAATATTTTCTCCGAAAAAACACGATTTTACAAAAGGCAAGAAAAAAAAAGCTTGCCAAGCGAAGCTTACTTATCCATATATTGTATCTTAAAACGTAGTGCATTTCTAAAGAAGTGCATTGTAATAATTATTGTCACTCAGTCGTGCTTGTATTATAATACATTTCTTATATTCCAAGTAATACCACCAAACTTAATCAAAAGCAAACAATGCCCTTCTCAGAAAATATTCACATTAAGCAAATTTGTTCTTTTCCTTGGATGGCAATAAAAATCGGAAGGACCAAGCAAATTGACTTAAGTAGCATGAGCAGCAAATGAACTTTTCTTCCACTAACTGCAAAATCTCCAAGGGAATAAAATAATTAACTTGTCGTTTGATTATCCAACAACGCTCATTGTGTTCGCAATTCTATGAATAAAGATGAACTTATTTGATTCAAGTAATACGCATATGCTACAATTTTTTCTCGATTAGAATTCACTTTTAGTACATTAAAGTCAAATAATCTTATTGGAATATCCCTAATCTCAATTAGTCTGTATCGTCAAAAAAATGGTTAATTACATTTAATTCATTGCCAAAAAAAATTAGAAAAAGAAAGAAAGAACGATGAAATTATCATTTTTATATATGTAAGCAATAATTTTATCAATTTTCTTATAAAATAATTCAGCTTATGCGTATTACTTTCTTATAAATTAATTCACTTAAAAAAATACCAGCGGGAGTGTCTCTTCAAAGCTTTCTCGCATATTTTCTAATAATATCCCAGAGAACGCCTTGCTGGCATGGGCTTCAAATAGTTACGTAATAATAACCATTGGTGTGAATATAACATTTGTACTGAATCGATTGTGTAATCCTTGGCAAGGCGTTTGGCGATTAATCCCTGGCATACGATTAATAATATCAGAAAAACGAATTTTTCAAATTTTTCCAACCGATTGGAACAAACATTTGACGCAGAGCTATGCTTGTAACCACAAAATCTCATACCAAATTTGATATATTTAATTCATTGCGCCTTTGAGTTATCATATTTACATGCTTCGGAAAGTACACAACAACAGACGATCAATTCCTTGTTGGATTCGGCTCGCAATTCGACAGGTGTCTACACAATAGATGCTAAATCTATGCACCAAATTTTATCTTTCTAGCTCTCTTCGTTTTGTAGTTATCGTATTAACTTATATTTAAACAACTGGACAGCTGGACTGCCTTTTATAGAATTTTACTCAAAATTTGTCAAAAATCTGCACATTTGGTCTAAAGATCGTATGCCGAATTTCAACCATCTAGCTCAAAGCGGTTTATTAGTTATCTTTAGCACAGAGACAGAAAGACGGACAGACATTTTCCAAAAATGTGTTTTTCGAACTCAGGATGGTATGAAAAATGGTGATTTATCAAAATCTCGAGTTCCAATTTTTTGACGAATATTATACTTTTTTTATACTGCGCGTGCAAGAAAGTTAAAGAAAAGAAAACAGTAAAATGAAGTTTATGGTAAAAGAGCGCATGTAATTGCTATTTATTATAAAATGTATTTCAAAATTTATAACGTTTTAGGAATTTTCTCAATAATTGCAACATTATTTTAAAAACTCAAACTTTCTCAATAATTGCAATATTATTTAAAAATTTTATTTTTTTAGAATTTTAGCTAATCCTATCAGTAATCTTGAGATTTGACTAAAGATTATTTATCCGAGGAAGTGTTTATGGGCTCATTGCAATTGCTTCTCTGCCGAAGATTTTGTTTTGATTAACTATGTGGAAGGTGTTTCAATAAAAGAAAGTGGTCTTTTATGGTCAAATGAGATCCAGCTTAACTTGAAGATATCCTACTTCGATATATGAATGCTTTTGATTTAATATACAGTTTCAACGAAGATTAGCCATTCATGCTGTCTGTATCTGTGCACAGGGCCGGCCATCTAGGGGGTGCGGCGGATGCTATGCACTGGGCTTCCCACAATTTAGGGGACCCCAACGTGATCAAGAATTAAAATGATTTTCTGAACGGTAATAGTGGGATAGAAAGAATAGAAGAAAAAATTTAATTGGAACAATCGATGGGTTTTGAAATATACGAAGTTTACAGATATATTAAAGTTCAGTGCAAGTGTACAACATATTATAACATAAAGTACGGTCATTTACCTCACCTATTAGGTTAAATTACATATATGACTTTGATAATTCATAATATAAAATGTTTAATATTGTTAGATCTAATCCTACCCATGCCAAGGAAGCATCACTCTGGGTGTCAAGACTCGGTTTCAAGTAAAAAAATTAGTAGAAAAGAAAAAAGAAGAAAATTAAATTTCAAAAACTCATGAGTATGTCTGTTTTCTTCTCTACAAAGTAATTCTTGCAATAAAATTTCTGCAACTTTAGAAGTTACAATTCAAGCTTCAATTGGCAAAGAAAGTTCCACACAAACTACACAATCTCGCAATGAAAGTGTAGGAGCTGTGAAAAGCTTTGAAGAACCAAATGTTTATACAAATATGATTGAATCAGAAAATAACAAAGAAAATGACATTATATGCACATTTGTTTGTGATCAAGTTAATCTATATGATTCAGGTTCATGATCAAGCATTATAACTGATAAGTTTAATATATTTTGTGTTAAAACAGATCCGTAAAACACAAAGAAGTTTTTTGCTAAGAATGCTGAAGGTAGATCATTTTACACGACTTACTAGTTTTTGTAAAAAATGGTGAAAGTGCCAAATGGTGAAATGCAGCTTCGCAGTGGTTGATTTATACAAAAATACCGGCCTCGGTATTTTGTTTTTGCTGTTTATTATTTTCTAGAGGAAATGAAAAATCTACATGATTTATAATCGTCTATAACGAATGGAGAAAGTTATCAAATGTAATTCAAAATCATGAGCTTTCTATTTGTCACTTAATTCATTTATTTCTTGGAAAGAATTACTGCAGCGACTAAATTTATATTCGACTACTGATAAAACAAATCAAATTAATATAAATAAGGAGACGGAATGACTTAAATTTCTATTTCAAAGAATTAAAAATATGATTCTACTTTTAGCATGTAATAATCTTCCACTTCGAGGAACTCCCAAAATAATAGGTACGCCTAATAATGGAAATTTTTTGTTTAATCGAATTATTGTAAATACGACCCTGTGCTAATGGATCATATAAACAAAATAATAAATTCTAAAAATAAAATTGTGCATCATTTAGCACATAGGTCACAAGAACAAATTATTCTGTGTTAGGAAATGAAGCTCCTAACAAAAGTAAGCCCGATATAAAAACAGCCATGTACTGTAGTATCCAAATGGATTGTACTCCTGATGTTTCCCATAAAGAACAAACTTCAATCATTATTAGGTATGTAAATTTTGAAGAGAAAAGATTAATTATAAATTATTTATAGGGTTTCTTGAAGTAACTGATCTGATTGGAGAAGAACTAACAAAAACTCTATAAGAAATATTAAGTGAGCTTGATTTAGATATTATGGATTGTAGTGTAGCATAGGACAACAGTAGCAACATGAAAGGAAAACATAATGTACAATCTAGAATAACTGCTCTAAACCCACATACAATTTATGTGCCTTGCCTATGACACTCTATTAATTTATTAATTTGTGATGCCACTTCCAGCAGTTTATATTGTTAGTTTTTTTTCTGGGAGGGAGGGGGGAATATTGCAAGATTTATATTGCTTAATTTCTGCTTCTACAAAAAAGATGAGAAATTCTACAAAAGCATTTAAACATTACTCTTAAACCATTATGTGACAATACTTTGAAATCCAAAACAGATGTGGTTATATATGGTTTGAACAAATTTGCAATGCCCTAGAATAATTTATTGAAGCAAATAACAATAATACAGCGGTATTCGAAGTTAAAAGTCTATTGGATTCAATATAAGAAATGACATTTATTTTATGTTTAATAGTATGGTTTACAAAATTGTCCAAAATGAGCACTATCAATAAACTATTTAAAGTAAAAGCAATTGTTCTCGACTGGGCTTTTAATTTAGTCAATAAAATTTAAACTGAAATTAAACATTTAAGAGCAAAATCTAACTCATTTTTAGACGAAGCAAAATCAGTAGTACGTAGTTTAAATCTTTCAGGACATTTTCCTGAAAAACGAATTCGATAAAGAGAAAAACTATATTTCGAAACAGCAGAAGATGAAATTATAGATAACTCGGTTGAGGAATTTAGATGTTACTTTTTAACTCTGCAACTGACGCTATTATTGTACAGACCGAAGATAGATTTAAAAGTATTTGAAATTAATCATTGATATAAAAACTAACTACAGAAAAACACGAATAAGAAAAATGTTCCAAAAACTTTGTAACGTTTTATTATAACGATGTAAAGGAAAACCTAATCCAAATAATTGTTTTGATAAGGGATTTGACTTTGAATAAAAGGGATGCAAATAAAGCTCAACTCGTATTGCAATATATACTAATTAATAATTATAATGATTTATTTCTAAATGTATTAACTGTGTTAAATAGAATTCCTAGTTACCCACTGTCGTTAGAATTCCTAGGTACCCACTTGGTTTTCCTGAACATGCATGCACTGGAGAGGTGAAAACTGTATTACAGTTAGTGGACAACACTTATAGTTCTTTCCTTTTCTAGTTACTATAATAAATGATGAGCGCTCTTTCAGCAAATTAAAATTAATAAAGAACTGTCCTCGGTAAAGCATGCGCGCATAACGCTTAAATGTACTTGCTATGTTAACCATCGAAAAAGAAATTGCCAAAAATTGTAATTTTCCTGAAGTAATTAATAGCAAAAGCAAAAAATCAAGGATTAAATAAACATGTAATAGTAATATGTGTTTGTATTTGTATTTTTTTTTTTTTTTTTTACTATGCAAAAAAAAATTGGAGCCTCAAATGGTTTCTTGCACCCTAGCCCCTTCATAGAGAAGGTCGGCTCTGTCTGTGCAATACGGCTACCATGATGCGAAACTTGTCGTGTCATTTTAGTGTAAGAAATTGGAGAATACGTAGCTAATTTCCATATACAGTATTTCAAAATATGCGATTTTTGCATCTTCAAGAGAAATCGGGATTTCCATTGAAACCTGCATGACTTAGGATCAAGTGCCAATGTTGGATCTTTTTTGACCCTGTAGATAGCGTTCAACGGGCAACTAAGATTTCCATTCTACTAGGGAGAAAAGAATTTAATGTAGCTTCGTCTAACATTGCTCAGGACACTGGTTTACGATACTCTCTTAGGAAGCTTTGTAGATCTAGTTGGACGAATAGCAGTCGCTGTCGTTAGAATTCGTAGGTACCCACTTTATTTTCCTGAACATGCATGCACTGGAGAGGTGAACATTGAAGTACATGCACTGGAAAGGTGAAGACTATATTACAATTAGTGGACAATATTTATAGTATTTCTACGTATAGTGCTATTTTTGTAATTATACATTTGATCACATATTGTCTATTCATTTCTAATGTCTTTTAACATATACTTCCATACGCAAATGGCAATTCCAAGCTTGTACTTCTCTGTGATTTCGAATCATCTAACTACATCCCATATTTTTCTGTTAAAGATCTGGTACTGTTGGCTTAGACTGCGGCACCTCAATAAGTACCCGCACCTTAATTATAACATCATTTCGAATCAAAGTTTCCTACCATATTACCGGGACTCTTTATAATTATAATTAAAATTTGAGTTACTCTAAAAATAAGATACCGAATCTTGAAATAAATTCAGCCAACTTTAGAGTTTCTATAATCAAAGAAAAAATTTAAGTTCTCCTTATATGAATAAAAAGGCATATTAAATTTTAGAAATTGCACATATGATATTAAACATACAGAAGAAAATAAAATGTACAAATTTCAAAACTCTTACTTTTTAAAATGGAATTCCGAAAAAAAAAATTAAATGAAATAAAAAATGCGAAAAAATTTAATATACATTACATTCCATGAGATGATTCTTCAATAACCAATAAAATGTCCAAAAGTTTTAAAGCATACTCAAATACAAAAATTTTAAATCGAAACATCATAACTTCCCTTTAATATAGAGAATAGAAATAGATGTACTAAAGAACCTTGAAAACTGTTAAAAAGTTTTTCTTTTAAGGATAAAATAAATAATAAAAGAGACAGAATGTACAAAAGAAATTCATTAAGCCTTAAATAAGTAATTTTTGGGAATAGAAATTTTTATCAAGCTCAAGCTTTTATATACTTTATGATAAAATTAAGAATTGATCCTAAGTATCAAAAACCAAATACTTTTATTACTGTTATATAATTCACTTACTACTACATTTCTAAAACTAGCAAGATCCCAGCCTCTAATCTTCTATAGGTACTTAAACAAACAGCAAAGATGGGCTTTTTACAAAAAGAAAAATCTTAGACCATTCAATCTTATAAAAAGCTAAAGGAGTATGATTTTTATATTTTATATATCGACAGGACATCAACGTTATATTTAAGAGCGAAAAGAAAGGCTTTTATCTCAAAAAACATTTTAGTGCCCCCAAATGTGCTAGTCGATATAGCTATTAACGAAAGGCTTCTAAGAACATTCAATTTTATAAAAGATTCTTTTTTCTTCTTCCCTATCCAATGTTCTACTGCCTATACCCTAAAGAATATCGTACAGTGAAAGAATCCAGTAAAAAGAGTATGTGTTACTGGTTCCTTTAAAGATTACCCGCAGGTCTCTATACAGCAAACGATCGTCGATGAAAGGTACGAGACCCTCTACCCCCTAGCCATCTTCCTTCCTGGAGCAACAGGGCATCAGTTGATTTCCGGGTTTAACCTTTCCGGGGTTGATAACAAATTGAATTTCCAATTCGGTTAAGGTATCTGTTTATAGTAAACTAACAATTTCTGTGACCTATTCAAAACTAAAATATTTCTTTTCTGAAATAATTTTGAAATAATTCCTTTCATATCTTATTGTTATTTCAAAGGTAGTCGGAATATTATCATTTCTATAAGTTACCTATAAATAAGTACAATACACTCTCGAGTAACCGGCCTAATGTGGCGCAAGGGCCGGCCGGATAATAAAAAGCCGGATAGGGCGGAGTTCTAAGAACTCTGTCTTCTGGTATTCGTGGGCAAAGAAATAAGTATTTTTATATCAAAACTCGATGTTATAATACTTATTTTCTGACTTCTCATTGAGTACTAAGCCCTCCATTTATTTCATGTCATGTAGAATGTGGCCGATGAATTATAGAAGTTAACGTCTTGAGTTAAAACAGAAGGTTCTGTACTGTTAGCTTATATGCTGCACTGTAAGTTTCAAGAATTTATAAGAGAAAAAGTAAGTTAAAGATATAAACTATTCACATGTTAACATAAATTCTGTAATGCCTAACTTAATTGCGATCAAAGGAAATTAGGCCGGAAAGTACGGAAGCCGGATAGTCACCAACCGGATACTCAGGAGTGCACTGTAAATTAATATTTTTCAATCTAAAAACATTATGAGTGACACTATATTAAATTAAAGTTTTTTAAGTAAGGTTTACGTTAGTCATTTAAATTTAATTTATATATAATTATGTTTACTATTAAGAGTTAAAATACCAAAAATGATTGTGCTTTTGAGCATTATAGCTGTATTTCTGAACATTTAGATGTTCCAAATCTTCATTATGTAGGAAATATGGAAATCTATCATTCTAATTAAATAAGAATACTAAAAGTCCGATAAACTTAATTGTGGCGATAGCTGTAGCAATAATTCTGCATTATTTATTATTTTTATTTTATTGATTATATAGTATATACCAACAGCGGTGTTACATTTAAAAAAAACTCATTTGATATTGATTACAAATTTATAATTTAGAGTAAATGAACATTCGTTCCCTAAAACAGATAAAGACATTTGTATCATGTGACAGACAGCCTTTAGTGTGGCCTAATTTTTTGTAGTTTGCTGATTGACTTCTACTTCAACAGCTTAGATAGAATTCTATTTCAGAGTATTTAAATTGTGTTAAAACGTTAATATATTAATAATATATTAATTTTTCGCTCAAAATTACGCATAAATATGAATTCTTTTTATGCTTGAGACACTCAACTCAACTCTCTTGAGGATGATCTACAATTAACAGTTTTGTTATTTCAGTTTCTTATAATATTCGATACTTAAAACCTGCTTTCACATAAATTAAATTAAAATCATTAAAAAATAAGAGGTTTTTGGATGTTAAGGTAAGAAAAGGGACGTTTCGTATCTTAGACTACCTAAGGGTCCTTATCCGGTTTAATCCAACATTACATCCGGGACATCGAGAGTTCATTGAGGGAAAAAAGAATTACAGTTCTCATAAAACTCTTACCAATGTAAAAAAATTATAAGTAAAAAATATATCAAATTCTTTCAGCTACCATAAAAGTGAATGCCTTTTTTCTTTCGAAATTATCAGTCTGAGCTGTGTTTTTTTAAGTATCTGTGAAATGTTATTAGAAAAAAAAATTTATATTTTCTGGCGATACCAAAAAATATGAGTTTGTGATAGCTTTGAAGATTTTTTTTTATACTTTTATTTTTCAGAAAAGTTTTTAATCGTATTAAGAAGCATATCAAACTTTTTTTCAGAAAAACTTTTAGAACTTAACCGAAGGCTTAAAACGTTTTTCTTATATTTAAAAAACTTAATGAATACTTTTAAGATACATTACATTTTTTTAATATTTATCGTACTCTCCGAATAAAGAAAAATTATATAGTTTAAAATACTCTATGGGAACCTATATTTTTATATTGTATTTAAAACATGTAAGAAAGTAAAATTAAAAAAAACAGATTTATGTTGCAATTCAAACATATAAGAACAACATACAACTGGAAACGGGACCTAAAATGACTCCGAGCTGTTCATTAGCTTTAATTATCATGTTTTTTTTTTGTGTGTGTGTGTGCGTGTGCGTGTGCGTGTGTGCGTGTGCGTGTGCGTGTGCGTGTGCGTGTGTGCGTGTGCGTGTGCGTGTGTGTGCGTGCGCCTTAAATACAGTCATCTCCTCAGTACCTCAAGCAATACTTTTAGCAGTATGTTGGTAGGTCTAAGTTTGAATACATACATATAACCGAGTTATTCTTTTTCAAAGTTTTCGTTGCTATTTATTTAGTCATTGACACCACATCTCTGAAACTGAATTTTTACATATTTTGCATTGCAATCCATATTGTATTCTTCCTTTTTATTTATTAAATTCTAACAGTTTTAACGTTAATGTCATCCCATAATATATAAACGAAGTAAGTACTTATCAAAAAATTGTTTTGGATTTTCTTTTTTCTTTCCAACCTTTAATATAATATTTAGCATTTTTAATGTTAATATTTCTGGTAATTACTGGATTTTCAGAACACATTGCGTTTCCAAAATAAATTCCAA
This sequence comes from Argiope aurantia, assembly GCA_026543865.1. Lineage (NCBI taxonomy): Eukaryota > Metazoa > Arthropoda > Arachnida > Araneae > Araneidae > Argiope > Argiope aurantia. Next base: position 336,097 of record JAPMOR010044759.1, read on the forward strand.
TGTTTATGACTACGTCTCTGACACCGAAACTAAATTCATGTCTCCAGTTTGTTGGTTAAAAAACAGATTTATATTGTATTTCAAAAGTTAAGAAGAAAGTAAATTTAAAAAACAGGTTTATATTGCATTTCAATAATTAAGAAGAAATTAAACTTATAAAACAGATTTATATTGTATTTTGAAAAATTTATTCAAGAAAATAAATTTTGTAGAAAATATATAAGAATTTTTGGAGTTTAAAGCATTGCATCAAATAGAAAAACATAAAATGTTTGAAATATAAGATTGGTGGATTCTGATTTTATTACATTTAAAAGTTACACTAAAACGATTTGCGGATTTCCTAGTGGATTATCATAAATCTGACTATTGATAATAGGACGAAAATAATAACTGAATTGCCACCATCTTTGATTTTCCACACTTTTGGAAGAATGGTTGAAGTCCAGTGGATACGCTCTATTTGTAGATTTTATATACGGATGTGGTGGCTTGCCACTGCGGAACGGTTTTTGTGTAAACATTTATAAGCGAGCAGAAATGGATTCTTGATCACTCGCTTTCACCAGCACTGTGTCGTGTACAAATATCTATTTTACTCATTATGTTAATGTTCCTTTAAAATTTTAGTTAAATGCTAAAAATTTAATTATTTCATATATATTTAATTTGTTAAATAGCCGTTTGGTATTTTATTGTAAATAATGTGTTTGTTTAATTTATATTTTAATAAGTGGTGGCAACATCCACTTTTGTTATTGTATATTTTTAAAAAAGTTGGAAACATCAGTTTTTGTTTTTTAATATTTTTTTCTTTAGAATTCCGTAAAAAAAGTTAAAAAAAGTTATTTTTGGCTACGAAAGTCTACGTTTATTTCTTCCCCGCCTTCTTCAAGTAACTCTTACATTTATTTTACCGTCATGTAATTGGCCAGTTCCATGTGAAATGGAGCTTAAAATAATTGTGGTAATGTCTAGAATTAATTAGCCCGCATTACATGGATAAGAAGCAGCTTTGAATACCAAATAAAAGTAAATTGGAAAAGTTTTAATCTTTTGATTATAGTAACTAATCTCAGATGCCTGGAAAGGATGTAGTAAATTTCCCAAGCTAACATCAATCAACAGGAGACCCTCCTACGCAGAAATAACTAGAAAGAGTCAAAGAAAACAAGACCACCAACCCACCCACCCCCACCTCGAAAACAGAACACGGAGCCTACTTTGACAGCCAACGAAGAACTCCCCTCTCTACTAGATACCCTGAAAATCTTCAAAGAAATAAGAGAAATTTTCAAGGAATTCCCAAAACTAATTGAAGCAGCTAAGCTAGTGAAAAAAACTGAAAACAAAGAAGAAAAAAAGATGATTATCCTCAACGCACTGATCGGCTAAGTCCCACCACAAGTAAAGTTAATCCTCCTCAATAACCCAGCATCCTGATTGGCCATTTACGGACAATAGATTATCCTAACTCAGAAAACCGTCTGCATCACCCTCTCCTACACCCCTGACAGCCTGGTTTCCTATTGGCCAAGACATCTCTCCCACTCTCCCTCACCTGCAAAGAGCAAAATTCGTTCGAAGTTTCAAGGCATTTTCTCTCCTTTCACCGTTTCATCAAGAACCACCACAGTTCATGCCATCATACCTAAAAGCCAAGTCTATTCAGCTAGATATGCCATTAAGGGGATAGTCCTATTCCAAGGACGGGTGCCCCGATAAGCATATCATCGAACTCGAACTAATCTCTGACTTTGTCTCAAATTATGATGTTTTAAACAAGAGGACATTTTATTGGGGTTCATTAATAAATACAATGCAAGTGAATATTTCCACTGGATATGACTGTTTCCCTAAGTTATGGGTGAAAAACGCTTAATAGCTGAATATTATGTTAGCACATTTCTTGATTTGCCGAAGAAGTTTTTTGATTTACCGAGATTATACCATTCATCACACGTCGATTTTCAGATCACCACGGCATATTTCTTACGTAACGTGGAGCATTCAACATGATACGGAGAATTTTCTTCCGAAAAATTTCAAGTTTCTTTTTGTGTATTTTTTTCTGCGTGTCCAAATATTTGGGAGGCTTATGTTAAAATAGAACAAAAATATTTGCTTGTACAGCATGAATTTATATTATTTCTTAATATAAGTTCAGAATGATGAAAATGCCTAAACAAAATTCTGAAATTTATCTGTAGTGTAAATGACAAAGGTATTGAAGATGAGTTGTTCTAAAATGTATATATTCTTCTTTTCACTTCACTTCAGTTTGATTCTGGGTGTGCGTGTTGCCGTTATTTTTGCATTAATGATTGATTTTGGAGTTTCGAAATTCCATTCGTATTGTAGTAGAATGGTAGCGAATATAGGCTTCCAAAAAATACCCTGCCCCCCCCCCCTATACAACATAATTTACTAAAAGAATAATAAAGATGTAACCAATTTCCTTATCACCGAGCAGATAATACTGTAGATAATGAATATCATGCTTTCAAAATTGGCAGAACAAATTTTCCGATAAGCAAATTTTCCATTTATACAAAGCAACAATTCTTTATGAAAGATAAGTGCCTGTCAGTAAGTTTTCATTCCAAGACATTAATTAAATCGTTTAATGCAAATTATCACCAGGTAAGTTTTTCTGATGTGCACAAAACATCATGTTTTGATATTTCTATTTTTTTTTTAAGATGTCTTAATGGATGAAGAAAGAAATTGTTTTCGTTTTTCAGAAACAGGAAAATGCTCACGGGGCTTTTGGCAGTGGTACTGTCTTAAAGAGGCCTTTCAAACTTCCATGGATACCAAAATTAATTCGTGTTAGAAAAAACTACAATACTCTCTTAATCTAAATTTTAATTTTAATGTCCTGTCGCCGCTTTAAAATAAAAAAAAATCATAAACTATGTCCCTTTATTGTAAGTCTGATTAATTTACTTTTAATTTACTACTTTAATTTGGCGTCGTCTTTAAGAAACAATAAAAGCTTAAAAGCAAGAATACGCTTCAATTACATTTTTCACTACAAAATAAATATTAATCTTTAAATCCTTATTTCAAAGTAATGCTATCACTTTTAAATTAATTTCAAACATTTTTCTCAAAATTGGATTTATATGTAGTTTTCTATTAAACTAATTGGAAATTTGAATTACCTTTTTATTTCAGTTTCGAACGATGCAATATTTATGGTTAAAATATAATTAGTTCAAATATAAGAACTTCATATTTAATGAGATTCAAAAATTCAAGTAAAAAAGAAAATGGATATTACAGATTAATTAGAGGGAAAATAGAATATTGAATATCGTATCTTAATGTGTATGAAATTTTTTTTAATTTCAAGATAATAATACATTTTAAAAAAATTCCTCAAATTACTTAGCTTAAACGATTACTTAGCATGAAATATTATTGATCAAATATTCATTAAAGAATCAAGCATTTAAATTCATAATCACTCTAATTATGTTTTTCGGAAGACATTTCTTCACATTTAGAGAAGAATGGATTTATTTTTTAATCGAGTTGTACATAAAGCAAGTGGCTTTAAATGAAAACTATTATTGAAGAACCAGTGCTGCTTATTTCAAAGATACTTATCCAATAATTCTTCTCGAGAAGGCTTGAAATCTCTATCATTATATTTAAGATGTAGTTCAACTTGAGCAATTATGAATAACATCGTAGAATACAATCCATAAATAATGGCATTAAAACGCTTCAAATTAAAAAAAAAGAAATTTTTGCGATATTTGCGATATATAAAAGCAACGACGGGGAAAAGAAACAAAAATTAAGTATTAAATACATGACTAAAAAGCAAACATTATTTATTAGATAAATACGTGGCCATTTGACATTACTTATTGCGTCGTTCGACTGTAACGATTGTCACTGTTTACTATGCCAACCGGTCGGCCGGAATTTAATATTTTCCCCAACTCGGGAGAGATACTACTACTTGTTCTTTTAAATTTTTCTTGTTTCGTTTCTTTCGTCTAAAAATAAAATTGATGCCTTATTCTTGTCAGTTCCATTTAACATTTAAGTGCAGGAATCTCCAACAAATATTGTTTTGAATACATTTTACAGTGTGATAATATTCCAGCTAAAATTAATTTATGGTAAAAAAATGCTATTAATAACAAATAGATTAATAAGGAAATGAGAAGCCTTCACAAATAATATAAGGATTGTTGTCTTCTAGATTTTTTTTGTAAATGTACATACTGTGACTCTATATATGTTTAGCTTCGATATGTGGTAAAGGAAAATATTCAATATTCGTGAATGTAAAAGCAATGCATGAAAACGGGCCCTAACAATTTAAAAGAATTCAATACACACCAATTATACAATACAACATGCTCACAGTCTTGCAGCTAGAATCGTACTGCCGTACTTTGTATTGGCAAGGAGGTTGGCGCTTGGCTGACGCACTGGCATTATTTCAGAGTGTTACATTAATAGATTTTTAAAAATCAAACAATAGAATTCATGCATCTAGCTTGCTGTATTTTTAGGTAACTGCATTCATATACTTACAAAGAGTCAGTCATCGATTGATATTGATTCGATTACTCGTATCCATGTGCCATAGTTGTAATGATAAAATTAAATACAAAGTTTCATCTTTCTAGATTGATATATTTTTCATTTCGATGCTTATAAATTATCTTTCTTTGATTTAGAGCTCTAAACCTTTTAGATCCATCTAAAATTAGTGATCGAATATTTCGACGATTTTTATCTCCTCTTACATGCAGTAGTTAAAATTCTATAATTATGAGATTTTTGTGAAAAAAATATTAATATGATGAACTAAATGAACTTTGTGAGTTGCTTAAATTATTATCGTTATTATCATGTGATAAAATGAAGTTATGGTTCGTGGTTTTTAAAGCCCAAAAACGCAAGAGTCAGAAAATTGGCTATTTATAGCTTTAGAGGCATCAATTTTTCGCTTTCAGGATTATTAAAAAAATGATTTCAAAAAAGGTTGTCACATTTGGCGACATATCGCCTACAGAAAGTTACTACCTGGCTCAAATGTCAATCATGTAATCGATTCTCCCGTCTGACCAATAAAGGGCAGAGTCGTAAGAAGTTATCACCCGAAGAAGCACAGAGAAGAAAATTGGAATTAACGTGAAATAACGTGGTATCAAAAAATTATATTATATTATATTAATTTTTCAATTTTTCTAGATACCAAAAATGTTTTGGAGCTGGAATGATATTGAGATTTAAAAAAAATATCGTCGCATATGTAAAATATCGTAAAATATCGTCGCATATGTAATCTGATAGACACGTGACTGTATAAACCGGTTTTTCACGGGGGGAAATTCTGGCCAGGAGAAAAACAATTTTGGAACTCGATTGAATTTGAGATGGTCAAAAACCATCGATTTTCTAAATGTTGGTGATTGCGAAATATGAGTCATGTGAGAACATGATATTTTTCTGTCGGATTGATACCAGATGACCCTAAAAATATAATGTTCTCTCATGATAGCCCAAAATTTGCAATAGCATATTTCGATTTTTTTTTAATATTTTCAAAAATAAAACACGTTTCTAAAAATAAAAATAAAAAATTTAAACTCAGTATTCAATTTTTATCATAGACTAAACCGAAATCCTTAAATAGCATAATTGCAAATGAACTTCCGTAGGAAGACGACGTTCTTCTCTCAAGTTGTCCTTTAACCTACTATTGCTTTACCAAATATTTTATAAGTGTTTGATTGATTCATTCTGGTAATTTAATAGGTTGATAAACAAGCTGCAAAATTTCAAAAATTCACAAAGCTATTGATAAAAATTACTATTAAATTTGCATATATTTTTTTTAGTTTTTGACAAAGTTCTAATTAATATCACATCTTTTTCGCTAATCATTATTGGCAAAGCAAATTTCCCATGAGCGAGTAATATATTTTATTCATTCTAGAAGGAATCGGAAAAAGAAATTTATGTTTTAAAATATTATTACAGGGAAGAAAAAGGCCAAATTTTATATTGTTTTTGACTAGAAATGAGGTTATATTGTTAAAAGGTTATAAATAAAAAAGAGTATATATTTTTTTACTAATTTTATTGGAAGATGGCAGAAAATAAGGGAAATGCTCAGCAAAATGAACAGAACGGCAAAAGTATTTTAAATATGAATTATATATAACCATAAAAATTTAAAACTTAATAAAATTCTACAGAAGAGGCCATTAAGACCAAATGTCATAAAATATTTAATTCAAAATTTTAGAAGCAATTTACCCTAGCGAACCGTCTGGTCGCCATAGGCGGCTCAGGACAAATACAAAAATATGGATTCATTTATTTATTTAACCCTTACCAGCTTTATCTATCTATCTAAAAATATTCATAGCGTATGCAAGGGACAAGAAATATTTACAAAATATGAATTCTACAACATGTGAAAAACATAGTGAATTAAAAAAGAAACATAACTAGCTTAAAAAAATTCAGTAAGTGTAGAAAAATTGACAAAAAAAACTAAAACTACAATTAACATTGAAACCAAAACTTGACATAGAACACAAAAATATCTTCATTAAGAAATTTACAACAAAGTAAGATAAAAAAAAAAAAGTGACAAAATAAGAATGTATATGTAAATAAAAATAGAAAGTACTGTTCGATTCAGTATTCTGAGACGACCACTTTTCGGTGGTTCCATCTCACTAACGGATGACATAAGAAGGATGTGCGTCATTTTTGGAATTTATTGTTAAATGTTAGCATCTCTTTTACCCTTTCCTCTCATGCCTATTTTGTCGAATTAAACCCACCCAAAGGCATGCGCAAAAAAAGGAAAGTTTTAGAATCCGTTGGCAAACAATATGTAAAGAATGTTTTAATATTTGAAAGAATTTTCAATTTTGGGCACAAAAAGAGAGTTTTCAATGAAGTTTTTCAGATTAATTTCAAAACTTCTCTTTCATGTTTTCATGTATGTCTGCAAAAGAAGTTTAGCATCTCCATCTATTTCGAAGTCACGCTTTCCACTATTATCAAAGAATCTCTTCTGTTTTGAAGATACCAGATCCAACAAAAAAAATCACCTTTTAACCTTTTTACTTTAAAAAAAAATTATCTTATTCTACTTTTATATAGAGATATCAACTGTCCTGTCAAAGGATCTTAAATATGTTTTTTTTCTGTAACTTTGTTTTAATTTAAATTTTTCAATGCAAAAATTTACAATGCTTTTATAAATTTTGCAACTTCATCGGCTCTCACATTTCCTGTCCTGCCTCATTTCCTGCCGGATATCTTACAGAATGTTATGTAATTGCATTATATTAAATATCGTTTATTATTTTCATCATTCGGAAATTATAAAGCCATAACAGTGATTTTGAATTTGAAGCAATTGTACAGTTATCCCTCTCAAAAATACAGATTGGTGATTCGAAGTGAGAAGCGGACTATACTTGATCGTGACTTCTTCATTTACAAATATTTGCAATCCTTTTGCGATAAACAGTTCATATATAAGTGCAGGAATTAGAGTTCACATGAAATCACTAATGCTTGGATGCTGCGTGAAAAACATTGCGGAGGCCTTATTAAGCCTAACAAATTGAAACCTTTTACATCTTCTACGGTAGCTGTTGAGCCGGTGCAGGTTAACGTTTTAATGAATCTCTGACAGAAACGATGCGGTAAAGTGCGTAAAAGAGTTGCTGTAATTTTAAGATCGCCATGTTTGGCATTATGCTAAGTTCGTGTGAGCACATTGCTGTTTATTCCACCAAAATGTTGCATTTATTTTCAGAAGTCAGTTTCAGATGTAAAACTGCTCCCTATTTACGCATTGGTTTTAATTTCCATCTCCTAATATTTCTGAAAACCATTCGTTAATCAACTTTCTCTGTTGTAGCGAATCATGCAAGTTCCATTTCTGTAAACATTTTACCAAGAGTTTTTTCACCGGTGCCTCAGAAGTGATACTAGGTATATTACGTAGTTTATCTGGAGATAACATTATGTTACATTAAGTGAATGAAATAATATTCAAATTATTGTTTTCTCCTATTTTCTTATATTAGGTGGGAAAAAAATAGAAGTGCCTGTCTACCACTATTTATAATAATTACTAAAATAAATATATATTAAATAAATTATTAGCATTTTGCTTAAAATCAGTTTCTGCTTTCCACATTGCACATGTTTAACAGCACTCCACGGAATTTCACACGCCTGAAGCCAAAATTTTTTCTTGAATGCAGCTCAGGCCCCGACGGAAGGCCAATGATTTGCAGTCAATCTCTATAAAGACGATGATAAACATTTGAAATTCTTTCACTTATAATTTTTTTTTTGTATTGCAATTTTAGTCTTCTCAATTTTTTTTCCTACGCTTTTTTAAGCTATGCCTTTCCTTTGATTAAAATTCTCACCATTATTATTTAGAAACACAAGATGCGCCATAAATTCGTGCTACTTCAAAAAAAATATCACAAAAACGTAATGCTTGAAAAAAAAGTGCGGCTTGCAGGAATATGTTCCGAGAGCCACAAGATTTTTTCCCACTTAAAAAATGTTCTAAAAAGAACACATAGATGGCGCTCTAACAACCAAAATCAGAAAGACAGCATAATAAGTTACCACAGAGTATTTTATTTTAAAGCAAAAGATGTTCAACATGACTGCCACTATAAGGTATTAAGTAAGTGAAGCGCGTAACTACGCGTATTGTTTGCCAATGGATTCTCAAACCTTCCGAGATTTTGCGCATCCGTCAGGATGGGTTTAATTCAACAAAATAGGGGTGATAGGAAAAAAGAAAAGAGGTGTTTACATTTAACAATAAAATAAATTTAGGAAATAATGCGCATCCTTCTGTGTGTCACCTCTTAGTGAGATAGAACCGCCGAAAAGTGGTCGTAGCAGAATACTGAAATGAATTGTATTACAGCGGAGTGTAGCATGTCGGTATCGATGGCAACCGCGATCCGTTGAATGCCATCTTTTATTTCCACTAAAATGGCTGGAAAGTCTTGGAAGAAACGAAACTTTATCCCCACAAACAATTGTCCGCTGGAGTTGTTCCGTTTCGTACTTTGTACTTTACAAACCAGAAGTATATTAAAACTCGATGTTTTGTGTAGTCATTAAATGGATGAAAATTCTCTTCTTCCACATTAACACAAACGTTTTTATAGTTCAAATATATACTCTCTTTGTTTAACTTCCCAAATTTTCACTCTGAAATATATATTTACGGCGTAAATCATGCTTATTAATATCATCAAAGTAAGAAACTACTCAAAAGAAAGCCATTCTCCAAAATACCATAACATTATTCCATTTTTTATTACAGTTGCCATTCGGAACTTACAAAATATTAAAAAACAAAGATAATAATCAAGTAGAGCATCAACGTGACATCCTCCCACCTAAGTTAATTTTTATCTTAAAATTTAACTTACAACAAATTATAGTAACTATTACAATAACAAAATTATATAAAGAGTTCACAAGTCCAGTTTATGAGGCATTTTAATGATACGACCACTTCTCGTTTTCCTTTCCTCCTCCGAAGGTTCAATATTGCAGTCCACTGAATGACTAACTATTGGTTGCTCACTTAATTTTGCACTTGGCAATTTCTCTCGAATTAGAACTGACTCTGTTGCTGACACTTCCAAAGGTATAGGCGTTGTACCGGTCGAAGAAATTCCCCTCTTGAAGTTTTCAGTTTTACAAGTCTTGTAATACCATCTTTCTCTGGAATTATCTCTATTATTTTGCCAAGTGGCCAACTGATGCGTTTCGTATTGTCATTTCCAATTAATACAACATCACCCACTGCTACGGCAGAAGCTGTTTTACGTTCTAGTCTTTGAAGTAGAGCTCCCAAATATTCCGACCGAAATCTGTTTCTTAAGGTTTTCTGTAAGTTTTGCCGATACTTGACACGTTGATTAAGACTCTGGTGATCAGCTCTATCACAATCATGAACATCATTCACTTTGATATCCTGCAGGAACATTGACGAAGTCATACGTCATCGGTCGTGAATTGATTATGGCTTGGCTATCACATAACACCGTCGTCATCTGTTCATATGTTAAAGAAGATTGACCTAAGACTCTTCTTAATAATGTTTTAAGAATACGAATCAGTCGCTCCCACCATCCACCCCACCGAGAGGCAGTCGGTGGGTTAAAATTCCACTTAATAGGATGAAGAGCAGTGTCACTTACAATAAGGCTCCAATCCAGCTTACTCAGCAGATTAGAAGAACCCACAAAATTGGAGCCATTATCACAATAGATAATGCTGTATCGTCCCCTACGGGCTATGAATCTCCGCAAAGCCAGTAAAAATGATTGCGTAGATAAAGAATTCACTAATTCGATGTGTACAACCCTATAGACAGTGCAGGTGAAGAGACATGCCCAAGACTTCTTATTATCTCTGAGAAATAGTGGCCCAGCCAGGTCAATGCCACAAATCTCAAACACAGCAGCTTCTCGGATTCGGTCCTCCGGAAGAGATGCAGTAAGAATATCAAGCTTCTTTGCAGAATGTCTCTTACAGACAACATATTTTGATAAGATGGATCTCACTGTCTCTCTACCATGTAGAATCCAAAATCGCTCTCTCAAAATGTTAAGCAACATTTGAGTACCGGCATGAGCGTTTTTTACGTGATAGTATATCACTATATGCTTTACAAGCGCATTTTTTGATGGTAAAATTGCAGGCATCTTAAAATTCTCGCTATCTGGTCGATATAAAATCTTTGTTTTCAATCGGATGATGTAGTTTCCATCTTTAAAGGCTCTCAGAGTTTTCAACTTTTCATCTTTTTCATTAACGAAGCTTTCCTTCTGTATTATTCTGATAACTGCATATTCAGCTACAGAAATTTCCTCGGAATCAAAGACTCCATATTTTCGATCATCCCTAGAAATACGACTGTTATTAATAAATCGAAGTATCCAGGCAACGATTCTTACAGTCTTGTGATAGTTCGAAAACTTGTAAATAAAGGAATTGTCAGTTTTTTGAAGGCTCACCATAAATGATACTATTTCCTTTCTCTTTTCCTTCAACATTTCTTTATTTATGGAGAATTCAGATCTAGGCCATTTATCAGATGGGTAATAGAGCCAAGGAGGGCCATGCCACCACTCTGTCTCCGAGAGCTGTCGAACGGAACAACCTCTGGATGGTAGATCCGCCGGATTGATCGATCCAGGTACATAATGCCAATTTTCGGATTTACTCGCCAATCTAATTTCTCGTATCCCGTTATATACAAATGGTGTCCAGTTTTCGCTACCTTTTATCCAACACAAAGCGGTACTGGAGTCAGTCTAAAAAAATTGGAATATTTCCTAATTTTAAATCTTCAATAACTCTTTGCACCAGTCTGGTACCAATAGAGCAAGCTAACAGCTCTAGCCAAGAAATTGTAATAGCCTTCAGCGGAGCTACCTTACTCCGTGCTTGAACAAACTGACATGAAGTCAAGTTCTTACTTTCAATCCTTAAATATATGCAGGTAGCATAAGCTGTTTTGTTTGCGTCACAAAACACGTGTATACTTAAACTGCCAGCATTATCAGGATCTTTTATGAAACATCTAGGGATAGCAATTTTCCTAAGCAGACTCAACTGATTTCTCCACCTTTTGAACTTCTTAGAGATTTCTGTTGGCAATTCGGAATCCCAATTTGTTTTCATTTACCACAGATTTTGTAACAACAATTTCGGGTATAAGGTAACTGGACAAGTACACCCAATAGGGTCGAAAGTGTTATGGACTTCTGATAGTATTTTCCTTTTAGTAACAGGTCCATTATCTTCACGATCTTCTTTTAAATTTACAGAAAGTGTATCCTAGTTTAAAGATCATTGCAGGCCTAATACTGGGATAATTTTATTTGTCACACAGGAAACCTCTTCTGTTGAGGAGTGGGAATAATTATGCTCCCACCCTCTTAGGTCGAACTTCCTTTCTAGCATAACATCTTTAGCCACTTGAATGAACTCATGTAACTCAGTCTCAGTTTGTAAACTAGTTAGACAATTATCCACATAGAAACTATTTTTCAGCTTCTCTACACCACCAGTAGGATATTTTAAGTTAGCCATTTGTGCTTCCTCCAAAATCATTTCTAGATAATACTGGATTACGGAATTAAGCAAGAACGGACTAATACAAATTCCGAAGACGACACGGCAGTGTCTAAAGTATTTCAGCTCATTTTTTTCGTTATACCTAAGAAATCTTTAAGAATCTTTATCATTTTCTTTAAGGCGAATTTGTAAAAAGGCTGTACGGATGTCTACTGTGACTCCAAACTTGTTCATCCGAAACCGCGTTAATAGAGTAGGAATCAATTCTACAAGATTTATTCCTTTCTCCAGACAATCATTTAAGCTGGGGAAGGCTTTCACTTTCGCTGAAGCATCGAACACAGGTCTGATTCTCGTAGTGCTATTTTCTTTCACGACATATCTATGGGGTAAATAATGAGCCAGTAAATGAATCTCGTGCTTAGGAACTTCCTCAATTATACCCTCTCTTTCCCATTCTTCAAATATTTGATTATAATCGTCATACAGATTTTCTTCTTTTACCTTTCGTACAGTATTGCCCAGTCTCTTTAAAGGCAAATTAAAATTGTTAGGCAGTGGAGGATGATCTTCCAGCCATGGTAAATGTACCTCAAAACGATTGTCTTTGTCAACCTGAACTGTTTTAAGAAAATGCTCTCTGGCGGATTCATGTAAGTCTTCTTTAGTTTTCCTATCCGATGGGTCAGTAATTCCAAGGGAGTCAAGAGTCCACAATTCTGTTATTGTTCTGGTAGTAGAAAGCATAGAATTAGCAACTGAGATTCCATTTTCTTTTGAAGAAATCTGGGGTATTCGTCCCATAATGGTCCATCCTAAACGTGTTTCCATTGCTGTTAAGCCACAAGATAAAAATTTTCAACCACCGTTAATGAGTTTTCCAGCTTCATCAGCTCCTATTAATATTTCGATAGGACCGTCGTAATCATCGTTCACATGAATACCATAGTCATTAAGTTCCTTTCAATGAATTGCAGGAATTGTCGGTGGGACACTTTTACAGATAACAGGTTGACTCAATACTTTGAAATGACAGTTATAAGATTCATCACAACTTGTCAAATACAATGTAAACACATCGTGCTTGCACACTCCTGTATTTTCTCCACTAAACAGAGAATGTTGAAGCTGGGAGCTTTCCCTTTTATATTTCATCTCTCTAGCAATATTTTTTAAAACGTAAGAGCGCTGTGAAGCAGTGTCTATGATATCTCTTGCCTTCCGTTTTCTCCCATCACCTCTGATGAAAACTGTTAAGGTTAGTAGCATAACACTAGGACTTTTGGATACATTTGCAAGCGCTTGATCACCATTCGGAAGACTATCTACTTCGCAGTTTCTTTTCCAGTAGAGAAAGATGTTCGTTGGTTTATGTTGTGATAGAGTATAATGTGATGTCTTTCTCCACAGCCTAAACAAGTTACTTTTGAATAACATTTACGAACTTGGTGACCCGGTTTTAAGCACAGGAAACAACAACCTGATTACTCAACAAGATTCTCTCTGTCCTTCATCGGCATTTTCCGTACCTTCAAACAGTCAGTGGAATTATGTAAATTGTGGCAAAATATACACTGTCTTTGTTCTTTCGACGAAGTTAAAAAATCAGCTACACTAGCTATTTGACGAGTGTACCCATATTTGTGTTTATTATTTGCAGCCTTTTTCTCCTTGAATTATTTAAAATTAGGCTTGGTATCAAATCCAAAGTTTTGTGAGGCTAAAATTATACGTTCCTCTACTTGTACTTCATCTTGAAGAAACTCAAGAATTGAATCTAGATCATCTTTTGTAATAGTTTTACTATTTTGATTTTCCTCATTATGTGATCTACGATTTGTAGATCTATACCGTTCCCAGGCTAGAAGTGTTTCCTCAGGTAAAGCAGACTCAAGAAGTGGGAAAAGCATCGCCGCATATTTATCCTTTGTTATTCCTAATATCTCAAGCGCACGGAGCTCTGTTTCCAATAAATCATAAAGATTTCTCAGAGATTTTTTCGGCATATTCTGCTTTTGAAGAACAAATGATAAAATATCTCTAACATACACTTGTATAAGTAATTCTTCTCGGCCGTAACTTAATTTCAATTGTTCTATAGCTTTGTCATAACTGTTTCCTCCTGGTGGAAAACTTTTAATTAATTCTTCAGCGACACTTCCTTTTTCCATACATTGGAATAGGTATGCAAATTTATCATGTAAATCTAAATTTTGGTCTTTATCGACTTTCTCAAATTGACCCCAAAAACTTACCCAGCTTCTTATATCTGCATTAAACGTAGGTAACTGAATTTTAGGGTAACGTAATAATGTATTCTGCTGAGAAACACCACAATTCGACGAAACTTCTTCCATTCCTGCAAATGAAAGTTGTTGCAGTTTCAACTGTAACAAGCGCAAACGGCCTATATAGCTTTCAGATTCATCTATCTCTTTATTTATAACATCATCTTCAACATTTTCAGAAAAAAAAACTCTTTAACATTGTCTTCAGAATTTATCATTAACATAGCTTTCTCCTCGATAATTTTTAATTTCATTATTTTATCAGAAGTTTCTAAATTTGTTTCTTCAGCATCGAACTCATTACATGCTTTAGTAAACAATCTCCTCTGCTGAGTTCTATTTTTCTTTGCGGTTTCCATTTCAGCTCATAAATATTCAAATACAAAAACCATAAATGCTCAGCTCAAAATAAGATAAACAAATAAACGAAATAAAACTCACTCAGTAATGAGCAGACGAATCTTGTCGCTGACGCCAGATGTTTCGTTTCGTACTTTGTACTTTACGAACCAGAAGTATATTAAAACTCGATGTCTTGTGTAGTCATTAAATGGAGGAAAATTCTCTTCTTCCACATTAACACAAACGTTTTTATAGTTCAAATATATATTCTCTTTGTTTAACTTCCCAAATTTTCACTCAGAAATATATATTTATGGCGTAAATCATGCTTATTAATTTCATCAAAGTAAGAAACTCTACTCAAAAGCCATTCTCAAAATACCATAACATTATTCCATTTTTTATTACAGTTGCCATTCGAAACTTACAAAATATTAAAAAACAAAGATAATAATCAAGTAGAGCATCAACGTGACAGGAGTAAGGTCTGGGGATCAATACGACCACTTGATATTACATATCCAGCTTACCATTCGGTCCTCAGGTATAAATATTTTTGAGGAGCATCTTGAAGGAACGAGCAACCATTAGACGTGTTCAACAGTGACACGAAGGATTTCTCGACCAATTTCAGCAGCATGACGTGTTATACTTGTTTTTAATTCATGCAGTGTCCGTATGCTTCCTCCATAAACACGATCTTTCAGGAATCTCCACAACCAGAAATCACAGTGATTCAAGTCGTGTAAACGCGGATGCCACAGTTGTAAAACTTCTTGAAAATACCCGTTGATCTTCAAAATGGGCTCGAAACAATGCCATCACTGGTCGAGCAATGTGAGGTGGTCCACCACCTTTCATGAAGTCAGAAGTCTCTAAACATGCTCGTTCTTGTAATGCAAGAATGACTTGCTGCTGAAGAAGGTGGTGGTAACGAGCACCCGTAACGGAACACCTTTGAGGCCATAAGGCGTGTTCTCCTCAAAAAAAAAAAAAAAAGGGACCAAGAATGAAATCAACAGTACAATCACACCATACAGTAATGTAATCAGGATGTAGAGACTATTCATGCCCATCATTAGGACTCGCAATACCCCATATGCGACAGTTCTGAGTATTTACTGCTCCGCCTGGGGTAAAATGAGCCTCGTCCGACCACAAAATGTTCCAAGGCAATGAATTGTCAACGGCTATTCTGGCTAAAAAATTCTAGCAAATTGATTTCGTTACTCAGGGTCTGCAGGATTTAGCTCTTGCGCATGATAAATGTATATGGATACCACTTTACAATGGGCCAAAGAATTTTTCGTACTATAGACCAAGGGAGGGACAAATCACGTGTCAGCGCTTGAGCACTTGATGAAGAATATTACGAATCAGACGCTCTTTCGACACAGCAAGAGCGACATCTACCGCTTATAAGCACATTAAATTTAAAAGTCATACGTATTAATTCTTTTGGTTTGGGGAATATAGGGATTTCCTATGCGTTTTGCATAAATATTTATTATTAAAATGTAGTTTTTAACACTCGACAAAATATTACAAAAGAAGAGTTTAAAAATTTTAGAACATCATCATCACATCTAAATTTCGGCATGAATCAGTGATAATTCCATTTTTAGCATACAAAATTCGGCTTTTTCTCATGAAAAGCTTTTTTCATTAGATTGCTTCTGATATAATGTATTTATGCTCATGCACAAATTTTAAATTTTTATTTGGTATTTAAAAACTGCTGACCATGAATTTCTTCTATCGAATACTATTCTGAACGTTGTTGTGAAGGGAAAACATGTGAAGAATTGAGCTAATTTTAAATTTGCCCAATAATGTCTGGCTTTGTGGCAAGTCAGAATGTAGGATTGTTTTTACTAGACAGCATGTAATATTTCACTTAAATGAAATTACTGAGAAAAGGGAATTTCCTTTGGCTTTCTTCATAAATGCATTTTAGGGTTGTAACCATTTCTTATTACAAATTTTCGGATCGAAATTATTTCAGTTTATAATTAACGCGTAAAAAAAAATATATATATATTTTGAAAAGAAAAGAGCCAATTAGTAATTTAATACTTATACTTAATTTTTTTTGTAGGTCCAGAATTTTTAGTGAGTCTTGAATATTATAAAATTAATCTGTTGTAATTGCAACTATTTTAATATAGTTAAAATTGTAAGCTGAATTAACATGAGGCAACAAAACATTAGTATAATTTTACACACACACATTAGTATTTTACATTCACTTACATTCACATTACATTTTACATTCACATTTAGTATTCTTTTTTCGATCGAAAATATATTTTGCAGTTATTTCCTGTCCTTGTGAAAACGTACAATTTGAATGATTTATAAATATTGATTAAATATTTAATTTATATATTTAGTATATTTAAAGAATTTATTTATTGTTCTTAAATAGTTCTAAAAGGATTGCCCGTTGATACGAAATAGATTAAAAAATGTATGAAACTGAAAAGCAAAAATTTAAAGTAGAAAGAATTTTCAAATGAAAATTGCAAAGAGAAACCACAACATCCAATCTTCCTTCTTGATAGCAAAAACAGAGAAAATTTCAAAATCATCTAAAATTTGAAGCATTTTTTATTTCTCAGGATTAAAACTGGACCTTAATAAACATTATAATATAGTACGTTAGTAATATAATATCCTCTCAAATAATTGGAAAGACAAATTTTAACTCAATATCTACTAGACTACATATGGAACAGAATGTACCAGGAACCCTGAATCCTGCTGATTCACTCAGTAGAGAATCGTGACAACCAGCGCCGTCTATCGGAATTACCAAGGAGTTCAAATTCCTATTTTAATTTAGATAAAGAAACGGAGAGAGATGGAGAAATGACAGAGGTTTCGGAACCATGATTCTAAAATTTATTGCAACAGAATTATAGTATTTAAGATTTTTAAATTAGTGTTTATGATGTCTGCAATAGTAATAAATTAGTGCTTTTCCCTAAAAGTAGTTGGATTGTTGAATGAATAGTGTTGCCACAGAGCAAGATATCCAGAGGTCTCACTTCGAAGTTTGGTAAACGATTGTAGCGCCACCTCTGTTGATGCCTTTGTACGGGAACTAAACGAACTCCACAAATTTTCGAAACGAAACAGGAAGTCGCTGCCATTTCGAGCGTGTTATTGAAACCTTGAAGATTCTCTTTTGATTCTTTTTTTTTTTTTTTTTTTGCAATTGTAATTATTATTTTGCTTGATTTATCTTGTTTTGAGCATTTTCTCTTTTTTATTTGTTTAGATTTTTCTTCCTTGTGTACTGTGTTTTTTGTATATTTTTCGAATGGATGCGAACGCCGCCGGACCTTGTGTGACTTCGGATAAATCATCGAGAAAATTCTAAGTGAGCAAATTTAGATGTTTTTGTTGTAGAAGTCAGAATGAAACACCTGGATTGATATTATTCAACTTTCTTTCGGATGAGAGCAGGTATGTTTAATAATTTTTTTGAAATTGAATATGAAAATAAATTGAATGAATTAGAATTACCTTTTATAGAGAACATGAGAAATTTCCATTTGTGTTATTGAATTACTGTCATATTTCGTAAATTTAATCAGATAAACTAATATTTCTAGTTATATTTCATTGATTCTTAAATTTTTTCTTAGTATATTTTAATGGATTTAACACTAGATTTACCAGCCATTTAAATATATCTATTTCTAGCATAACCAGTCAATATGACTGGTGTATACGAAAAAATGCTCATCGTGATTTCCAGTCTTTATTCATTCTTAAAAAATGGTGAAAAGGGTTTAACAATATTAATTTTTATACAAAAATGGATTTATGGACATCTTCAAATAACAAAACATTTAATTTTTTTATAGGCTCACAATTTCTACATATGAAGATTTTGTTACTTGTACACTTTCCGCATAGACTTTTTTGCATTTATTGCAAATATTTGTAGTCTTGTTGTTATTGCAGTATCCTATTTGACACCATTTGCGTACAGAAACCGTGCCACCTGTAGTTGGTATATCAGCTTCGTATGGTTTAGTCCTTGAAGTCTGATATTCTGAAGCAAGTTCTTCTGCTAATCGAAACAGAAAGTCTTTCCGTGAGATATATTCTCCTGTTGTGTTTTTGTATAATAGCACTGTTTTCATCATTGTCTTGTGGATCAATTTGTGTATCTAATAATTCACCGTCGCTATCATATAATTCACTTTCCACATCTGAACAATCCTGAGGTATGCTGGTTGCATTTTCTAAATATGTAGAAACTTTTATTCGTTTTGACATTTTCAGGGGCTGACGATATGCAGGCAGGCTACTTGCCGAAGAATATATTTTTGAATATATTCAAATACACATAAATGTTTCTTACCTTCTTACCTGTATGGGTAAAGATGAATGATTACGTTTGAAGATCACTTGGACTAAGTACTCGTAAAAAAATCCTAAAGACACCGTAATCACCTAAATCGGCTCGATAACGATAAAGTATTGAACAAAAGACGTATGGGCACTATTTGTATTTCCACGGTCTCATGATTCCTTTATACAAACATTAAACAGTCATTTTGACTGGTACTGGTATAAATAGTTATAACAAAAAAATATATTTGTTTCTAACATATATAAAGTAAAATTACGTTCATAAAATGTATTCTCTATTTATAGCTACAAAAGTCATAACATCATTTTGGAAAGCAAATGTTTAATGTAGCAGGAATTTTGAATTGAAGTTGCACGACCAGTCAAAATGACTGGTCCGGTAAATCTAGTGCTAATGTTTTAAATATGATGCGATGGCAAAATGTTTCCTATTTTTTATTGTAATATTAGTGTAATAAAGCTCTGAATTTGAATGTTTAATAATAATATAAGTGCGTGGAATAAAGAAAATGAATGTAAAACTGGCAGGTCAGGTAGAGATAATCATAATATAATACATTTCTTACTATTAATTCCAGCATACTTGCTCTAGAACTTTCTACATCATCTACTTAAGCATTTAAGGATTAACCTACCACACTTATTATATTCTGTAAAAATTTCCAAAATGTCTGATCAAAATTTTAACTTTATATTCAGTTTTATTTTCAAAGAATGTAGATTTATTTATGCTTAATGGATAGTAAATTCAAAATCACCTTTTAGATTAACTTCTACTTTTTTGATTCACATTCACTAGGAAGTTCAACTTTTATTTAATTGCTTTCTTATTCATAATGATGTATAATATATTAATGCTTTTAAAAAGAAACAAGTTGCCCGAATTGTTTTCTACAACGTTTGTTTTATATTTGTAGGTACTTAGTCACTCTGTTGCAACTGCTTTGAATTTACATATTGCAGCTAATAACATTGAGAGCAAAGGAATAGAAACAGCAGAATTCCTTGGAAGATTGACAAACTATTGGACTCTGTTAATTCAAGAACATTGTATCATGATAAGAAAGAATTATGTGCATTAACAGAGGTCTGTTTCCATATTTCGTTCTGGGAAGAAATGATAGAGTGGAATAGCATTTTAGATCAAGAAAAAGCATTAGGAAGAATGTCGTACAATGTAAAAATGGTTAGGTCTTAGCTTTATGTGCTTTCATTGGAATTTCGGAATTTATTCACTATAATCAAATTTATCCTTAATAATAGATTTAATCAAGATGCTTTAAAGAATACATTTCTTCTGTTAGACGACGCGGAGGCTTCTAAGACAATCCAGATGCTTATGAATTCAGATATACTATTCACAAAGTAATAATTACTAATTTTTTTAAAACAGACAACAAATAAAAACAGTGAGGATGATGATGCTTCTACTTTAATCGATTTTACCTCTTTAAACAAGAAAGAATTGTGTGAGTTAATAAATGAAAATTCTAAGGACTCGGATGAAGGAAAGAACCAATAATGACATGGATAATGTGAACATAAATACTATGAATACAGTGAAAGAAAATTTTTTATCATATGTATCGGGTTTTTTAGCAAAAAAGTTTTTGTCCGTTCATAAATGTATTAAATGCAGAAAATTACTAGTAAATGATGAAAAAAAATTAGATAATCATACAATTTTTTTATGTTTTAAGTAATATGACATGTGTAAATCAAGATTAAAATGGCCAACTGAATATTTATTACAATACTTTTCTAAATTACATGAATGTTTTTCTGGTAATTTTAGCCTTTTTTTTCCCAAAGAGATAGTAAAAGTCAGAAATTTAAAACTGTTTTAAACTAAGTTACTTTAGAGTTTTTTATCAATCACATAGAACACAAAGAAAAAACACAGTTATTTCTTCCTTTATTCGGATGATGATTAAACATAATATCAAAGAAAATGAATGATGAAATGACAACCTAATATTTTCGAAAAAAATTAAAGGTTTACATGAATAGTTTTTTTAAAATTAATAACCAATAATAGAATTTAATATAATATGCAAATCATTCACTGTAAAATTTCAAATTTCCTCTTTAGGTAGCTAAAAATAAGTATTTACCTTACATATGAACTTTAAAAAATCATTTCTGGTGGAATAGAATTTTTTGAGAATAATTTGATGGAATTTCATAGTGAAGTGTAAATGTAAATTAATTAATCGCAAATATGGTAATAATGCATCCGAATTTCACTAGTACACAACAAGCAGAGATGAAATTTTTTGTTTTTATATAAGAAGGGAGAAAATAAATGAAAAAAATAATTTCAAATAACAATTTATTAGGGGATATTATCCCAAGAATGAAATTTGGCTGAGAAAAGTCAATATAATAAATGCAGTTGCTTTGTTGACATTCGTATCATGACGCCAAGAAGAAAGATGACGTCATTCCACCGCGCAATAGTTCCAAGTCGCAGGCATCAACAGAGACGACGATACTGTCTATGTGAATGGCCCTGTTAAAAAAGTTGCCATTAGTGTCTATGAGAGTGAGACCTCTGGATCTCCTTCTCTGTGACATAATCTAAACCATTAACGTGGCAAGAGAATGCTTTTAAGCTTCTAACAAATTCATATTCGAATTAGTGCTTTTTAAGAAATTTAATAATGATACAAAGCAATAGCAAATTTTTTTTCGTATTTCAATTTTTTCTTAAATATAAAATCACAAACCATATAAATTTGTTATTTATAAATAATTCAAAACGTAATTCAGATTTTTGAAAGAGTATTAAATATTTAGATTCATATGTATTCATACACCCAGAAAATTTAGAAAAGAAAATAATTTTATACAAATTAATGAAATAACCAAAAGCAATTTATAGGAATATTAATCTTGGATCAGTGGTAGTCTTCATTTCAGTATACAAAATGTAAATCACGTGGTATTAATGCATTCGATCTTATAAAGTAATTCATGCAGGATTAAAACGGAATCGACGTATTTGATTATAAAAAGTTAATAAATAATGAAAAATATTACATTCCATATGATTAAATTGATAATAATAAAAATTAAGGATAATAATGATTAACCAAATATTATATCACAATTTTTACGTGCACAAATTATTTATTTTTTAATAAAAAATGAGAAGACTTTGTGAATTAGCTAATTCGATAGTGTATTTCGTCCAAATTTAATACTTTATCGTGTACCTGATTTCAAATGGAGAAATCCACAAAGCTGTCTGAACATATTTCCCCCAGTGTAATACCGGAATTGATTTATAATTTCGACTTCTAAGTTCGAAGCGCTGCAATCGCTTTAAAATTCCAGTGAGCGTCTGACTTCGTTTTCACTGCTTTACATCTCAGTAGTTGGCTATAGTTTTATTCACCTCCCTCACACTGTCTTTCCTTTGTTACCAGCTTTTGTTTCAAAAGCTTTCATGAAATGATTACATGGAATCTTGTCTACAGAATGCAACGATACAGTTTATGGTATATTTTTAAAAGCACAATGGATTTACTTATAGTGGTAAGTAATGAAATGCTGAAATGGAGGAGTCATTTTCGATTAGTAATCAAAAATTTTCGTAATTTCGGTTGATCTCTTGCAGATGAAATTTTAATATATGAGATCAAACCTCATTACTTTTTAAACATTTTGATTAAACGAAATTTGTGAGAAAAGAAAAAAATCACCTAATCGGACATGAAAAATTCATGCAGTAATAAGCACATTAAATTTTGGGGGAATATAGGGATTTCCTATACGTTTTGCATAAATATTTATTATTAAAATGTAGTTTCTAACACACGACAAAATAATACAAAAAAAAATTTTTTTAATTTTAAAACATCGTCATCACATCTAAATTTCGGCATGAATCAGTGATAATTCCATTTTTAGCATACAAAATTCGGCTTTTTCTTATAAAAAACTTTTTTCATTAGATTGCTTCTGATATAATGTATTTATACTCATGCACAAATATTAAATTTTTATTTGGTATTTAAAAACTGCTGACCATGAATTTCTTCTATCGAATACTATTCTGAACGTTGTTGCGAAGGGAAAACGTG
Organism: Argiope aurantia; assembly: GCA_026543865.1. NCBI lineage: Eukaryota > Metazoa > Arthropoda > Arachnida > Araneae > Araneidae > Argiope > Argiope aurantia. The sequence goes on from JAPMOR010044759.1 coordinate 359,342, forward strand.
AAGAATTAAGCTAATTTTAAATTTGCCCAATAATGTCTGGCTTTGTGGCAAGTCAGAATGTAGGATTGTTTTTACTAGACAGCATGTAATATTTCACTTAAATGAAATTACTGAGAAACGGGAATTTCCTTTGGCTTTCTTCATAAATACATTTTAGGGTTGTAACCATTTCTTTTTACAAATTTTCGGATCGAAATTATTTCAGTTTATAATTAACGCGTAAATATATATATATATATATATATATATTGAAAAGAAAAGAGCCAATTAGTAATTTAATACTTATACTTAATTTTTTTGTAGGTCCAGAATTTTTAGTGAGTCTTGAATATTATAAAATTAATCTGTTGTAATTGCAACTATTTTAATATAGTTAAAATTGTAAGCTGAATTAACATGAGGCAACAAAACATTAGTATAATTTTACACACACACATTAGTATTTTACATTCACTTACATTCACTTGTGAAAACGTACAATTTGAATGATTTATAAATATTGATTAAATATTTAATTTATATATTTAGTATATTTAAAGAATTTATTTATTGTTCTTAAATAGTTCTAAAAGGATTGCCTGTTGATACAAAATAGATTTTAAAAAGTATGAAACTGAAAAGCAAAAATTTAAAGTAGAAAGAATTTTTAAATGAAAATTGCAAAGAGAAGCCACAACATCCAATCTTTCTTCTTGATAGCAAGAACCGAGAAAACTTCAAAATCATCTAAAATGTGAAGCATTTTTTATTCCTCAAGATTAAAACTGAACCTTAATAAACCTTATAATATAGTACGTTAGTAATATAATATCTTCATAAATAATTGGAAAGGAAAGCTCTGTAAGCGATGAAGCAAAATACCGAAAGCGAAAGACTGCAAATGTTTGATCACTAATCGAAAATGACTCCACCATTTCTGCATTTTATTATCTACGACTATTATTAAAAAAAATTGAATAAAAAAGAAATACCATAGTCAACTAGATCAACAACAAAATCAAATAATAAAAAATATTTGTAAAGCACCCAGATTCTTCTCCAACTCAGAAATATATAAATCAATCGAATATCCACCACTCAAAAAATAGCCACTAACTATTACTCCAAAATAGATGAAGTAGCCGAGCCCAACAATTGTTGCCGACCGGAGATGGCGCTCCAAACGATATTCCTTGTGTCCTTGTGACACAGCAATTCTATCAATAAACAAAAATCCAAATTACATACAACTAGCACTTAACAGACACCTCAAAAAACTTGAAGGCTTGTTCGAAAAATGGAAAATTGCAATCAATGTCACGAAAACTGGAGCCATAATTTTCCATAAATCACCTGCAAATAAATCATACCCCCAGCTTAAAATTAATGACAAGATTATCCGGTGGTCTCAGAATTGTAAATATCTCGGCGTTGTTCTTGACAGGAAATTAACATGGAAACCCCACTTTATTTACATCAAAAATAAATTCCGCGAACTAGAGCGAAAATTCTACCCCCTAATATCATGGAATTCAAAAATGAATAGGGAAAATAAATTACTTATTTACACAGCCTATTTGCGTCCAGTACTCACCTATTCCTGCCTAGTGTGGGGGTATGCTGCCAGAAGTAACTTTAAAATTGTCGAACAACAACAAAATCAAATAATTAAAATTATCTGTAAAGCACCCAGATTCTTCTCCAACTCAGAAATATACAAGGCAATCATTCGATCCACCACTCAAAAAATTTATTCAAAAACTAGCCACTAACTTTTTTAATAACCTTGATAACATTGATAATGAAGCAATAGAACTAATCCCTAAATACGATCCCAACCCACGAATTAAAAGACCCAAAAACGTTCTTCTTTAAAACACAACCCTTTCGCTAACAAGTCTAACCCTTTAACATTACCTGACCAAATCAATGTAAACAACCCACGCCCATGGCGCCATCTAGCGTTATAAGTTTACACATGTAATCTCACCCTGCAACTGTTTTCATCGCTAAGTCCCTTTACTTCTGCCAGTATACTCACTCACCCACTCCACCAGTAACAACCAATAAGTTTCTCGCCATTTAGTAATCCTCCTCAGCCCAGCCAATCACAACGCTTGCTTCACCAGAACTAAACCACTATAACTCCATCAATAATTTAACAGAATCATGGCAAAATATTAAACGTAAAGCTCTATCAGCCACATCATTAAGGGGATAGTCCTACTCAAGGACGGGTGCCCCGACAAGTCTACCGCTGAAGTTGAAGCCTTCCATCTCTCTTAAATTTTCATTATATTATTCTACACACTGCATTTAAATTACTTATTTAAAAGCAGTGTAAGTAAAATAACTGCTAAGATTCACAGGGACTTATCCACGACGAGCAATGAAATTCTCAGGCGCATTTTCAGTAAACCATTTAGCCTCAACTGGTAGGATGGCAGCTTGCAGTATTCCTCACCACGTAAATCTCCTACGTTTCTCATGCTCTTCTATTAGAGGGAGATAGTAAAGAAAGGTTTATTTAATTAGATAAATTATCCAATTCTCAGTTTTATCCATATCATAAATCACAGAGAGAATATATTCAATCTTAACAATATATATGTATTTAAAAATTGAGTTATTAACTACACTAACATTTTTGAATTAATATAAAAACTAGCACGTTATCATTCATAAGTATAAATTATCATTTATTACTAATTTATTCAAGACTATACCTACATTTATTTGAACTATGACAGGCATCTAAATTCAATAAACGGATAAAATCTTAATCGTGATAATTTAAAAAGAAAAGATAAGAAGAACTTTTAGATCAATGAATAAAAACATAATTAATCCTTATTTTAATATATTGCATTGTTTATCCTTATTTTTATTTGAGATAAGATTGAGATTAATCGCTTTGAAAATAGTAGAAGGGGAGATTGAGAATTGGTGAGAACTTCAGAACTTCATTTGCTCCACTTCAGAACTTCTCTACAAATAAGGAACAGATTTTTATGTTATTATATTTCTTATGTATTATTTGAAATATGTAGTTCAGGATAGAATATTCTATAACAGTATCACAATTGGATCTGAATTGAGAAGGGTAATCTGTAAGCCTTTACTTAAGTTTTCATGGTATAAATGAAAGGATGTTTTAAGGTTCAATTAAAAAAAAACGTTTTACCTATTACTTTGCTATGAATACAAGAATTTCATAAAGATTATTCTTTCAATTCATTTTAACTCGCAATTTGTCGACGACGAGATAGAAATGACAAAATAATTCTTGCGCTTTATGTAGATGGTATAGCCGTACTCGCAAAGAATAGAAATAATTGGAGGTTTCGAAGCAATATGGAATTTGGATAACATACAAAAACGGGGAATTGTCATTAAGCAGATATTCAATGTTAAATGAATTAGACATAATAATATGAGTTGCGATTAAATCATTCTCCTTTTAGACTTCATGAAGCAAAATGTCTAAAGAATTCTTGGATAGGTTGAATATCACAGACAATCCTTATTTCAAAATATTTAATTTCCTTACAACTATTTTTTGGGGGGGGGGGAGAATGCTGGGATTAATTGCTTATCCCACAATCCTTATTTAAATATATTTTATTTCCTTACAACTATTTTTATTTGAGAGAATACTGGGAATAATTGCTTTTAGAATTAGCAGAAGAGGGGATTGAGAATTGGTGGAGGAACCTACTTCAGAATTTTCTAGAAGTAAGGAAGAAATGTTTACATTTAATGAGCTCTATTGTATATTTTATTTAGAATTGAACTTTTTAATATCGAAATATACATCTCAGGATAGATTTTGTATAACAATATCACAATTGGATCTGAGTCGAGAAGAGTAATCTTTAAATTTAAAACAATTTAAGTTTTCATGATATAAATAAGAGGATGTTTAAGGTTAAATTTTTAAAAAATGTTTCGCCTATTACTTTGCAGTAAATACAAGAATTTCATAAGGGACAATCCGTCCCTTCATTTTAACTCCCCATTTGTCAACGAAATGATACAAAATGGCTGAATAATTCTTGGGATTTATTCAGATGATATTGCCATACTCGTAAAGAACAGAAATCATTTGGAAATAATCGCAATAAGAGAACCAAATAGCTAGCTTTTTTTCCCAAATAACTGGTAACTCAGATGAAAGATAATCCTCAACCTTTAATTAATAGATATTGCATTCTTCTCCAAAGGAAAATAAACACAAAGCGAAAAATTGCATTAATAAACTGGCAATCATGTGATGTCATTAAGAGAATTACTATATTAGATTATTAATTAGCTATGAGATTTTGGCTTAATATAAAGAGAACAACACATCATGGTTTTTAAAATCGAATTTTCTGCAACCTCAATAAAATCTTTTTCTCTACTAGTACGACATTCAGATTTAAATAGGGAAATTAAGTGAGCATTTATACTTTGATTTTGCATCCTATAATTATTTATCCATAATATGTTGGGGGAGGGTTCAAAGAAATATGGAATTTAGATATCATACAAAGGCTTGAGAACATCATTAGGCAGATCTTCAAGGTTAAATAGGTTATACATAAAAATGTGAGTTGCAATTAAATTGACCCCTCCCCGTTAGACATCATAAAGCGAAATGCCTAAAAAAACTCTTGGATAGATTGAATATGGCTATTTTGCAGTCAAACGGATTGGAAACTATTCTCACAAAATGAAAATTAAAATACTTAGAACTTCTTGACTTAAATTATCTTCTTATGTAGCCGATTACGTTTAATGAATGGTCTCTCGACTCTTTTATGAATAGTTGATTAGTCAACAAATCAGTAATAAATTGACAATAATATAACACAGCATCCATGGCTCACCATTTCATTCTCTGAAAACAATTCCAGACATTAATTAATTGCTTCAACTTCTTTGACATTAAAAATCTTTCAACAGAGCATGACATCAGATGGAATACTCCAAAAGACTCTACAGATCTCTATTCTTAATATAGATAGAGCCATAATTTTAACCTTTCTTAAGACCTTACCATTTTGCTGAAATAGTTAATAAAATTTTCATCAAGTCGCAAAATGATTGTCTCGGTTGAATATTATTCAAATGAAATATAATAAAAATATTTGTAAATACCTTTTGACTATCATAAACTTACAGGAAAACAGTATTGCAAATTAGCAACAAGTAAATTTTAAGTAAGTTATTACCTAAGGCTGTAAGGCTTTTGTAACAATCTCGAGCAAGTCTAATTGCATATCCTATATCAAAGTAAGATATTTTACTGCGAAGAGGAATTGCGTTAGAAGAATCTGTTCACTAAAGGATCACTAAAGATTACTATCCAATCACATTATTAATATGTTTTAATGGAAAAAATTACTTAAAAATATTTAAAACTATAAAAAAAATTGTACTTTTGACATTACTATCAAAATATTATCCTCCTAATGCATGAATAAATTATTTTATTATTGGGAAAAGGTATGAAAATACAAAAGAAATATTACATCACGCCAGTTTATTGTTTTTTAAATCTCAAACGGGCCAATTAATGAGAGTGTTGCATGTAATTAGCTGAAATATGATAACAATTATTTTCTATTTAACATATACATGATTAAAAATTACAGAGGAAAATAAATGAATAATTTATAACTTAAAACGATGTTGCAGCCGAAAGTACCTTAATTAGCAAAATAAAAACAAAAGAAAGGGATTTTTTTTTTTTTTTTCCGCTAAACTTCCAAATTTGCAGAACAAAATATTATTCTATGCAGAAAAACCTAGAAATGTTTGCTACGGTTATTTTTTAATGTAAATTGTATATCATACTATGCAAGCAGTTATATATTATATAAAAAAATTCTGTCAAGTTCAAAATAAAACCATGAAAGGGAAACAAGTAAATTACAGAATATATACATGAAGGAAAAAGTAAAAATTATTGAAAAAAAAACAATAAAATAAAGTTAAATTAATTTAAATTAAAGGCTTTACTGATAGAACTCTTATTCATTGAACTTCTTAATTTAAACTTTCATTTCTTTAACTGCTTCTTCAAAATATTCTTTTAAAATAAAAAATATATTGGGACATATAATTAGTTTAATAATTTTTTTATTTAAAAATTCTCGTTGTTTTATTAAATGCTTATATTTTGCAAAATTGTCACATATTTATAGTTAAATATTAATATACGCAATAATAACATACGCTGAGTGTATCGAAATTAGTTTTATTTGTATTACAAGAATACTATTGTTACTATTCTGAGACAAAATATGAGCCATTCGCAACTTCTCTCCCAAAACCTTGATCACATCAAGAAATCAATTGATAATCTCAATATTCGGAAGAGGAAAACCCTTTTGTCTTAAGTTCATTTATAACAACTATCCTAGTGATCTCACGGGAAATCAAGACAGACATCGCTACATTTTTTCCCTTTTCTTACAGAAAACTTAGGCAAGTTATAGGATTGAACAAAAAAGCAGCAACTATTCCTACAAATACTGCAGTCTAAGTATTTCTGTGATCCCGTTGATAATTTTGTATTGCTGAAAGACATCGGAAATTGTCATTCCTCAACTCTTCGTATAAAAAAATACTGTTACTTTTATTAGCCATCATATATCCCATGTCGAATATAGTTCTGGAATGGACTACTTTTTTTATTTAAGTCTACAAAGTTTTTTTTTTCAGAGCCATAAAAAAAATCTGTAAAAAGTTTGGCTTGTAGTAATGAGAAGCATAACCGCGCACATTCTCAAAAATATTAAATTTAAATTAATATTCAAATCATTTCCGTTTTTTTATTTACAATTTATTTCAGACAAGTAAATTTTTATTTTAAATTTTATTTAATATTGATTTTGACTTTAATATATTTTTTAACCAATTTGAATGCGAAATTAATAAAGAGAAAATACTGCAATTGCTAAATTATTCTACCTCAAGATTTTGATAAATTGGCTTTACATTAGATTTACTCTTATTTAAAAATTGATTCTAACTTTGAAGGTCGATGATTTAAATTTGCTTCAAAAATGGCTGCTATTGCATTCCTAGCTTGTGATGTCTTTACTTCAAATAAATGCGCAGATATTCTCAAGACGAGTTTATTGAAGACATTGAACAGGTAGACAGCACAATACAAACACGAAAATAAAATATTGTGACATAAGATGTACTGCTGTTTTGAAGCCTTCGGAGATCAACAACTAAATTATCCATGTAGTTTCACTCAGACCTAACTAATCTTGCACACAGGTATTCTCTTCTCCAATTAAAATACAAATCATCTTAACCTGAGGGCTTATAAGCAGTTCAATAAGCAGTTGTATCATTTTTACAGATGCTCGCAGAGCCCTCTTGACTATCTACTGATCCAAATAATTTTCACCGATCGGAGACCAAAGCGCCATCTGTAAAATGTTAGAATCGGAACATTACAACTGCATTCATATTCCATGCTGTTTGAGGCCATGTAGAATGTTTCATTAAATTTTGTAAGTCTTCAAAAATTGTTCATAACTTATTAAAGAATTAAATTTTTAGTTTTTAGAAACTGTTTGAGGAAGTATGAAATGTTTCGAAAAGCTAGGCCTTAAAATGCGTTGTTATAACAGATTTCCTAATTCTGCGATAGAAAATTTTTGTTTATTATGATAATGTATATAAAAGTTTCCTTTCCATTAGAAAACATGACTTTAAAAGTTTATTAGATATGCGATAACTTTCGTTTTTAAAATGGTTTTAAGCATAAATATTTCAAATTTTTTTATAAATATGACATATAAACATACATTTTAAGAAAGTTACATAAATAATTAAATGCTCATTTTTTATTTAGAAAAGCATAAAAATAATTTCCCCCTCAAAAGTATTGTATATATCAGCTGTTTTAATTATTCTTTAAAAAAATCTCAATCATTTTAGAATTCAAATCATCTTAGTTTTCAAAGAGAGATTTCTTTATTTACAGTAGTATCCACACGCCACTCATGTCTCAAGGGAAATCAGAAGAAACATCAGTAGCCTTCACCAAGAAGGAAAAAGAATAGCTTTCTTAAAAATAACTGCCGGAAGTTACAGACAGCAGTAAGTAAAGTAAATGGCTAGGAACTTTTTTCCTACTAACACAACCGTCCAACTTTCCTTCAAAGAAACGGCCGCTGATAGTCTAATATTGCAGCAACACGTCGGAAATGCTCTTTCTTGACTAGAACGTATAAGAAACTTCCTTTTTTTATTGTTCGTCATATCTTCTGGGATTGTCTTTTTCTTGTCTATGCTTGTCTAGTTTAGAGTTTTCCTGAATCAGTTTGTTAATACATATGTTACACCATACGTTAGATACATATGGTGGGCTACGGTTTTAGAAGGCCAATTCATAAATTAGTTTGGTACCGTAGAATTATTGTTTTTTTTTCACTTCCTTATATTTAAAAAAAGTAATTATTGTAACTTTCTAGTAATTAGTTGCGGGATTTTGATGAGTTTCCATGTTTTAGACTTTCTTGAAATCGTACGAATTATGTATTTTCTTTCTTCCATCTGCGAACGTGCGAGTGTGAAAATCCAAATCTAAAGTTTCGTATGTAATTTTGCCACAAAAATTAAATATTTGTCTGAAACTTTAGACAAAATTCTTCAATAGGATTACTATTCATCTACCTTTTCTTGTGTATGTGAATACGATCACTGAAACGTAACAAAATGTGTGGCTGAAATTAGAAATAAGATTTCAATATTTTGTCAAATGAAAATAATGATACATTTTATTTAAGTGTCAATCTATAATGATATCCAAACACTGTATTTAATACATTTACCTAATTTTTCAAAAAAAAAAACCAATGAGATCATTTCAGTTTTGCCATTTAGAATTCTTTTTGAGGCATTTTAAAAAAATTATTGGCACAACTTGATTTCCATGGCGACCGCGATCAGCTTCCAATATATGTAAAAAAAATAGCTAAAATTAGTCAAACTAAAAGCAACCATACACACTTTCACTTTGGGTTTTACTTTGGCTTTGCATTTTGGCGTTATTTTAGGCGTCGTTTAAAAAGCGGTTGCAAATCAAGATATACCAAATTATTCTTCTAGATACATTTCTTTTTTCTCTTATCAGAAGATATATATAAATTCATCAACACAGTTAATAATTCAAGTCTTTGATATTCTCAATTTTTAAAAATAATTATGCATATCTAAATTTAGAATTACTTAAATTATACAATCGATAGAACTAGGTAAACTATTTCTGCTTCCAAAAGTTTATTTTTCTATTTTTTAGGGCAGACATTATACAAAATAATTAAACTAAAAAAAAGGAAAATAATTTCAATAATATTTAATTTTCTCTCTTCTTTAAATAGTTTAAAAATGCAATAAAATATAAAAAAAATACTGTCAATGATATGCGAATTATTTTTATCATTTTCCAAATCAGTTTGTGCTTCCCTTTACTGATAGACATTCAAAGTTATTATTAAAGAATAGAATGTTTTTATACACACAATTAATCAGATTCATTCTCGTATATGCATTTCCTATCTGAGACTTGGCTGTTGAAACTAACCACAACACAGTACAAAGAATTCAAAATTAAGTTCTTCACTTTTAAATAATCCTAAGTATACTAAATATATTTGGGAACTTTCTGCTAAAATCAACTGAAACAAAATTCAATTTTACAAAATAAAATACGTTACTGTTATTACCAGTGCACCTTGGTTTATCCGGAATGATATTTTGTACAGATCTTAAAACTCCAAATTTCGATGATTTTATCAAGGAGCCCTTACGGTTTTTTTTATTTTTATTTTACTCAACTCAGAACTCATGAAAATCCCATAATAAAGGAGCAAGTTGTCTATGCCCACTCCAATGGAAAATACACCTTTCTTTATTCTACTACTAAATGGACTTTGTCACTTTAACCACCATAGCTTCTTACGAAACTTAAATTGTATCTAAAGAACTGCTACATTTTTCCACCCTAGGCGCTTTTAAGCAATATTTTTTCTACTCAAATGATGCAACAATGGTACATAACTTCTGTTTTTCTCTGCTACTAAATATCCCAAACTAAGTAGAAGTGCCCAGGAACTAAGGCTCTTCATGCATCTAATTCAAGCAATTATAATAAAGACTTCCCACTAAAGTAATCATATTGTAATAATCGAATTCCTCGTTCTTCTGGAATTCTATTATTCGTCCTGAATTAAAAGTAGAGAAGGTAAAAGCCCGCACAGTGAAAGTGACAATTATTTTTTTTTCATGTCGTTTGGCTCTAGAGATGCATAATCCATGATTTTTTGAATAACAAATAATTTTGTTATTGTTATTTTTAAATATTTGTTCCAAATATCTGTTATTTCAATCATATTATTAATTAAAAATTATTAATTAATATTAAATATAAAATTTTTTAATTGTAATTAATACTTAATTTACTAATTTAAGTAACGTGTGATTGAATTAATTTAATTATTTCCGCTATTTCTTAAATTTTATTTTTTTCAAAACTATTTAATTTCTTTATATCTTTGGAGTAAACAATTTCTGAAAAATTTGAATTAAATATATATGTAAATTCTTTCAAAACATTTACTTTAGTTCTGTATTCTACCAACAGATGACGCCAGCAGTAAACAGAATATATGCAATCAGTCATGTCACAAGCAATTAAAAATGATCTCTATGGAATAGTGAATCGTCAAATGCGAATACCGGAAATTCAATGTCACTACCATGAAGTGGAGCGGCGACTTCACACTTTCCAGTGAAGTCATCGCTCCGATAAATTTCAGTGATATGCAATTCAATGATACGATAATTCCAAGAATAACCGGTCCGATCACTTCAGTGGGTAACGAATTTTCCCTATGCAGAATTGAACTCTTGTTCGAGAGATTTCATTGGGCAGATCGTATCGATTATTACTTTCTATCGTGATAAAAGACCTGTAATCGGAATATCACCAGGAAGATCGTATCAAGGATTATAACCACATCCGTCTTTGAAAAGCATTGATCACTGGTATTTGCGACTTTTTGATGTTGGTTGCGTAATAACCGCTCGTCAAATATTCGTCATCCCTATGGCTCTTCCAAATTTGCCAAATTTCTATATGCTCTTTCCAATGTCAAATGCAATTCTTCCAACAAAAATTTGAAATGATCCCTTCATCTCAAATTCTCAAAATAAACTTTTTTCATAATGCAGCATGGACTTGTTTACGTTACCATTGAAACCTTGACTAAATCCATATGATTCACAATTCTATATTTTCCCAATAATTGTATTAAATGTATTTCAATGTTTATAAAGGTATTAAGAATTGTGTTCATGTATAATATAAAAATTCATATAATCATTAAATTCTGCTAGCGAAACATACTATATAATGTAAAATAATGCCCTTTTGCAATCGATATCAAGACGATTATAAAATATATAAGTTGATATTAAAGATTAAAATAAGAAAGCGTTTTTTCTTTGCCTGATGATGAATACGAGACAGATAATTAATTCCACGTTAATATTTCATAAAAATGCTTTTTATGAAATGAATGAACATTTTTAATGAACGTAATTTTATTTTTTAGAAAAAAGGCAACTTTTAAAATTTAATTATTCCACTCCCCTTTGTAAACGATGACACATCATCAATAAGTTCTTTCAAAAGACACAACCGAACCACAGTAAGCTCTGATAATACAGAAAATATAATTGAACAATTGAAGATCGCGTCTACAGAAGATTACACTCATCATATATACCTCGTAACCGAAAAATTATGCTAAATTAACTGTGCTGAACTTTACAGCTACAGAAATGCTATTATTTAAGATATTTCAGAAATGAGCCACTTTTTTTTCACGTTTTCAAAGAGCCGAATAGAAATTCATTTGCTGAATGAGCAATTTTTCAGCCAAAGTAATATCTATAAACCATGAACTTCATAACATATCTATGTTGTGTCAAAGTTTTCTACGCTAAAATTTTTAAGATATCAACGCACTCCCTTAAGCCTAACGCATTTAACGCTGAATCAATCCATCTGGGATGAAATTAGTTTATTTTGCATACCTAGTTTTTGTGGCGCTTATGATATCAGTGAGCCTTTTATCTCAAAATCTACTAACCAAACTTTCGCAAAGCTGTTCAGAAATAGAAAGAATTTTTAAAAAATCATCATCATTACATAATAGAATGTTCTTATGAACTCGTGCAATGGTCCGTGATTAGTTTTTTTTTTTTAAAGAAAGTAAAATGTGATTTCGCAGGTTTCATGTTTGTAAGTATGGAAATTTTGTAATTGATCATTCCCACACTTCTTAAAGCACTACTGTTTTGATATTTTTATAGTTAATAATTTACGATGACAATAAAACAACCGAACAATTTTAGAATTCTTATTTATGATATAATGTATTAATTCGGCTAAAGACACATTGCAGAGATATGGTACTATTTAGAAATTAATTAGAGAAATATAAATTTTCAGATTTCACTTAGATTAGATAGATAAATATGCATAACCAACCATCAATAATGAAATATATTAAAAAATAAAAATTAATTATAAAGAGGCTTTAAAAACTGTTGTATTAGTGCGGTAAAAAGTAGGAAACAACTTTTATTAAAAATCAAAAACATAGAAAGAAATTAGATATTTATCATAAAGAAATCAAGGCAATGCAACCAAAAACATAAAGAAATTATATATTTATCATAAAGAAATCAAGGCAATGCAACCATAAGGCAATGCAACCAAAAACATAAAGAAATTATATATTTATCATAAAGAAATCAAGGCAATGCAACCATAAGTCAATGCAACCAAAAACATAAAGAAATTATATACTTATAAAGAAATCAAGGCAATGGAAACATAAGGCAATGCAACCAAAAACATAGAAAGAAATTATATATTTATCATAAAGAAATCAAGCCAATGCAACCATAAGGCAATGCAACCAAAAACATAGAAAGAAATTATATATTTATCATAAAGAAATCAAGACAATGCAACCATAAGGAAGGAATTCTTGAATATTCATTTAAAGTTAAATATTATAAAAGAGAAATGTTTAAAGATATCATGAATTTGTTTTGATATCTATATTACTGGCGGGAAAAAATCATTAAAATAAGAAATTAAAAATATTATAAAAACATAAGAATTAAAATATATTTTAAAAATCGGAAGGTTATTAAGGTCACCTAGAATACTAATTATACCAGAAGAATATTGTATATATAGATTATACGCAAATGGGAATATTTATTATTGAAAATCTACAATTTAATAGAGGATAATTCTGATTTCCGAGAAATTTTATGCGATTGTTTAGAATTTGGATTAGAAAAGAAAAAAAAACCCGGATATTTTAGAATAATTAATCGTGTACGGAGTTGCAACCAAGGTGCAATGCCAGAGTAACCGAATTCAATTCCGAAATAAGGCTTAAGCGTTTCAAGTCCTTTATAATATACAGCAAAATATCATGAGCAGTACACTTTAAATTATAATAAATATGAAAACGCTTTTTCAATTCATCAAAAACTTTTTGAAAATTTGTAAAAATATAGGAATGAAAAAAATCTTAAAAACCAAGGATGTAGAAAATAATTGGAAAAGAATATAAAACCATAGTGATCATCAGAAAGATTTTTTTATCATTCATTATTCAACTATTAGAAAACGTGATTAAATATGAATATAATTCCATTTTATTTGGATTATTTCAGCCTGCTTCAAGGTTTTGCAATTTTTATTTTGACTGCAGATTTTTGATAGAAAACAAAACCCTTTTCCATTAATTAAAACGGTTTTTTAAAGCTTAGGTTTAGGAACTTTTAATTATTATTTATTCTCTTTTAAAATTCGATGCTAATAAAATTATTATCAATACAGTCATGCACCTCCTTTTTTAAATAAAATACGCTTTATCAACCTTCAAATTATATGAAAAGTGTTCAGTTAACGAAGCAAAGTGTGTTTTATTGCATTGAGTATACATATAAAGAAAAATGTTAGCTCAGAAAATAAGAATGTTTAAAAGAAAAGATTCAAATATTGAAACATTAAATTTGATTCAGTCATGATTTTTTAAAAAAATATGAAAATCAAAGAGTTCTTTGATAAACTGAGATAATATTATCTCGCCATAATAATATAAAACCAAACTAAGATGATTAAGAGGACGAATTAATTATTTCTTGTTTCCAATTCCGATAATTTTTTATTCCAGAAAGTCATTGCGAAAAAAGAAAGCTGTAGCTATCAGCCATTTTTTTTTTCATTAAGTAAAAAAAAAAAGTATTTTTATATTCGAAAAGGATTTCACTTGTAGCAATCAATTATCCTGCACTGCATCAATAACCGTTAGCATTAAAAAGTTTTTTTCGTTCATGAAAAAATTTATTCATTAAAAAACATTAACAAAAAAATATTTTTGAGATTAAAAAAAAAGGTTCACTTTAATTAAACTTTGGTGAAGAAGAAATGATGAATGTAGTAAAATTTTCTTATTCATCATTTTTGGAACAAAATATTTTATTTCACAGTGTTAAAATAAGCTTTCTTTTAATGAATTCTTTTAAATTTAAGATCAATCAACAATTAAATTAAACTATTTAGAAAGAAGTTCAACAAAAATGCTACTCATGAAAGCGAATTATACGAAAAGGTACGAGTTTCAAAAAATAAAAGGAAATATTTATAAACAGTTATTATGAATGAATTTAAAATGAATCTGGGCATAACACTGCAATCATTTAATTTACTACTAATAATCAATTTGAAACGTCTGTTGTAACCTTAAATATAGACATTTTTACCACCAATTTCGCAAGGTGAAAAGCGAATTACGGTCAACGTCGTTTTCAATTATTTAAGTGCAATGGTCAATTAATAATATAAAATATTAAATGGAAAATACTGGTAAAGGAAACTTTCATTATCCACAGAGCAATATCAGGAAGAAATTCAAAAACTGAGTTTCTCCTCAAATTGAATCTTTGAATCTCAATTGAGATTTGTATTGAATCTTGAAATATCATATAAATCGCGTGTAAATTTCATTTATTCCTTTAAAAAAGCACTCATTATCTCCACATAGGAGGATGTTTAAAAAAAATAAAGATTTTTATGGATTAAAAAAAGTTAGACATGGTATCGCCGTTTAAAGCATTGCTGCTTTCTTACAATTTATCAAGATAAAATTCATTATAATACAAAAGTAAATAAATGTAATTATAAGTGATAATTAGACATTATAATGAGATTTCCTTAAAAACTAAGCCGCTTTAATTACTCTTCATTCGAAGAAAAATGGTCTGTCTCCTCTTAATGGTGATTTCAAGAAGCATGAAATATAACCAAGTGATTAGAGCGACACCTAACGGCAGATTAAACATCGAAACTCCAAAGAAATGTTTCTTATCGCTGCAAACATTTGTTATTTTGCAATTCTTCATATGAACAATAAAAATATATTATCTAATAAATTTTCCAATAAAACAAACTCCCCTTATAATGATTGATCGAAGACAATAAAACAGATTTTGCGTTAACTGGTTGTTGAAAAGAATAAACTTTTCTTTTTGCAATAAATTCATAGCACATATAAGCACATTCATTATTTGTCATCGTAAAGTGTACAACAAATATTCTGGTCTCTTATCCAGTAAAGAAAAATAGATTACCTATATGCAGCATGATAATAAAGTAGAATTATTAAGTTTTTGGTTGTCTAATAAATTTAAATTAGTTTAATTATGTTCGTAATATATAAGAAGGTTGTTGATAAAATAATGAAAGTTGGCATTATTTAAAAAAAAGAGTACTATTATTTCGTGAAAATATGTTGCATGTTCTTTAAATAAATAAATGACATGTTATTTATTTATTTAAAGAAAAAATTTTTGGTTATTAGTTTGTTTTCTCTGGCTTTACGATATAAGAACAGTACCCTGAATGAAAAGAAAATAATACAAAAGCCTATCCGAAGTTCTTATAAATTAAAAATGAGTAAGGAAACTGTAACATATTTAAATTTAGCAACTTTACATGAAAAATTCATGAATATAAGTTAATACAAGTGGTACAGGAATCGCATTTATCACAAATGGGGAATGGCAACATAAATAAATCTATATGCAAACATTATAGATTATTTCATTGCATTTTGTATAGCTGTACTTAATTCAAAGTTTAGCTAATAATTGAAATTGAAAAATAAAATAAAAAATTCTTCAGGTAAGACTCACTAAAAACTCTATTCACTCAGAGGAAAGAAGATGTAAAAGAAACCAAGAAATGTGCAGCAAACATTTCATTGAAATCGAAAATAGGCTTAGGCATTTCTAAAAGGTAATTAATCCTTATGACCTGCCGATGGAAATTGATGATCATATCTAATCAGTGTTATCGCACGTAAATGGCTTTCTTATCATTTCAGCTTCAAAACATAAAAAAATACTTTCAAGATATCAATCTCATTTCTGCACTATGTTTTTTAATGTAATGCGCAATATGTAACGTAACAATTTTTTTATGTCATGAAGTTCAAATCATCCATTAAAATATTCAATCGAGTATTTTTGGTAATATTTTTTTTTAAAAAATGCCTTCTTTGCAGATGTACGCCAAAATAAGATTTTCACTTCTCCTTTTGTATTATGGTATATACAGGTGTTTTGATACGTTGTAATCTGTTTTGACTTATTCAATTAATTTCATGTTTTTAGCCCTATTTTATAAAAAAAAACAATGTAAAATTTAACAATATACACTCCACATTAATATATAACAATTCAAAAAGTTAATAATTTGGACGATCAAACTGGTCGTCAAAGGCGGCTAGTTTCACCTAAAAGCCATGCTTCAATACGAAACACTCTGCCGCCTACGTAAATTTTTTTTAAAGATTCATGAACATTTTACTTAAAATTGGCACTTTAATATGAAATATATAAATACATTGCGTACCATTTCTCATTTTTGAGTAACATTCTACTCTTATAAGTGATTTTTCCCAGGGTGAACGAATCATCACATCATAACATTCGAAAATCCGCCCTCACAACTAACTTCTGGCATCACATGACTGAGATCTGTTGTTCCTGCTTGGGAAAAGTACATTTTACAATTGTTTGGGATTGTGCCTTTTTCTCCCCCCCCCCTTTTTTTGAATGGGGGTGGGCAAAAATTAATTGCCTGCCAATTTTGAAGTTAAAAAAAGATTTTACAAAAGCAGTTAATACTTTCTTAAAAATTAATGATCAAGTCTTAAAGTTTTCCCGCCAAAATAATATTCACTCACTAATCTAGGCAGTACATTTATTTACATCAAAATAAATGACGGTCATAAAAATTGAGAACTATTTTTGCTTTAATTTTGCCATTGAATTTTCAGCATATACATTCATTAAATATATATTTAATTTGTTCATGATATTTATGTTTTTGACTGAAAATTAAATATGTTCATTTCATTACATAATTAATTATTAAAAAACTTTTTCTATTTATCAAAGAGAAGAAATAATGGAAATCCCCCGTTGATTATTTATTGGTATTTATTATTATTATTCTTTCACAATAATAAGGAAGAAAATATTCCCATTTCAAATTAAAAGAAAAACAATAACATTTTTTATTGTTTATTAAATATCAGGTACGTATAAAATACATCAAAAAATTCAAAAAAAAATAAACATACAGAATTATTCGCTAACATTTAAAGATAAGTAAATAATTCGGCGAAACTTATGACTTACAATTCTTCCTCGATTACTTTTAAAGAAATCTATATGTGAATTAAAAATGAAAAATATTTCACTTATATATTACAGCCATTAGGCAATTCAGCAAAACAACATTATTCAATCAATACATAAAGATTCTATAAAAACTTTTACGATACTGATAAATAATTTCATGTTGTTTAACATTTCATATTTCAGATTCAGAATTCCATACCCAGAAAAAAAAATGTTTAACTCATACCCAACTTTTTCAAAGAAATGCACACAAATACCCAAAAAGACTGAAACCATTCAAAAGTGAAAAATATTACACATAACTCCGGTACAAGTATTCGACAGCATTCTCCACAACAGTAACGCGTCTCTGCACAAAGTGCAACAGGAAAATTCCTTTCTCGTACCAATAGGAATCACCGGTCGAGTGCATAAATGATGGATTGCTCAAGTTTCTCGGTTTTTATACTCGGAAGGATTTGAAGAAACCTTGCGACCTGGGAATATGTGTTGTTCGTGGTTAGGAAGTCCGAGTTATTTATTGAAGTCCCGAATCAGTGTGACATTCCCAGAGTCAGAAGCTATCGATCACTCCATTTGTGCTGGTTGACAGCTTACTTTTTGCTGTCGGGGCAAATGGATATCCAATTCTTCCAAAGAAAGAGAAAATAACTTGTTCGTTTATTTGAATTATGTATTTTCGGCTCTCAAAATGATAAAAAAAATTGTCTGAACTGATTACAATATAAATTAAAAGTGTAGTTTCTTTGTAATAATTACGTAAGATTAATTTTTACTTCAAATATTATGAATTAATTGTTAATCTTTCATTTTAATCCAGTACTGCCACATTTACTTGTCTTTTTTAACTACATGGATATCAGAATCCAGTAAAGTTAGGTATAATTCTGACAAGATTTCTCTATAACACGTATTTTACAAGAATTAAAGCGTGTTCCAATGCTAAATTTTATCATGTGTCATGTCATCAGTAAGAAGATACGACCGTATTTTAAAAATCAATCCTATATATTATCTCTATTGTTGATATCATTAAAATGATTTCGGATGCTTTTAAAGTATCCGTTTTCAATTTTACTGCATCCTTTTAAATCTTCTTTTATTATTTACAATTTTTAATTTGTTTCCAGTTATTTCAAATATTAAGTATAATATTGAAATATTAAGTACTTAATAAGCTCAAAGGTTAAGTACAATAAATAAGCCAAAAAAATTTAATTTTAATGCCTTGAATTTTGAAAATTGATTTTTACTACATTTGGTGCGAAAATTTTTACTAAGATTTTTTTCTTTATCAGGTTTTTTTTTATATTCAGTTTTAATAACTAATAAAACATTTAAGTCTACAAAAAAAAAAAAAAAAACAAGTTAGCTGATGAAAAAAAATTTAATACCTATCCTTTCATATGAAATCATGAAACGATAAATGAGGCTTGGTGATGTAGAAGAGAAAGATTAACGAAAGTCAGTAGATAATTAATGTAGACTGAAAAATGGTTTATTTTCTGCTTGTTCGGCAAGTGATCTTACACTATATTTTGGTTTCTTGTGCCTTTAAAATAGCATCCCCTCGCCAGAGGTGGCGGTAGAGATTTACCGACGGGGGGCAAGCACAATATCTCTAATTTGGCTTCAAAATAACTTTACATTTAATTAATTTTACATTTAATTAAAGAAAATCAAGTGTTATTTAATTCTTTTTTATTCAGATGCTGATCCTTTTTTTCATTGTTAAAACTTTATAAAGGTATTTGTAAAAAAAAACAGGTTCTTAGTTTCTTTTACTAACCATCAAAAAATTGTCCATATTTGAGTATTTTTATGAGAATCTTGAGATTTAATTTCTCTGCGATCTAATTTTAGAAAAAATATAGTCATTTCATTCTACTCTGGTGTGCAAAACTTAAGCAACAGGTATGTGTTTTGCCATAACTTCACGAGAAATCATCTGAGAGACATGAAATTCAGCATTTTGTTCTGAAAGAATGACGAAAGCATAGTTACGCAGAAATGAATACAATGCATACAGTATGGAATCAAACAAAAAAAGGCTTTATTGAACTCATAGTATCGTTACACTTGATTGTCTGTCCAAGAGGAAGAACAGCAAGCAGATGTTCCTTAGTATGGGATATGCCCTCCCCTTACTGCAAAGGTTGCTTCGCACCGTCTCTCCATACTCAGCACCAGATTGTCCAACAGTTCTTGAGGTAAGAGTGCCCATTCCTCAATCAGCATCTGTTTAAGTAGTCGGGTGTTCACAGGAGGATGTAATCGTGCCGCAAGGCGTCTCCCCAAAGCATCTTACACATGTTCTATCGGATTTAAATCAGGGGAGTACGCCGGCCAATCCATTCGAGTGATATTTTCACTCTCCAGGAGCTCCTCAACAGCATGAGTCCTGTGTGGCCGTGCATTGTCATCCATAAAAACGAAGTCTGATCCAATGGCACCTCGGAACAGACGCACATGGGGAAGGATCACCTCCTGAAAATAGCGATCTCCAGTTACAGAACCTCTGTCGAAAACGTGGAGCTCAGTCCGCCCGTTCATCATAATGCCTCTCCAGACGACAACTCCAAGACCACCGAAACGGTCTCTTTCCGTGATGTTATTGGGATGAAACCGTGTCCCGACCTCTCTCCAAATCAACTTGCGTTGGGAATCACTTGTGGCACTAAAACGATTCTCATCTGTAAAGAGGACACGACTCCATTGATGAGATGTCCAGTTTTTGTGCTCCCTGCACCACTCTAAACGGTGCCGCCGGTGGGAAACTGTCAAAGGGATGCAGCGTTCAGGACGGCGGGCGAATAGGCCACCTTTGTGAAGGCGTCTGGACACAGTAAAACGCGACATTTGTCACCCCGTTGCTGCACACAGTTGCTGAGCAATGGCGCTTGCCGACTGGTTTCGGGTTCTTTTCGCCTGCATGACCATATGTCGGTCATCCACTGCAGTTGTTTTCCTGGGGCGGCCACCACCAACCTTTCTCACAGCTGTACCTGTGGTTTGGAAGGCTTTCCAAGCGCGCGAAACGACACTTTTGTTGATTCCGAACTCTTCAGCTACACTGGTCACACTACGCCGCTCCTCCAGCTTTCCGATCATTCTTCCACGTGTGAAATCGTCCAGGTGATTTCTGCAAGCTATATTTCACGAATTAACTCACGTGCACTTGCAGCGAATGTCTTTAATTGCGTCTTCGTCCTTCCTTTTCTTGTAGTGTTGAGCTGCGCGCGCCTTCCGCACGTGTTTTGCGCACGCTCACGTCGCCTGTGACGTTTTGTTCCTGATATTTGCATACGCATGACCTTTCTCTTGAATTGCGTGTTCATTGTACTGATCGCAAGAACTCCTTTTCTGCAATTTCATGGCTATCTGCTTAAAATTTGCATTGATGCTTAAGTTTTGCACACGAATGTAGATTGTAGTATATACAAACACAGATTGTACTTGAATGACGTGTCATGTTAAATGGACAAATGCATACTCTTACTATTTTATATGAGAAGCTATATAAAATGAATGTTGGAACAAAAAGTTTTGTAAAAGTAACTGTTTTAGAAATCCAGAATAATAAATTAAAAATATTCGATGTTTTGTTAAAAACCGCTGCTTTTTCTGCTTAGTCCCCTACCTAAAATATTTGTTCAGTAAGGATTGCAACAACGAGCAAGAATTAAGATGTGTTTCGAATCCGAGGAGAATAAGTGCACGTATACAACAAAAATTTTCTATAGTTCCGACACGAACAAATAAAGAATGCAGAAAAGATGCAATATGTTGTTTTTTAAGAAGACCGGAGAAAATATTTTGAAATATATGTACAAACGTTCTATTTTATATAAGATATGAAAAATATTCTTATGAAAGATGGACTGCTTAAACGTTAGATCCCCTTTTATGTATTTTTCTATATATATTTAGGCTTTAAAAAAACAATGCATTTTATTTTTAAAAAATTAGATCTTGAACATGAATTCATTTATCTTCATTTTTATTTATGTACTTTCTGACTATTCTATGTACTATTAAGTACTTTCTTAATTCGAAGTTATTACAAGCTAATATTCCCACCAAAAGGTGAGTTTTAACCCCTTCATATGCAATGGCGAGTCTAACTCGCATATGGAATTATTTGATTTTTAATTTTAAATCTGCGATTAAGTGAAAGTATTAAGTAATTTAAAATGCTAAAATCCCTTAAAAATGCATCATTACCTCAAATGCTCATATATTTTTCTGGTGATTAAGATAACGATAATTGTCCCAAATAATATCTGCCATCTAATTAGGAAATTAAGTAAATTTGTATATCAAGGGGTTAATGTGTTATTTATGAATATTCTAAGAAAAACTATTTTAATCATCTTTTTATCAAGACATCTTTATTCAAAGTCTATTAAAAATTTAGGAACATCTGAAATTATATACTTTTTGCTGATAATAGTAATTGAATGAAAAGTATATATAAATAATACGTTCTCCGCTTACATAGTCACAATATTGAATGCAGAGTCTTAAGCATTTAGATAGTAATTTACTTTTAAAAAATTTAGTGCATACTTGAATAAACTCTTTTAGTGTAGCTAAAAAGCTACTATACCAAAAATATTTTTTTTGTCGCAAACTGCAGTCGCTAATATTGCTTTAGTGTAATAATTGTAGCCAGATAAATTAGATTGCAAAAGAAAACAGATATTTTATTGTTAAATGGATTTAATTTACAATTATACAATTTACTTACTCCGGTGATTTATAAGAATTCACATAATTTGGTTACAGCAAAATAACTCTTCTTAGCATGCATACTCACAAGAGTGTCAAAAGATAAGTTTTTTTTTAAATTTAGTTTAGCCATTAACTAGATTTTAGTCAGGCAATTCTCATAGTGAAAGAAATAAAATTAATTTATCAATTCGTTACCGAGGAAGTAACAATTCTATGAATAAGATGATGATTAATTTTAGATCTTGGATTTGAATGATGAATTATGGAAAACAACTTTATCGTCCTATTATAACATAAAAGCTTCAATTTCTTTAATAATTTCACTGGCAGATAATCGAAGTGCCCTATGAAAACATTTTTTTATATATATATATATAATCTATGACAAAATCTTAGCCGAAGGATAAAGATTAGTAGGAAAAAATGTGACGTCGTATTCATTTGCCAGATTATTGACTATTCTGCTAAACATAGTATAAATTATATGCTGAATGAACATTATGACATTTAAATAAAATGACTTAAAATTTGGACTCGTCGACATCCCTTCGTATTGAATTCTTTGTCAACCGATCAAAATTTTTTGACAAAATGCGATATGTCTCATGTTTTATACACATGTCGTCTTGTCGGTTATATTGCCAAAAGTAGTGCAAATTAAAAGCTTGATGAACGGCATTTGAATCAAATGTCTGAAAATCTGCGAACTTAACGCTTCGACATCCATTGCAGCAGTTTTTAGGTTGGTCTATCAAAAATTGTCCGCAAAATACGGCATATTATTGGCCTACCGCCTATCGATAATTGACCTACCCCCAATCGATTTTACCAAGTATTGCCAAAGCACTTGAACCATTACTTGGATATTTCGATTGTTTACAATATATTAACTTTAAGATGGATTTTAAATAATCATATTCGATAATGCTCAACTCTCTACAACCATTATGAAATGGTGAACCTTTTGCCGATGAAACTCTGCATTTCTCGCCGACGGGGGGCAATTGGCTGCCGACAGGGGGGCAATTGCCCCCCTGCTACCGTCGCCTCTGCCCATCCCGCAGCCAAAAAAAATCACTAGCTAAAAAAAAAAAGAATAGTATACAAGAGAGAGGATGTTGGAGAAAAAATTGCCGTTTGAGAATCCTGGGCCAGATAAAACAAAATCGTCTAGCTTATAAACGACGTTCATTTAGTGGTTTGTATAATTTGTTCCAAATGCTTAGTGATTTGTAAAGATTTTTGACACTATCTGAATTCCATTCCATTTAACTCATAAAATACTTTTATGATAAGGTCTCGTGAGACAAAATAACAAATATGTTAATCTGACTCCATTTATTTCGCCACTAAAGATTAATATTTACAATTCTATTTACATAGATGTAGTCATTGTCAAAAAAGAAACTTCATTTCGCGCCCAGCAGTGGATGTGATTTTGGCTCGGTGCCAGCTGCGCTCTTGTCTAGTAATGTTAAAATTTACACAGTATTTAGATATGAGTGTTCAAAGTATATAACATGGCATTTCTTTTTTAAAGACCATCTTCAAACCTATTCATCGATTATATTTTATTTTAAAAGGAAATTTCCAAAATATTTATCTTCAAATAAAGAATTTGGCTGTACAATCAAATTTCCCAGGATTTTTTTTTTATCATCTAAATCCTTCCGAAAACTGTTACAAAAATTAAGTATTAAAATCGTTTGCTTTATCTATTAACAAAAAAGTTAAAATTTTTTAAAACCCATGTAAACAGAATAATCATTTTAAAATCTTGCAAGAAACATTAATGTATCCCAATGCACTTTTCATCAAAAAAATTCCCAAAAAGAATATAAAATTCCACTTTATTAAATAATATTTTTGTTTAAATTCTATTAAAAAAGCGGAAAATATGCTTAATTTGGTGAGTAAAATCAAACAATTAATTACATTTTAATCTTACAAAAACAAGGAAAAACAATTTTGAATAATTACTTTATTCCTTGCTTTCCAAAAAAGAAAATATTTGTTAGTGTTATCCTGAACCTCTTTTTAGGATATCCTTTCTATTCCATTATTTTTAAGAGCTATCTGACTTCTACAAGATAAATAAAATTTCCTAGACAAAATATCATTTATACACTAAAAATTTAAAAACAATATGCTACTTAGATAATCTTTTTCGGGCAAATTTAAAGTTCCGAAGTCTTTCGAGAAATTTATAATGCAACCCAAACTGTCAGACAGTCCATATATAAAGGAAATTTTTCAAAAAAGTTAGTTGCGCCAAATTTTTGCATTAATTGGAAATACTAGTTTAAGAAAAAACAAATAAATAAACATTGTCTGGTGAATGAAAAATATTATAGACAGAATTCTGATTAATGGCTTCCTTTTAGGCGCAGTAATATTTGCAGAAACTTTAAAGATTACGTCACACATTCCACCAAGAAAACTTTCCATTCATTATTCTTTGAGTCAAAAAATTTTTATTTCATTTTCATAATACATTACTCAGATAGTGACCTTTGTATTAAGAAACAAAATAATCTAGGGTTCTTTCTGATGACAAGAAGGAAACGAGATTTTAATAACAACGCAGTTATTTAATATATTGCGGTCTTTGATTAAAATTATTTTTAGAATGATTATTAAATAATACGGAATACATTTTTTTTCTGATGTAAAAAAAAACTTTGTAACCTCGCATGCGTGAGAAATGCATTTTGATCATTTGGATGAAGATACTCACAGCAAGAGTAATTAAAACCCTTTTATTTTTGGGTTCATACTCAAGGATGCATCACATCACAGAAATACTTATATGAAATATCTGAAGGACATTTTTACATTGAACACGCACAATTACTAGAGGAGGGAATTTTTTCTTAATATCAACGCCAGGCGGCGTTAGCAGTTCAGATCAAGTTAAAGTCAAGGGAACTGTTACAATTTTACTTTTTTTTAAAGATAATTGTCTTTGAAGGAGTTAAATTTGTATCAAACTTACGAAATGTAAAAGAATAAACATTCAATAAGAAAGTTTCTTAGAATTGTTCACTTCAGAATTAGATCTTTTATACTTTTTTTCTTGATTTACCTAGGAGAATCAGAAATTTTATTAAGTCAGTTAAAAATTAATAATTCCAGAAGTGCTATATTCTCGCTCAGCTTGAAGTTAGAAGCTGTTAACATGCAAACATTTCTTATCTACATTTGATTCGAATTTAAATTTGATCCGTTTATAATGAAATTCTTTGAAAGAGAGATTCTCCCTGTCATCGGAAATAAAAGTCCGCTTCTGTCCTATAGATTTAGTGTTCTAACTCAACGTTTTGGCATTTTGTCCGTAAAAGTGTTTGTTAGCCAAATGTGTTCTTTGATTCTCTTCGGATTTGGCAAGAATGCTCCTTGAATCTTAATAAAAACATATGTAAAGACATATTTTTTAAAATTTTGTTTCAAGATGATTGCCGTTTTAATGGGCAGGCACAAGTTTGAGCACTATTTAAGCAGTCGAGTTATTTTGGTATTGGCAACAGCTCGTTTCTTAGATTTAGTAAATAGTGGGTTTTTTTCCCTTCAAATTTTTAACTTTTTCTTTCATATCAAATATATGTAATTAATGTATTTAATATCAATATTTCATTATATTTATATCAATTAATTAAAATATTTAAATACATTGTTTAAAATTAATGTGTGTGTGTGTGGATATTCATGCATCAGTTGTTTAAATATATACATGTGCTACAATCTACTATTAGACAATTTCGTTTTATATAAATATTTTTGTAACACCCTTCTTATGTTTGGGAATAAGACACAAATTAACCCTTCAAAGGGTCATTTTTTTCTAGTCATATTATGTTAAAATATTTTTAGGCTTGAAATTAGAATAAGAAAAGGGATTCATTTAGCTTATTAGATAAATTTAATTTGATTAATTAATTAATTTGGTTAATTAATAATTAAGTAACAAATCAAGGCACATAATTTTGTGTGAGATAAAGAACTAAAGCATCCAAGTTTCTGTCTTTCTAAAAAAATTTGTCAGAACTTATACCAGTCTACATAATTTCATACAAAGATTGATAAATTTGGTGGGAAGCATACTTCCCACGGCCCTAGAAAGGTTTAATTGATCCAAAGATTTGAATTGAAACTCGGCAGCTACTCTATTCAGGGAAGAACAAAACTGATTCACATAATCTTTTGCTTCAGCTGAGGAATATCAGAAGATATTAAAAGCCACGGAACACAAAATTCCAAGGAATAAATTTCACAAGGTAGTCACTGCTTTTTCCAATATCACCTATACTTAAATAAAGGACAAAACCTTGAGTTTTCAATAATATGAAATGAGAAATGTGAAGTACTGAATAATGCAGACCTCCAATGGATTGATTTTGATCTTCATGATCGCTTACATTCTTCAAGATCCACAAAGTGAATGGGTCTAACTTATCACTAAAACGTTGAAGGACCAAGGCAAAATATTTTTCTACAAAAACTCCAAAACACACAAGTCCGTATAGTAATGATTTTGATTATAGTTAGTTATAGTTACTAGCGAGAATGCCTCCTATTAACCTCCTGTGCAGCATTCCTATTGGCCAAAAGTACCACCCATCCACCTTCTCTAGCCTCAAGACTGCAATACTTAGGGACGTTGATCCAATCCTTTACGTTCCGCCAAAAGAAGATCTAGTCTTTGACAGTCACTGCTCAGTTCAGTTATTTAAAGCAAGTTCCCTTTTTTAAAAACAAACACTAGGGCTATTTTAGGATGTCCTCGTAATTTTGAACTGCAGATGGCGAGGACGGCACCTGAGTTGGCATTCCTTCTCCGAACTTCCGAACCCTACCAGCAGGAGGACGCTTTCCGATGGATTTATCGTGTACCAGACCCACTTCCCCTGACTTCCACAAAAAAAACCATATTCCTCATCAATTTTCACCACGACAGAGATGACTTCATACTGAAGTGGCGTTCCTAAACCAAAGAACAAATGGGAATTAGATAAGAAACAATATAGTTGAAAGAACTTTTTCAGTTTTACATAATCTAATTTCATTAAAGGTAAAATTTTTGTAATAGACTTTGCCGCGCAGATTACCTCGTAGATTTTTATTTCCGTTACGATGGAAATACCATTTGACAAAGATACCCTTCCCTAAACGAAATATATTTCAAGCAGTAAAAGATCACAGCTATACTTTGGGTGTTTATGTTTTAGCAAAATATATATACACATATTTGCCCTGGTTTAACAGTTTAGTGATAGGTTAGATTCCTTCATTTTGCAAATCTACAATTCAAGTGACATTATTATCCAAAATTACTCCAATAATAATACCCGTTAGATTTTCATTTCCGTTCCAAGGGAAATGATCATTTGACAAAGAAAGCTCTTCCCCAGTCAAAATACGTTTCATGCAATAAAAGATCACAGCTAGACTTTGTGTGCGCTTTTCAGCAAAAAACCTTGTTTTCTGGTCGCTCAATTGTTTAGTGATAGATTAGGTTCTCTCATTTGACAGATCTAAAATTCAAATGTCTTTCCCAAAATTACTCTAATATTTTATTGCAGGAATTTCATTTATTACAGATTATTATTAATTGTATAAGAATATTAACTGAATTTCATTAATAATGACTCATTACTAAGATATACCGTATTATCAAAGAACTTACCACCATGTTAAAAATCAGAGTAATAAGATTGGTTTAAACAAAGCCTTTAGGAGAAAAATCATTTATAATTTTCCTTTGAAACTGTTGTCTTAAAAAGAATTCTGAGACTTCTAGTTACATAAGTGTCGGCTGCACCTAAAATTAA
Organism: Argiope aurantia; assembly: GCA_026543865.1. Lineage (NCBI taxonomy): Eukaryota > Metazoa > Arthropoda > Arachnida > Araneae > Araneidae > Argiope > Argiope aurantia. Next base: position 387,697 of record JAPMOR010044759.1, read on the forward strand.
TTAAGTTTGCTGAAAGATTCAAGTCTTCATTGCAGGAAATTGTAAACAAAAAGGCTATTACTATCACTTTCTCTGTAAAGTTTCCACAGCTGACTACTTTAACGACAGTTCCTTGAATGTCTTTGAAACAGTTAGGGAGTCTTGCATTCTTTTCAATACCTTCAGACATTCCTTGAGATAAAAATCAAAGCAAAGCAATTAAGTCTAATTAATTACGTTTGCTTTAATTTTGGAAAAATCTGAATGAATGCAGGCGCAAATTTCTTTGTGTAGTGACGGAACCATTTTAAATACTTAGCTCGTTTAGAGAAAGAAAATTATATACACATGAGTTCTAAAATGCTTACACATACGTGCTCAACATCTACAAACTAAGATAAGAAATTTTTGCAACATACATTTAAATAAAAAAAACTCCAAACATGTTTCATTTAGTAAATCATTTTAATTTAAAAGGCATAAAACTAATAGAATAAAAGTTTGAATAAGTCTACTCTACCAATGTATTATTATTATTTTTAAAATTTACCTATTAAACAACTCTACCAATGTATTATTATTTTTAAAAATTACCGATTAAATAACGACATCTATCATCAGAAAGGTATTCTTTAATAACAAGAAATTATTTATGTTAGTAAGGTTTCATTTTATTTCTGATAAAAAAATTCTTAAAAAGTCTTTTATAAGAAATTACATTTTTCATAAAAGAATGTTCTTCGTAAATTTTTCTTTTTTGCATGTCGACCATCTATTTTGATTAAATGGCTAATATTAATTTATGGCTAGTATTAAATTCGTTTTATTTCCATTTTTGTAAACAATACTGAAATTTAAAAAAACAATACTGAAATATTTCATACAAAGTAAAAGTATCGTATGCATATGAATTCATGTGTATCAAATAGAATCAATTATTACTTTGCCGTAATTATAAATAAATTAGCTACAATTTATGATTTCCCAATTAATTCCAGGGGTTCATTAAAGAAATTCCGACTTCCTTATTTTCATAGAATAAAAGCCTTTTAGAACATTGTAAGCAAGTATCAAGAACAAAGCCATTTCATCAGTTATATCATTATGAAATAATCCTCCATTGAAAAATTGATGAATAGAAAAATCATTTTCTTGCAAATTAATTTACAAAGAATTATTGAAATTGAATTAAAAAATTTTGAGAAAACTATTTATCAAGAAAAATTGTCGACACTACAATTCATACGCAAAAAAAAGTTAAGTAATATATATTTCTTTTAAACATGTAATTAACAGTTTTCTTTTCTGTAAAATAGTAATTGAAGTGTTTCAAATGGCAACTGAAAGGATTTTCTGGAATAATTTTTATTACTTCACAAACCTATCCTTACTTATGCATATTAATAATAAAAAAAGAAATTGTTGCCATACAGCTAAAAAGTAAATGTAAGAAGTAATCGAGTTACTATATACGAAGATAAGAAGAATGTAAGAAGATAAGAATAAGAAGATGTTTAAGAATGATATCGCTGCAACAAATAAAGTTGTAAATATGGTCATTAGGGTAGAACGAAAAAAACTTTTAATTTTTAATTTGTATCAGCGCGGAAAAGTTGCCTTTTGGTGAAGATAAGATACATTAAAAATAGGGGAATATATTGGTGTACGTCTTGAGGTGCCACAAGGACGTTAAAGTTTCATAAAATTCAAATTTGCTATATTTTCTTTTTAAGAAAAAATCAACTTTTGATTTTTAATTTGTAGTAGTGACAAAAATTTACCTTTTTGTGTAGATAATTTAAATTAAAAATAAGAAAAATATTGGAGTATATCTTGAGGTGCCGCAAGAATGTTAAAATTTCATAAAATCACTTTTTGAAACTTTTGCAAAGATTTCTGCATGTCTCGATTATGAAATAAAAAGTTTTAAATAGGCGTTATAATATGAATAGAAATATTAAAACAATTTTACTATTGCATTGATATGGCATCCAGGACTCTTGATTCATCGCCGAGCGGATGTTACTGAGGGTAGGCGGAAATTTGTCTGCGTGTGGTTACAAGCTCAGAGCTGGTTTCATGTCTGCAACTTTGCCGAGTTCGATTGAGCTGGCATCTCTACTCCGTCTACTGTGTAACTGATTAAAGTAAATGATTTGCTAGTGTGTGTGTGTGTGTGTGTGTGTGTGTGTGTGTGTGTGTGTGTGTG
>JAPMOR010044759.1:389894-400894 GCA_026543865.1 Argiope aurantia
GTGTGTGTGTGTGTGTGTGTGTGTGTGTGTGTGTGTGTGTGTGTGTGAATAAAAAAGGTTCAGACTAAATAAGTGAAGACAAGATAAATGTCAGAATGTCCTATTTGAGAAATTTTGAGATTTGTTTGAAGTTGAAATGCCTGCTTACGAATCTGCTATGAAGTGCTACTGTTATGTTAGATATAACCTCAAAATTGCTTCAGATAAGGATCCTTCTATAAGTTAAATATGTAACCTTTTGAGAGAGTCTCTGGAAACAAGAGATAGAGGTTCAGTTACGTCATTTTCAAGCCATGAGATCATGCCGATGTAAGCCTTTGCACCGAAGTTTATCTTTGGAACTACAAACCTTCTGATTCCGCGTCTACTCTCTGTTCGTGCTTTTAAAACACGTCGTAAACCAAGTTCTCATTGAATTTTACGTTTATCACTTATCATGGAAAAAAGGATATTTTCTGGAGCAGCAAAGTACACATTTCTTTGAATAATCGGGTCTATAACGTTATTGAGATCGTCATAGAGATAAGGTTAAATAGATTTTTTGGAATCATAAGTATATGAAGGTTAAAACTTAATATTAAACCACACAAACACTTTCACAATGCACTCAACCAAAGTCTTAAGATATATTTAAAGGATCTGGTTGGTTTGCCTCTTTTTTTTAAGAAACTGTTGACCTTCAGCGTTGTCATTGTCACCAGTAATCGTTTCTGAAACTAGTATTTTTTTGTTCGTTCTCGATTAAACCACTATTTTTTGTAGTTATTTACTTTTTCTTGCTTCTTTCTTCCACAAAGTGCTTGTGGTAGCTAACTATGTAGCAATATTTCCTATAACCATTCAGGTATTATTGATATTATACTTAACTGGCAATATTATATTTATATGCAAGGCATCTGAAGCTGAGCCAAATAGTATAGCGGACCCGGTTATCGACTTTCCCCGGTATTCTAGTCACATGCAAGCAGTGGAAAGAACTGTGAAACTGGAGAGCATTGGTTCAAAATGCCTATGGTTTCATTGCAAGAGAATTATATATATAATATAATAGCAAAAATGGATTCCCGTGTGAGTATACCAGAAGTTAATACAAAAAAAGACAGTTAAATGTGGCAAAGAAATTGAAACAAACATTTTGCAGTTGTAACAATTATAATCATCAAGGATACAGAAGTAAGAAACACACAATTTGACATTAAAAATATTTTATTACTATTATTGTATTTTGTAATTAATAATTTTCTTTAGCTGTAATGCTTATGTATGTATTTAAAGTCATCCTTTGTAGCATTATACGTGCGAAAAATTCATAAAAATTTTTCTCAACGTTTATAATTTTTCTATTTTTTACAAACTTTAAGCTCTTTGCTTCACCTTAAGATGTTGTTGTATTGAAACTATTTTTTCTAAGATTCTTTTTTAACCTAAAAGGTAATTTTTTCCCACTATTACCAAACTAAGATCTAAAAAAAATTTCCAAGGCCATTTTTGTTCCATACTAATGGTTATATATGAGCAGCACATATTGCGCAGTGACGATATATTGATATACGTGAGTTTCTGTTACAGAGATAATACATGAAAATAACAAAAAGGCATTAAAACATTTCTCATTATCATTCCCTTATTCACTTTTCGCTTAATTAAAAGGCAAGTGCATTTTCAATATTTCTGTGACACCCTGTTGTAGCTTAGATTTCAGCAAACCCTGAGTGATACTGTTACTATAATTTCTGAAAGATAAATATAATGTATGCATTTTTTAAAAAAATATTTGAATTAAATTAAAGATTTAAATATAATTTTAATTAATATATTTTTCACTTTCATTGATCTAATGTTTGAATAATAATTTAATTTTTAAACAGAAAGAATAATTACAAATAACTTAAATGGCAATCTTTAACTATAATCACTCATATAAAAAAAAGTTTTTATTCAATACTTTTAGGTATTTATCCTACATTCATGAATTTTTATTTGTATACAAGAACCAGAATGGTAATTATCATAAAAACATTCAAAACAAATTGCACAATTGATAAAGGATGATTGTTCTAGCACAATTAATTGATAAAGGATGATTGTTCACAAAATCAACATTTCTTTTAAATGAGGTCTATTGGAAAACAAGCATCATTTGTATAAAATATATTTATCCTTCTATTGAAATTTGGGCAATAAATCAACATATTGTATCATCTTGTTAAAGTTGGTGATGGTAATTGATGGTGCACTTTTGATTGCATTTTAATACAATTCTTATGAGAATTTAATTTTTGATAGCTTTATAGATCTTTTTTACCAATCTATAAGAATAAACTTCACAAATTTGTACAGGGAGTGTAACACTGCAAATTGGCAAGTTTTTTATCATTTTGGAAAATTTAGAAAGTACTGCGTTATTATTGAAAATATTTGTTGAAATAAAATATTTTGTTCGTGAAAAATGCTTTATTTTTCAACCTTCATCTCAATTTGAAAGATTCTCAAAATTTTGGTCTTTCTCTGCAATGTATTCAATTATGCCCGACTTTTTCTATTTCTTTTCCGTTATTAAAGTAGGCGGTGTTTGTTTACATATCTAATAAATTATCAGTTGCTTTCTTTAATCCCCTATATAATTACAGTTTCGTGAAGTTAGAACAAATTTTTTTATATTCAAACCCAAAAATTTCTAAAACTATTAATTATTTTAAGATAAAGTAATTTATCTTATTTTTGGCCATTAAAGTTTTCTAATTTAAACCTTAGAAGATTAAATATTCCTTTTTTGCATAAAAATATAAAAACTTAATTAAAACTATTTGCAAATTATTAATTTAAATTGTGTAATTATGAAAAAAAATTTAAAGGAAAAAGTCATATCTATAATCGACCATAAAACATTAGGCGCGACCAAAAGACATATCTAACCCCCCCCCACCGCCATTTGTTAGCCTTAAATATATAGTTTTTAGTTTAGATTTCTTAATTAATAAAGGTAGGGTCCCTAGAAATGAGATATTTCAACTGAAGTACAGTTTAAATATATTTGAAATAATTTAATTAACAAATATGATGGAAAAAATAAACAAAATGCAATTTAAAAATCAATTAGTGTAAAATGCTGATTTTAATCTACTTAGATATTTCTCATTTTAGATATTTTATTTGTATTGTAAATTTTATACAATTAAATTTTAATATGAAAGTAACTTCATGATATTTATTGTCTGGGATATTTCTTTTAATAAAAAGTGTTTAAATACATTATAATGTAGTTTTAATTATAAAGTACAACATTCAAAAATAGGCCTAGTTTTTTTAGTCAAATAAATCTTGATAATTTTTGAAGAAATTTCCTTATTTATTATTTAATATCCATTCATAGCTAATATTTCATTTTCGTTTATTTATTATCTGAATTAAATCTGAAATTATCTGATCCGAATTAAATATTTATCAACATTCATGTTAATACGATTTTTATTCTAATTTAGAATTTAATTCCAAGAATCTGCATCTTCGTATTCAGTTTTTTTAAAAAAATTTTTATTAATAAATTATCATTACCTCTGTTAAATTACCTGTTTTATTACATTCTTTTGGACATTTAATTGCTTTAAATGTCCATTTATGATCACGGGATATTGCAAACAAGAGTTACTATTCATTTTTGGAATTAATATGAAGAATTCAAAAAAACATGTAATGTTACAGCATAGTAGAAGACGAAGTTTATATAGGTATTCACTATTAGACATGAATTGATTTCTTCATTTAAAGAATCAACGAGTTTTCAACGGTGATTAACACAATGAATTTAAAAGTTGTTTTAAATAAATCGTAGAAAATTTTAGCTATTGTAGCCGGTTTGTTATAATAATTATCAAAAGTCAATTAATAGCCATGGAGCTTGCACAGAATAAATAGATTTATGATAAAAATTTATATGCTTAACAATATATACTTCAATAATAAAATATTAATTTTATCAAATCAGAATACTGTGCCTTATATACTTTAAAAACTTCTGTTCTGATTTATACGTTGTAAAATTTTTTTATTCTTTGAAACAAAATTCTTGGTTTTGCTATTCATTTCTTGCGTATAAAGAAGCTCTCTTTGCTAATTTAAAAAGCTCGTATCTTCACAAATGATAAAGAAGAATATGTTATACATTTATGCTCTGCAGGCCCAATGCTACCAAATTTGGCACATATGTAATTTGATAGAAGAAAATGTGCACCTCGGAGAGATTTGAAATTATAATTTTAATAATGAAGCGAAATTTTGGTATTGTCCCTCCACAATGGCCGAAAATATTAAAAGAGAAATATAAATTTAACATCCTTTTAAAATTAAAAAAAATTATATTCGCATATATATGTTTAATTGCTGTAGACTGTTTTATAAATTTTTTAGTAATTTTTGAAACCAGTTTTAAACATACTTCACAACAATATTTGTTTTGTAAAAAAAGCTCAAATCCTTTTTAACATTACTACAAATATTTTATCCTGGATTTTTCTTCAGTAGTTGGTGATGAGGATACGACTTATTTCCTTATGATGTTTCTGTTTCGAACGGGATTTAATTAAATTTCTTAGAATTATTTTTTAATTTATAATTAAGTAATATTATTATTATTTATATTTACAATTATTTCATAAGCAATAATAAAACATATTGATCACAAGAAAGCTGATTTATTTTTAAATAGCTCACACTTTTTGTGAGCTATTTAAAAATACGTCCAGTTTTAAACAGCTCAGAAGAACTTTCTGAAACTCAAGATTTTTATTTTAAATTAAAGTTTATATTTTAGCCAAGTTTATAGAAAATTATGAAGATGCAGAATTTTATGAACAGAATAGATAGGCTTTTAAAATAGAGCTAGTTGCATGTCTATATGCGAGAATTCGTTTAAAATGTTTTCGCCGAAACTTAGTAACCACTAATCTTTGAGCACCAACTGATCACCAAAGATGGCTAGTTTTATAATGAATAAAAAATATATTTGATATCATCAAGAAAAGGATCAACATAATTACAGTCAATAATACCACTAAATAAATTAAAATAAGGCTCTGATATATCAAAGTATGTTTTCTCTGGAGCGGAGAAATATATTATTAGCAATATTATGTTAGTAATGATTAAACAAGCATTGAAAGCAGCTTAAATTCATTAACTCACCTAAATGAATTAAGTCGCAAGCAGAAATTTATTTTCTGTGGGCATACAATCTATTATTCACTAAGAATAAAATAATGAAATAAATCTGATCGATAAGAAAAAGAATTTATTTTATTTGCATTAAATCAAGTTTCTTCTCTTTAATTAATTAAACAAATCTAATTAATCGGATTTAATTGCATTCCATTTATTTTCGCTTTAAGTAATGCTAGTAAGTATTACAAAGAACAGGAGTTTCTCCATTTGCAAAGATGTTAAGCAAACATTGAAACTCCCTGAGAGAGAACGCCAGAGGTGGCCGTTTTTAACAATTCCCAGCCACGAAGACCTGAATTAGTTTACTAATTTAATCAATCCGAGGCGGGGACGACGCTTTTGCGATTAAAAGTTCTGGAGTTCCTTTTAAAATTCCACGTCTCAAAGCACGGAACAGATTTGAAATGATTTGTTTGCTTTAAGCGATGTTTAAACTTTTCGTTGCTGTGATTTTTAACGGAACAGGATTGCCCAAAAGATTCATTTAAGAATAGCGGCAAGCTAGAGTTTATAGGCCCGTTTCACAGCTTCTGAATAAACTTTTGTCGTGAAGAGAAGATGTAATGAAACTCGCTAAATTCTGTTTTTAAAATTATCTGAGGGAGCCTTGATTGTATTCCTTATTATATGAAATCAAGGTTAAAAAAAATGCAAAATTTCTGTGTCTAGAGATACAAATAAATAATTTTTTTAAATTTTTATGCAATTATACTGGTTAATTGAATAGATAAAACGGACAGTTACACAGTAATGAGACTTTTCTGCATGTTTGCTATTGTGTATTCATATTTTCGTGTAGAATAAAGCGCCGTGTTTTATTCCTGAGATTTATAATTTAGTAGAATAAAGCTTCATGATTATTTATTGTAAGATTTTTCATCGTACAGTCACCACACAAGAGATGGATAATCCCATTACCATAGACAGTTTTTCAGTACATAAAAAGAGAGACCTAATGCAATATTATAGTGAGAAACTAAGTTGTCGGTTCAAAATACTCCTTTGAATCATCAAAAATTTACCATTATAGTGAGTGTGTTGCGATTTTCTACTGAACTGCCCGGTTTTAAATATAATATTTTTAATCTACAAAAACACAGCTACACTACAAAATTTACAAAAACGCATAGACAAGGTAAGTTAAAGTAAACAGTGTGGTGAAGGGATTCCATCGTTTCCAACCCAAAGCATTCGGCGTTAGCGTAAGGGTTGCGCAGAGAAAAAAGTCGAACTCAGGATGCAGGTCTCCCGTTCAACTGTTTGTCTGTAAAACGCCACAAGTGGCTGGTCTCTGCTGAAGGGGAAAAAGAGATGCTACACCATTTATATAAGTGAACCATATTTAACTGGAAATAATTAAGCAAATCAAGATCCATTATACTATGTTCTCTAATGAAAACTGTACCAAAAGGTCTAGCTTACTCAGCATATCGATTTACATAATAAACTTCTCATATTATCGAAAAAGTTTCAAAAAATGTAATTGAATATGCGACAATCTTATGAAAAAAATATCTGCATTAAAAGCTGCATTTAAAAGAATCCAAAGCAGTCTCTAAGTAGTAAGTGAATTTTACATAGAATATTCCTGAAAAAGATGCTTTATATTAGTTTATATATTTATTATTATTATTATTATTATTATATTCGTTTATTTCATAAATAAATTTTAAGAAAATTTATGTTCAAACGAAAGTCATCTAAGATTCTTTTCTCAATCAAATGAAAGAGAAGATTTCCTGTTTTAAATTTACTTTCCGGAATTTTTTCTGAATTTATTCCAAACTCTAGTAGTCCGTTATGTTGCTTATAAGAATGTAACTGATTTTCCAGAACACTGCAAACAAACCTTGGGGCTTCAAATGCTTCAAATCGTTAGACATGATTTCGTCAATTCCCTAAATAGGGTTGCCATATCAATTATGAATATTCGGCTAACATTTTAAACGATAACCTCATAAATATAATAAGAAATTTTCAATAATCTGTTTAAAACTTGCCGTCACACATGCATTTATGATTATATTCATGAATATGTTTTCTTTGTTCTTCAGTTCTAATGTAGTAGAAAAAAGAAGATTAATCTTATAAATAAATATATTTTTTATTATTTCTAGAAAGCTTCCTACATTATGCCATAATTTTGACTTGGAAAGGAATAATAATTGGTTTCAACTCCAGAAAGTTAAGGGGGAAAAGAAATGTGACTTCCTTACTTTACGTTAGTACATTATTAGGTTAGATTAGGTAAAATACCTTGAGGTTATTCGTTGTTAAATTAAATTCAAATACCGAAACAGGATATCTACTGTAGAGTGTCTTCCCTCTATGATGTGAACTAAAAACATGAGAATTTTTGAAAGATATATGTTTTAAATATTAGCTTCTGTTCACAGCCGTACATTATTCTTTGTTGTGAAAGCAAAGGAATTATTCCATTTAATGACGATTTCGTATAAATCATTATTGTTAAAATATCGAATCTCATACTGCAAAATTTGTAACTATTGATACAAATAATAGATCGAATAAGTAGTAGAGAAGATTTATATTATAAAATTAAAACTTCTCTACTTTACGTAAATATGCAACTTTACAGGAGAATTATTTTTTTATTCCGAAATTAGTTTTGGATATAAATGTACAAAAAAAAAAATAATAAAAAATTTTATTTTTAAAAAATTAAAGAATTTAAGAGTGCAGTTTTCAAGAAGTATTTAACGTGGAATTAAAAAGTCTTTAATCAAAAGTAAGTTATAAAATATTAAATAAATGATTTCTTAAAAAAATAAAGTCATTCAACATAAAATTTGTATAAATTCTTGAAAAGAATTTGTACAAATTCATCTAAATTCGGTTTCATAGTTAAATTTTTTTATGTATCTCTTTATCATAAATCAATAATAAATAGGCATACAAAAAAATAGAATTTCATAGTTAAAATATATTAATGCTTTATCAAGTAAAAAAAATCAATACTAATTGTATAAATATATAATAGCGTTTTCTGCGAACACTGTTGGTCAATAAAATGAAAAGACGCTATTTTCATCTCAAAAACTAAAATAGATCAAAGTTAAGAGTACCAAAGTTTGGAAAACTAAAATGTGCACCATTAAACGAAGAAAAATGTTAAACAATAAAAATACATATCTGATAATGCGTTGGGCGGATAATTCGTAAGCAAGATATTTACAGAACATGAAGCTACTAACTTTGATACCTATTTGTGTAATTACCTAAGGAATGCATGATGAAAATGAATATTATATATATATATATATATTAGGTTGTTCGTAAAGTAATTTCGTTTCTTCCCAACAGACGAACAAATTTATTTTTTCTTTGCCAATTATTTTGTCTACATTTAAGCTGCATAATCATTATATCTTTTGACGACTAATATAGCAATACTTGCTTGTGAAAAAGTTCAATTGAGTCTACGCTGTAGGTTTCGATTTGGGCCCTTTCAAATATGGAATGAGCTACTCCGGAAAGAGCTAAACAGAAGAAGTATTGCTGTATGTAAGAAATAAATATATAAAAATGTTATCGCCAGAATCGAAAATCGGAGTTAAATTTTTTTATCAAATCCGTCGACTGGTCGATTTTGTCTGGACAAATATATGTGAATACTAACTTGAAAATGCTGCGAGCAAGCCAAAGTGAATTTTGTTATGAAGTTTCTAAGCCAAAATTGTAGACACGTACCAAATTTCATATCTAGTCAGCAAAAAGGAAGAGGTCCTAAACGCATCCTTGATTGCCTTCATTCTGAGATGAACATGAACATAAAATCCATCAACATGTGAAATATAATGGTAAAGTCAAAGGGAAAATATTCCCAATGATTTATCTATGCTCTCTTGAATTATTTAATCTTATTAATACTGTTATTGTTTTTTTTATGTTCTCGTGATTATTTAGAAGATTTTCCTAGACAAATGTCTCTTACAACTTCTTAAAACTAGCATTTCTTTTTTAATCAGTAGGTTCACAAAATCAGTTTTTAATTGTAGTTCATTTTGAGTAATGCCCAATAAAAAGTAAAGGATATTTTACATAATTATTTCACAAAATACAACTTATTTTCCTCATTAAAATAGATATTTTTAAATTTTTAGTATTATACTCATCGGACAGTCACAATGTCACCTTCTTTTAACCATTTAGAGTAACTTCGATATAGAGTGTCATTTTATTAAAATGACTTGTTGATTTTAAGAATATATGACCGTCACTTATTAAAATTCCATGCGCATGAAAAATGGTTACTCTCGAGTGCACGCACACCTTCGCTCTTTCATCTAACTCAAAGTTTTATTCCCACAATGTGGATTTTTTTTTATTCCACTGAAGATTTGAATGTCACAAGATTGTAGATCTAAAATATGAAAATGACTCAAAATTTATCCTTAAACTTCCGTAGACATTACTTTTAACCATTGTCTTTGAATGTTTTATAATTGTCTTGCAATAGGATGACACCATGAAAATATTTACAAAAACATTTGAATTAGATGCTTGCCACATCAAGTGTTAAGATACCGTACTTCATATTCCAGAAATTCAATGATTTCTTGCAATCGAAGTAAAACGAAAACATTACCTTGTCGGCGCTGATGTGGATAGTAATGGGTATTTTTAATGGATGAGAACCTGTATGTTTGAGCTTAAATTCTTATTATTTCGAATCGATTTTAAAAGTGTGGCTTCAACTTTTATTACAAGCAGAAATTATTGAATAAAATTGTCTCAATCTGCCTCGCTATTTATTGAGAACACTTGATTTTTTACATCCTTCTATTTTATTGAAATATATTTCATGTTTAAAATTTCAATCACATTTTTCAACTAATAAATTTACCATTTTACATTATATGAGCAAATTTGAACATTGTTTAGCTGCAGCATCTCTTTCTGAATATTAATTCTACTAAAAAATGCTGATAGATAAATTCAGCTTTATTATTCTGATAGTCATGTTTTAATGAAATGACTAGTTGATTTTATAAACAGATTTCAGCCTCAAACAAACAAAATTCCTAAAATAATTTCAGCACGTTACGTGTCATAGCCTACTTGTTTCTTAGCAAATTGTTTCTCTCTAGTTCAGCCATAAAACAATCAGAGAACAAGGTTGAAATCAAACAAAGGAAGTGAAACTTGGAAGCATATAACCCTATTATATAAAATAAACATCCTCCCCGCTTGTTTCTTGATCGAACACAACGTTCAAGAAAAACCATCAAATTTTCTTTTTACTTTCTGCGAACAATAAATATGTCAGCAGATCTACGCCACAGTAAATACAGGCCATAAAATGTTTTTCTACTACTCACTGGAATAGTGGTGCTTTACACTCTGAGAAAAAAAATAACTATAGAAATTGACCTACAGTTGGATTTTCTTCTTTCTTCTGAGTAGAATATTTATACTGATTAGTTTTTTTGACATAAGGGCACTCAGTAAGAATGGCTGAAATTACCCTATCCACAAAGGACTGCAGAAATAGTCTCTGAGTTATATCTCGGAGTAAAACTGTTGCGCAGTTTCTTTTAAGTACAGAAGATCACAGCTTAGAAAAAGAGAATTTCACTGACGTGGAGCATCAATAGTGTCAAGGATGAAAGTATAAATGTTCCAAGTGTCAATATAAAGTAGATCATTATCATTTCATCCCAGGTAATGGCATACGGTACATTATCATTTCATCCCAGGTAATGGCATACGGTACATTATCATTTCATCCCATGACAATGTCATACGGTACATTCATTATC
>JAPMOR010044759.1:410351-428266 GCA_026543865.1 Argiope aurantia
TGTGTGTGTGTGTGTGTGTGTGTGTGTGTGTGTGTGTGTGTGTGTGTAACATTATTTTATGTGAAGCAGAATGCAGTTTGAAGATAGTGAAGAGACTTGCTATTTCGTGACATCGTTTTATTTCATTTTTAAGTAGCAGGCATATGTACAAGCGATGAGCACACAGAGCGACACAGAAAAGTAATGAGGAAAAAGCTCTTGGACATTTTATCCCTGGTATAATATAACCTATGATTTTGATAGGGAAAATATTTCTTCATAGTGCTAATATATTAATAAGATTTTGATAGGGATTTTCGTTACACGCGCGAAGAAGGCAGGGGAAACACAGGAAGATTTTAAAAAAGAATTTGCCTCATCAGCGGTATTTTGTCTCTTCACGCGGAATGTGGGAAAGTTCGACTTTTAGCTGACTCTACAATTTAACAAAGCTTCTCTTGAATTAATTAAGTAGAGACAGTGGAATTAGATCACGAAATAAGAGAATATTTTAGAATAATGTTACTATGGCCTAAATTAAGATAAAATCTTGAAAATTTATTAAATTGAAATTAGAGTTAAAATATCATTATATATATATTCAAGTAAAAAGTATGCTTATTACATGAGGAGACTGTCAACTAAGTTAAAATAATATAAGCAATAAAATATTTCTTTTAAAAGAACTTTTACCAAATATAACTGCAAATAAAATCAATTTAATCTCTCTACAAGCAATGAATCAATTCAATACCAACTAATTCCATCGGCATCGTTCTTTAGCAGCCAAAACTTATCACCTGATTGCTACAACTATTTTTTTGTTTTATTGTACCTCTTCTTTTGATCGAAAATTCAAGAGAACATAAATATAGATTCAACCGCATCAGAGATTATGATGACACTGATACTGCAACTGTAAATGGACTAAAATTTCCGTTTTGTAACGTGTGCATGTGCGTGCTTGCGGGTGGGCGTGTGTGTTAATTAATTTATTTCTTGCTTGCATTTAAAAACAGAAAATAATAGTCACTATTGCTACGACTTCCGGCCACATCGTATCTTCAAATTGCAATATAAATATATATATATATTAAAATGAGCTGAAAAATAATAAGAAATAATTCTCTAGGTTGTGTAGTATAATTTTGATTCATTGCTTCTTGTTTATCAAAACAACACTGCGCCCATACCTGCAATATTATTGAAAAAAAAACTGGAATTCTAAGGGAAAACTCTGATCTGACAAAGTAGCCAAAAGAAAAATCAAAATATTTAATGAAAGGAGAAAGATAATTTATGGAAGTTCTTTTTATATGAAAGGGTAAAAGGCGTATTCGCAAGGTGACAATTTTTCAAAACACATCCATGACTCCCTCCCCACCAAAAAAAAGAAAAGGCATGAAATAATCAATCAGTCTTGAATGTTATAATAAATATACGAAAGTGTTGACAAATCAGACAAACATTTGCCAAACTTTAATACAGAACGGAACACACGAAAATGACACACAACTGCCAGTTTATTGATGAGATCAAACTTATAATGTATTTTCGTACAGTAAAATAAATTCAAGAAAAAAAATTTTTGTTCACAAAACAAATTTTATGTAGACAACTGCAGTATCAGCGCGTACTGATACATCGGAAAAACCATGCATCGCAATAAATCAGAATCCGAATTTGAAACCGAAACACCAACACCCAGAAACTTCTAATACATATGTTCCAAAAGTAGCGAATTGATGTTTCATCCGAAAAATTATTTGATGCCTTGCTTTAAATTGTAAATATGCATCTTTAGATTGCCATCAACCCTGCCTGATGAATTCTCCTCTAATCCAGAGATGAATAATCCATAATTTTTTGAATAACAAATAATTTTCCTATTGTTATTTTTAAATATTTGTTCCAAATATCTGTTATTTCAATCATATTATTAATTAAATATTATTACTTAGTATTAAATATAAAATTTATTAATTGTAATTAATACTTAAGTTACTAATTTAAGTAACGTGTGATTTAATTAATTTATCTATTTCAGCTGACTTCTTAAATTTGATTTTTTTTCAAAACTATTTATTTAATTTCTTTATTGGAGTAAACCCTTTTCTGAAAAATTTGAATTAAATATATATGTCATTTCTTTAAATTGTTTACTTTAGTTCTATATTCTACCAATAGATGGCGCCAGCAATAAACAGAATATATGCAATGTCATGTCACAAGCAATTAAAAATGATTTGTATGGAATAGTGCGTCATCAAATGCGAATATCGGAAAGTCAAGGTCACTCTCATGATGTGGAGCGGCGACTTCACACTTTCCGGTGAAGTCACCGCTCCGATAAATTTCAGTGATATGCCTTTCAATGATGCGATAATTCCAAGAATAACCGGTAACCGGTCCGTTCACTTTTCAACCCATTCACAGATTTCTCCTTTTCTGTTTTTTACGAGAGCTTCCATTGGACAGATCGTATCGATTGTTACTTTCCAGTGAAGTCACCGCTCCGAAAAATTTCAATGATACGATAATTCCAAGAATAACTGGTCCGTTCACTTTTCAGCCCATTCACAGATTTCTCCTTTTCTGTTTTGTTCGAGAGCTTCCATTAGACAGATCGTATCGATTAATACTTTCTACCGTGATCCAAATCCTGTAATCCAAATATCACCAGTAAGATAGTATCAAGGATTTGAATCAACCCCCTTTTTGAAAAGTATTGATCACTGGTATTTGTGACTTCATGGTATTGGTTACGTAATAACGGCTCGTAAAATATTCGTCATCCCTACTCTAAACAAGTGATATAAAGATCTTAACTTACTTGTTCTTCAAACACATCTATCGTTTTTCAAAGCACACATTTCTGCTCTAAACTCATTAATTTTTGCTTATTCCGGCTAAAAGATTCAGTACTTCTTTCTCATTCCTCTGAAATTAAATACTGGCTGAAATTATTACAACGTTCATTTCACTCATAAAGCAGTGAACTATGTAAACTCTTGCAACCGGAAATTACCCATCTGTGTTTAGACAAACACTCACCAGAGTGGAATCTGAGGAAGTTTTTGTGGTTAGTTGCTTCTTAAAAAAATTCTTCCTTCTTTCTACGGACATACTTTGAAACAGATTGCATTTATGAAGGGAATGAAAATTCCGACGCAAAACACAAGGTTTAATAATTGTCTTTTATCCAATGTTAACTACTATTTTTTTTCTCTTGTTTACGCTGCAGTAATTTTTTGCACTATTTCAGTATTTGGAATGCCAGTAATATTTTCTGAAACCGCACATCTCTTTTCTGAAAATCTCATAACAGACTCAAACGCTGAGATCTCTGCAGTTTTTCTTAGAACTTCTAATTTTTTTCTTCATTCTTTATCAAATTTCTGAGGAATAATATTTATTAAAATTGTCTCTATTGAATCACTTGGTTCAGATTTCTTTGAAAAATATTGATCACTGGTATTTGTGACTTTTTGACTTTGGTTACGTAATAACCGCTCGTAAAATATTCGTCATCCCTAATAGATACTACTGGAAACTTGTAGTATTTTTAGCGATTTAGCGAATGGGAACCGAGATAAGCCTGATTGGTCCAGAACCTTCTCGCCCGCCTTCCGTGAGCTATAAAAAGCCGGAAATATCAAGCCGAAATGGATCATCAATTGAACATTTTCGATTTCTCTCGCTAGTTACCGTCCTGAGCGGTAGCGATTCAGAGGAGAAGAGAGCTAAGCACATACGTGCTGACGAATTTGCCATGGATTCTGAAAATTCTCAGCAATGCTACTGTAACGAACGACTCTTCTTAGAGCGGCAAATTGAATACCAACTTATGCAAGAAAAAGATCTTTCCAATGCGCTGGAATAGTACTAAAAAATCTGACTGGGATACCGCACAGACAGAATTTACATCAACTCAACAAAAACACCAGGAGATCCTTGAAAAGATTGGGGCACTCTCTGGTGAGTTGACTATCCTCGGTAATTATTGTGACTGCTCAATTAGAGATAGAGTAGATACGCAATTAAAATTCACCCCTTTCCCTCAGAAAAATTACAATAGTATTAATATATTGCGCTCACAGAAATCGAATTTAAGAGCCATAGAATGTACAGTTACATTGTGAGAAGTTTTGTTATTTATACATAAAATTATTTTGAATAGAGAAAAGGTTGAATTTTAAACAGAAGAAATATTAGATTTAAGTATATGGGAAATTGCCATTCAGTAGCATGGCAAAGGCAAACCCATTCACTAGATCTTGAAATTTTTAATTTGTAAGAATGGCGGGTACTGTGCCCATCTAGTCGGCAGAAACTCGTTTTTTGGTGTTTGTTTGTGAGGACAGGACAAATACGAAGTGAAATGAAGTTGAATATAGAATTTTTCTTTAGGCTGTTTGTGAAATTGTTTGTTTTCAATTAAAATCACTAAATTTAGGGTCGGATATGGTATTTTAAATAACAATTTTACACAAGCTTTACGAAAATGGACGATGATCTTCTTGCTGATGATGGACAATTTAAAGTATGTATTGTTTATTGGAATCATGTTTTTTTCGGAAACATGTTTTTTAATCTGATGTTATATCCTGATATGCAACTTTTTTACCTAGAAATAATTTTGGACATTGTTTATTTATTATTTTTTTTAAACAGGAGTAACGTCTGACTGTTTAAATTTTATAACATTAATCGTCATTGGTTGTCCTATATTAGACTTTCATACAGAAATTTATATGATATTTTTAACCCGCGCTTAAGCATCTTTTATTTGTTTTGTTCAAATTTTTTTAAATATTATTTTCATAGTTGCTTTTATATTTCAATCATTTTCATTTTTTTAACAAAGCAATAAAATGCAAGCATGGAATTTTTTTAACACAATTTATATTTGCGGAACGAAGCGTAGTGATTTTATTCAGTTGGAGATCGAGATTTTCTTTTGTTAAATTTCAAAGCTCGGATTTTAATATTTTAACCAAAAGTTCGTTAAATTTAGTTTTAAATTTAACATTAAGCAATTGTCTGCCAACAACAACACTATGCCATGTTCTTAAGTCTCATAGGCTCGTAAAATCTTGTTTTTTCTCTTAACGAAAATAATTTTTTTATATGAAATAATTAGTTTTGTTCTATAAGCTTGTCAGTTCTTTTGCTTTTAGATCTCTGGTTCGAGTGCTATACTAAAAACAGGCCCCTAAAGCTCACAGAAGTTATGGAAAGATATATAATTCAACAGTATTTAATTAATGTTGATACTAAGTTTTTATTTCAATGTTATGAATCTGTAGCTACTACAATGCATTGTGCAAATAATCTTTGTCAAAGTTTCTTATTATAGCCCTTGAATAAAAAATTACATTGTGTATGATATTTATAATAACATAAGGAATTTTTCATTTCATTTATAAACTATCTTTCAATAAATAGAAAATAATTTATTTTTCAAAGAAAACATATTTATGATAGAATAACAAATTTAGAGAACAAAGTGAAAAAAGGACAGCAATATCCCATGTTTGATGAAGGCAAAGTGTGTTTCTGCAATAGTTTCGAAGTGATGATGGAACTGTATATTGCCATTGCATTTGTTATTTCATGAAATTTTAGCTTATAATGTAATTTAATGCTAATTGTTCATCGATAACACAAAGCAAAGTTTGAAGTTGCCCTCCTCTACACTTAAAATTTATTTGGTAGAATCCCAATAGACTATTCAATTTGTTTGAATGAAGCATATAAAGACATAAAGGGAGTTATTGCTTTATTGCAATATCATATGCACAAAGAGATCATCTGTGTTGACCTTAAAATGATCTGCTACTACCTTGACTGACAATGTGGATATACCAAATAACCCTATTTTTTTGTGTATGTGGGATAGTTTTTGTGTGTATGTATTGATTATAAGAATATAATCAAATTAGGTGCCAGGATCTGACCTGAAAACCAGTGATTTTTTTTTTTTTTTTTTACATCAACTATTTGTTGACAGAAAAAACATTATATTTTCACTTCTTCATTTAAAACTGGGTTTCATGAAGTAATTTTTTTAAAACTTTGTCAATAAAGAGACTATTTTAAATATCTCATTTCCCATTTCCGAATTGTCATTTGAAAGATAAAGATCAGTGCATTCAATGGTTCACAGATTTTGCAGAATGTAAGAGGTGAGTATTTCATTAGAACAATGATAGAACTTGAAAGAATACAGAACTTGCATTTAAAAACATTGTCAAATTCTTTCTTGGAAATACACAAGCACAGAATTAAACTGAAATTGATTAGCAGTGCTTAAGGAACTACAAAATGTTTGATTGTAACATAAACATTAAATTGCAGATTTTATGTAATCATCATGCATGTATTCCGAAAAATACTGAGAGTGATAAGCAGTTTTACCAAAATTTGAAGGGCATGGAGGCACAGTATCAAAGTAGATGTGATGGTATGATAGTTGACTATTGTTGGAGCATTAAAGCCAGAATGTCCACTCTAGAAAAAATCTATAAGCCAAAATATATATGTTTAATCTTTGTTAAAAAAATGCTATTTGTATGAACACAATTTAATGTGCATATTTACTTAATTTTCTCTTTATCTTCTTTTATATGCACATTTTGTATGACTTTTGATGTCACTAAATCATACAAAAAGAGTAAAATTTTTCTTAAAAAGTTGATGTGATAGACAGAAACTGTTGTTATTTTCAGATTCAGAAGATAAAATTTATCAAGAACATGTCGCAGATCTAAGATAATGAATTCGCTATTCCCCAGTGTTATGAATGATTTAAAAGCTCTTTGTTCATAGTATTTCTTTTAAGCTGCAAGCGGCTTTTAATATTCTACTTTTCTCTAATAATAATTTCTACTTTAATAGATGACAAGGAAATAATTTTTAATAAATTCTGAAATGATTTTAACTTAATAATTTATGTAGGATGATGGATTGTATGAGTTGGATATTGATGAGGAAGCTGCTCTTTTAGGATTGAGTGATGAAGAAATTGAACGTGATGTCACTGGTAATTAAAATTTCTTTATATTTATATGTTTTTGAATTCTCTGTCATTTCTCTATATTGTGTGGGCATCTTTTATATTTGATACTTATTCACTAAATCTCTATTTTAGTACTTTAAATATTGTTTCATTGATTCCCATTTGTTTTATAAATCATCATCCATTCTGTACAGAAGTATGTTAAGTAGAACAGTCTTATTAGGTTTTGACATTGGCTAGAAGTATCTCTTGTGACAGGACTTTTTGTCATTTAGTAAAAGTGAAATTTCAACTTTAAGGTAATGCTAAACATAATTTACAGAGTTAGTTCCAGTCATATATTTTAAGCACATTTGTTGGCATTATTTTAAATTACCTTTGAAGTTACAGACAAATTATTGATATATTTCAATTCCCCCCCCCCTGTCTTTAAATCTTGCAAAAAAAAAAAGTTTATACAAAAAGAGTGACCTGAGAAGTCCAAGTTAAAAGGAATTCTATTGGTTATTAATTCTTTTTCTAGCCTTTTAGTCTTCTTATTCTATGTGTGCTAGGGGTACAGATGTAATGACACTTCTAGGCTCTTTTAATTTCAATATTGTGGAGTAGAAGTCTTTGGATAGATTTGCTGTCTCGATATGCATGATGTCCAAATTTTTTGCTGTAGAGGGAAAGCAAATATAGATTTAATTTCATGAATTTAAAAGCTTTAATTCATTTACTAAAAGAAGTTAAGCATGCTTCTTCTTCTTCTTGTACTAAGATTCCCATATTGTTTTGAGATTTTTGTTGAGGCATATTCTGAAGATTAGTATTCATATTACTTCCCATTCTTTTTTTGAAAGGAGAAAATATTACTTTAATGCTTTTTCTAATTAATATCGTTAAATCCACATATTAAACATTAAGAAATAATAAATGTTGGCAATTTAGATGCTTATTCAAATTTTTTTTTATTGAAAACCTTTTAGTCAAACCAATTATTTAAACCATGTTTTTGTCTATAGACAATGAAAATCACACAGAATTGATGCTAAAGGCTAATAATTGATATTCTAATGGCTCTGAAATTGTTAATGTTCCCCATTAAGTCATAAAGTTCTAGATTAGATTGATCAATGATTTTTTTCTTTCTGTACTATTGCAGAAGAGATACGTGAATAAAATTAACGAGTAAGATATAAGCAGTAAACATAAAGACAAAATCAAAATAATAGTTGTTTCTGGACATAGTAATTTTTGCTGTTGAATTGAAAAAAATTACCAATAATTAATAATTTGTTGATCATGGCTTCAACTTTCATATTTTGAAAAGAGAAATTGATGTTATCTGTTAGTTATTTTATTGAATAGTATTTTACTCACTTTTATTGTTCTATTTATTTTTTTATACTGGTTATAAAATGAAAATCTGTGTGGTAATAGTTTTCAAAAAATAGCTGAGAAATCTGTCAAATTTGTCTGAAATCTACTTGTTACTCCCTTTTCAAGATAAAAAGCATTTATTGATTTTATTTTCATTCAAAAAGTATTGCTATGTCACAAGAATAAGAAAAAAATATTATGAAATTAAATATCAATTAAAGAAAATAGAATTATTCAATTTAATTTACAAGTTTTTATTAAATTTGTCTAAAGTTAATATGCTCTTCCAAACAATTTTTGCTTGCAAATATTAAATTTTTTAATAAAGAATAATAAAAAAGTCTGTAATCTCAGAATCCTCCTATAGTTTAAGATATATCTTTCCTAAGTAATTATTGGATTTCCTTTTTATTATATTTACCCTTGATAGCTTTCTTTCTCTGTTGAATAGCTGTTTCTGAAAATTTTCATATCATTATTCTTGTTATATTTTTCCAGATTTTTTTTTGGGGGGGGGGGTGTATTAGTTTTTTTATATTATTTTCTCAATTTACCTTTTTCATTAAATTTTTAAATGTAAGTATATGAGTCATTGAATTCATTTGATGAATAAATTGATATGAATGCCTAAGAAACTGCTATCTGAAATATACTTTTTATCATAAAATTCAAAGAAATTGTCAAAAAAGTAATTTATATCTGACAGGTTTGGTCATATGTAGATTCATCTTTATCTATTTTTATATTAAAGAATTATTTGATAATCAATTATAAATTGGTGCAAAAATTAGTTTATTTTTTTATAGTTGCTTAATTTAAATATTGATTGTTATAAATATTCTCAGACATAATTAAAAAGCTGTTTCTTAGATCAAGAACTTGAATATGTTGATGAAGATGGTAATCCTGTGGAAATTGGAGAAAGTAATGCTGAATTATATGAAGTTGCAGATATTGAATCTGAAAAGCGAAGGTAAATAGCGCTTATTATGCTTATTTAAATATTAAAAAAATCTTTTAAATTATATTTTGATTATAATAGTCCTGTATTTTCAATCAAGAAAAAGAGCAATAAATCTATTCATATCAGGTATGTTCATTTTTAATGAATACTACATTGGCACGTATATTCCATATTAATCAATCCAACAAATTTGCTTATGAAAGCTTTGTAATTAAATTTTGTTTCCTTTAAACCTCAAAAATATTTTCATTTTATTAGAATACATTCAAATCTGTATAAATTTATAAACTTCTTTCCTTCCTTATGCAATTTAATCGTACTGTGTTTTATGGATAATTAAATTTATAAAAGTTAACTTTTAGAGCTTGACAATTCTATTTGTGTAATATAATTTATTTAATAATATCATAACAGTTTTTTCTTTGAATTTGTTACTGAAGTTTCTAAATCATAAATATCTAATATATTTTATGGATTTGAGTTCTAAATAATTTCTTGATAAGCTTAAAATTTAATTTATTTAAATTTGGATAATAAATTAAGCATTCTTAATTTATTATCCATATATTGTTCCTTTATTAGGAAGCATAATCATTTCTATTTCTAAAATTTGAGCTGAACTTAAATATCTTATTTTAGCAAAATGTTTTCTACTAACCTAAAAAGAAGAATATTTGCATTCTGAACTCTACAAAACGGACATAGATCAATGAAATTTGACCAACAATACTTAGAAGGGTAGGAATATACACATAAAAATTATTTTTTCAAATTTTAACCCTTTAATTGCCAACGGTAATTTAAAGTACTGTTTAAATCCAGCTGATATTTTCACAATAGGACTATTTTTTCTAACAGTCTTTGAAGGAAAACAAATAATGTATTTCCAATAGAAAGCATTAGATATCAACTATAAATAACATTAAAAATAATTTATTATTAATATAATTAAAAATTATTTTAATTGATAAAAAAGTTTTTTTTTCCTTCTTCCTGGGTTTATTTTGTACCAAAATTAACTAATTGTTCAAAAATAAATTTGAAAATTTGATAGTAAAAAAATTTGATTAATAAAGGGTTAATTATGTAATAAAGGGTAAATAAAGGATTAATAATTTAAAAATGAAGCAAAATTTGGTTTTTCTTGGTTAATTTCTGAAACTTTGGCAATAAAAAAAAAAGAAGATTTTTATACCATTGGAAAGTTAAAAAAAAAAAAAAAACTTTTTTTCTGTGATACCAATTTATTGTTATACTATCATTTTTTACCCCCAGAACACCACCAGAAGATATTTTAGAATTAGATGATTTGGATGCTGAAATAGAAAGCTTTGCTCAAGAAAATTCAGATATTCTAACAAAAGAGGTATTTTTGTCTCATCCTTCATTTTTTAAAGGCCTAATTACTTTTAGCATGCATGTTCTTTTATAGGACAAAGAAATGTCAAAAAGTTTTTGTATTTGTTTTTTATGATTAAAAATTTTTTTAGTAATTAATGTTAAGTAAGAATTTTTAATCATAGTAATACCATTCTAATTTCTACTGCCTTTTTTTCTAAAAATTTAAATTCTTAGCTCTAGTTATTTAAAATCTTTGCCAAAAGTATTGTTATCCTCCCTCCCACTAATACTGAATTGATTCTTTATAAGAAGACTACATATAGCAAATAATTTTCACAGCACAACTTTTGGAAAATTTTCACTCATTGTTTCTCATTATGATCTCTAGGACCCCCCTCCCATATCCACCCTAAAAGTTTAATTTTTAAAAGCTTATATGAGCATAAATAGGTATATATATAATTAAGATTTACAAGGGGAAAATACTGGTTATAAAATTGTGTCCAAGGTGGGATTTAGTATAATTGTAGTATAAATTTAAGAATCATTCATTAAAATATTAAAATGCAGTGTCCAGCCAGCAGATACTGAAAAAATAGTCTCCAAATTTTTAACATTTCTTGTATACTAATAAGTTGTTATTATTTAACAGTAGCCAAACAACCATGATAATCAATGCATCTGCATAGAAACTAGGAAAATAATATTCAATCTTGGATGCATATTTTAAAAACTTTTTTTATAAAATCATTTCAAATTAAATTAATAATTTACAATTAATTTTAATTTATAAGTTATTTAATTTTTTTGCAAAAATAAATGTTACTTCACATAATATTTGAGTTTTAGTTATAATTTTTTCTTTAAATTAGAAAATAATTATAAATTTAGCTTTAAAGATGATTAGTTATATGAATTGCAACATCTTACACTCATTAAAAGATTTAAATTTTTAGGTTTTATTAGAGTTGAATTATTTTTTCAAACTCTAAGAAACCATATTTGTCTTAGAAATTAAAGAGAACAGCTGATAATGTATTTAATACAAAAATAAAGGTTTATAACTTAAATAATTACTAGCAAAATAGTAAAAATTAGTTAAGTTGTTGAATGTGTAAGTAGGTACCCAAAATTTTTATGGTCATTCAGATTCGAACAAAAATAGGAAAGATTAGTTTTTTTTCTTTTTTTTTTTTTTTTCTTTCACAAACACAAGTATTTATTTCAACAAGAATAGTTGTCAAAATGCATGAACAGAATTCTTTTAGAACACAAAAAGAAAGTTTTTAGTTATGGGCACCTAAATTATGCTTTGATATTACTTGTCCTATTCTGCAACTCCTGTTTTAGAAACTTGAGAAAACATGCCATTTCTTCTTCAGTTTAGCTATTATTGGAGTATTTTATATGGAAGAACTTTGCTTAATGGGCATAATTCATTCATAAATTTTAATTGTAATGTGAAACACTTGTTAAATGAAACAATTTTTTCCATATGAATCCATGTAAAATAGAACAATGCATTCCATTCAAAAAAAAAGTAAAACAAATTTATAATAATATTATTATTTATAATGCATGCTTTTTAAAAATAAGTCTTTGTCTATGCATTTTTGGTACAAATGAGACACAGCTTATCTTTAAATGAATTTATGAAGCACAGAGCTACTGGCCTTATTAAGGTGGTGTTTCTCAAATACAATGTAATAATTTTCCATGGTTTCAACATCTCTCCTATTTCACTGGCAATTGTTGCTCTGTTGTTTCTATTATTTCTCATTCTCCTGACCAAGTCTTCTCTGCAGTATTTTGCTATGACACATAATGTAGTTCTATAAGCTCTTCAGTAGTTCTGGCTATGCTTTATGTTATGTATGCTCATCAATGTTGTTTTATCCTCTTCTAACCCCATTATCTTGAGACATTTCTTCAAATAAGGCTCCACATGTGTTTGCACAAACTCCGTTGAGTCAAGTTCAACAATATTATCCTGCCAAAACTTCTTCCATGTGGATTATAAACACAGATTGATACAAGCCAATCCAGCATGTTACCTCATAGTATCTCTTCACCACTCATTCTGCGAAACATTGTTTATTAAGCGAGTAACTTTTTAAATATTTTGTTTTGCTCATAATGCAAATCATTTGTTAAGCAGAGCACTCGTTAAGTGAGGTTTCACTGTATTATCCTTTAGTTAATTAGATATAATATGGATAGTTGAAATATTCTTGAATACTGTTGATGAAATCACCTTAGTAGTGAGTAACATGTTTAATTAAAATTATTTGCAAATAGTTAATTTAATTTAAATATTTTTGAAAAAATTAAAAAACTATATATATATATATATAATCATTTTTCTGTTTAACAATTAAATTTTAATTCAAGTACTAAGAGATAGCGCACTTATTTTTGCTTAAAAAAACGAGTTAAATATTCTTTAAAACTATTTATAAATTGCTTATTTAATATAAAATAATTTTGAAAAATAAAAAAATTCCTTATATGTGTGAGTGTGTGTGTGTGTGTTTTAAATTTTGTTTTATTCCCTCTCTACCACCATCCAGGAAAGCATAATTATTTACAAAAACATACAGTGCAGCACAAAAGCAGAAGTAAAGAAGAGCGCGAAACAAATGATCACTTGTCATATATAACATAGGATTTCTGGCCATGTGCCGATGGAATACATATGTTGACCTTTGACAAGGGCAACGGAAGTATCACTTTCATTTGATACGTAGTACTGATAGCACATTAGTTTTACAGAGGAATTAATTAAGCCGAAAGTGGAATTGGATCACGAAATAAGAGAATATTTTTAAAAAGAAGTTTCTATGGGCTAAATTAAGATAAAATCTTAGAAATTAATTAAATTGTAAATTAGAATTAACATATCATTACATATATACAGTGGTGGCCAAAAGTGTGGACATTTTTTGAAAGTTTCATGTTTTTCAACTTTGCGTGCTTGTAGAATATATTAATTTTCACTTAAATACAAATGTTTAGATATCAAATTGAAGGTAATTCAATGTAAAATTTAATAACAAAAACAGTATTACAATATCTGTATTACAAAAAAAGTTATGCTCATTTTAGTAGAACAAACAAACACAAATCGTTTTGAATAATGACGTGTTTTGTAATAAAAGCGTACTAGCCAATCACAAACACTGTTCTGAGGACCCATCAAATGTCTGTAACTATAATTTAGGTTATTTGGATGGTAAAAGAGTTATTGTTGTGGAAATATTTTGCAGAATGATGCATACTTGTACAATTAAATAAAGTATTGCTTTTTTTGAATATTTTAAGTCCTTTTTTTTAATTAAACTAATTTTAAACAAACAACACCAACAAGAAGAACTGATTGGACATCTACAAAAAGAAGCCGAATTGTCATATTGAGAGAAAATGGCCTCTCTTATGCTGAAATTGCAAGACAAGTTGGTGGTTCAGTGACTTGTTCTGGTGTATGAAAGTTCTGTTTACGTTATGAAAAAAAGAAATCAGTGCAAAAGAAGGCCAAATCAGGCATAAAAAAATGCACAACTGCTACTGCCAATAGAAAAATTAAACAGCTATGCCTTCAAGGCAGAAAACTTTCATTAGATGCGAAATGAATGCAGCGGGTATTGCAGTAAGTTCAAGAACAAAAAGAAGAAGGTTATCAGGATTTAGACTACAAGCTAGAATTCCAAGGGAAAAAAACCATATTTAAATCAAAATCAACTCGAAAAATGAGTTAAGTGGGCAAAAGAACACATTAAATGGTCAGAAAATCAATGGAAGCAAGTAATCTGGAACGATGAGACTAAAATATCGCTCTTTGGTAGTGATGGTAGAAAATACGTGAGACGTAGAGTAGGCGAAGCGACTATAAAAACAACAACAAATGCCATGATTTGGGCATGTATGTCTGCAGATGTTGTGGGCCG
The DNA here is from genome assembly GCA_026543865.1 of Argiope aurantia. Classification (NCBI taxonomy): domain Eukaryota; kingdom Metazoa; phylum Arthropoda; class Arachnida; order Araneae; family Araneidae; genus Argiope; species Argiope aurantia. The sequence goes on from JAPMOR010044759.1 coordinate 424,966, forward strand.
AATTCAAGTGATTGATGGCATCCTGAATAGCAAAAAATACATCGAAATTGTCCTGGAACTAAAATTGATACCTTCCATCAGGGATTTCTTCCCCAACAAAGCACCATTTATTTTTCAGCAGGATTCAGCTCCATGCCACACAGCAAAAGTATGCAAAGCATGGTTTCAAAATAAGGCATAGATGTATACTATGGCCAGGAAACAGCCCTGATCTCAATCCAATTGAAAATTTGTGGCAACGTTTGAAAATTCTTGTACGAAAAAAACATCCATCCAATAAAAGACAACTTATTGAATCTATAATTGATTCTTGGCATCATGTGGTTATGAAAGATGAACTCCAAACACTCAATCACTCGATGAAAAGACGCTGTGAAGCTGTCTTAAAAAATAAGGATTATCCTACTACTGATTGTGTAAGTATCACTTTAAAAAAATGCAAATCTAATATAAATCTTACTAAAATGAGCGTAACTTTTTCTGTAATACAGATATTGTAATACTATTTTTGTTATTAAATTCTACATTAAAGTACTTTCAATTTGATTTATAAACATTTGTATTTAAGTGAAAATTAATATATTCTACAAGCACGCAAAGTTGAAAAACATGAAACTTTAAAAAAATGTCCACACTTTTGGCCACCACTGTATATATATATAATATACTAATTAGTAATAAAAACCAAGTTAAAAGGAAAAATAAAAGTAGAACCAAAATAAAACCAAATAAAATAAGAATCCTGTCTGAAAACTTTCTCAAGGGTCACTCGCCCTCAGGCAAGGATTTAAAATAAGTGATTTTTTTCTGTGAGGAGTCTGACCTAAGTCCAGCAATATTGACCCCTCGTGACCCAAAAATTCCCTGAAATTAAGGACTAAGATATACACCATTTTTTACAGAAAACAAAACTCCTCACAGAAAAAAATTCCTTATTTTGAATCTTTGCCTGAGGGTGACCTTTGAGAAAATCTTCAGGCCGGATTCTTATTTTATTGGTTTAATTTTGTTTCTATTTTTTTCCTTTTAACTTGGTTTTTATTACTAATTAGTCTAGATTCATCTGTGTTTTAGTAGTAGCTGCATTTGCGCTCTCTAAATATAATGATGCTTTTTGTACTTTTAAAAAAATTTTTAGTTTGTTTCTGAAATAATTTTTTAGTTTCGTTTCCAAAATAGTTTAGATTGTTTATGAAATAAGTTTTTATTTCATATTGCTTGTATTTTTGATTACTTATATATATATAAGTAATTTTCTTTATATAATTATTTTTGACTTAAGAATTAAATTATAATTGAAGTATTAGGAAAAGAAACATTTATATGTACAAAAAAAAAAAATAATAATATTTTTAAGTTGTTAATTTAATCAAAATCATTTTTGGAAGGGAAAAAAAAATCACATCCAGGATCGAACTCTGATTTCTCCATTAAGAAACAAATGTTTTGATAACCCCTTGTTTGGTTGTCACAGACAGTAATCACTTTACTTGTATATAAGCTGTGCAAAATGTTTGAAAACTATTTTCTCAGAATTGACTTGTGCTAATTGGTAAGCTAATGAAGTGATTTTTTTCATTGCATTTTTATTATTTATTTCCTGGCTAAAACTCTTAGTGTTGTTTAGAATGAAAAGATTTTCATTTCTAATTTTAGCTTGCTTAAATTGCTAACTTTTAATTTATAATTAAATACACCTTGAAAATTGATTTATTTCTTCCTTATGCGGCATTTATCAAGGAAGGGGGAAAAAATAACTAGTTGATAAAACTAGTAGCTACCATTGTTGAATATTGATAGTTTTATTTAATATTCAACTTGCAGTTACTCAACTTAACTGTCATCAATATTATATATATGCTTTTGTACAAAATTGTATTACAAAAAATTCTCTTTTTCTTAGAACTTTATTTTTAATTAAAATGAGAATATCAATTGCATCAAATGAACTTTAAATCTTGTAGTATCTTAAAAAATTTTGGTTGTACATTTCTAAACAATATAAATGGGAATTATGGTGGAAATAAATAAAATAATTTAAAATACCTTCAATATCTTCATTCAGCTTTATAAAACTGAAGATAACAGAATAGTAAAACAACATTAAAGATAAAATAATTTTTTCAGTGTGTGAATTTTAAATTAATGAAATATTAACCATTTAATTCAATGCCAGAAGGCCATCATCAATACCAATAATACCATTATCATAGTAAAAGTGAACAAAACTTAAAAAAAAAAAAAGTATTTTGAAATGTTACAAGTTTTTTAGTTCTTTAAATTATTATAGCATGCAAACTAATAATAAATTTCATTTTTATTAATACAATTTTTTTCCTTTCAGCCACCTGCAAAAACATTTAATGAAAGGAAACGTCAAGACAACTTAATTTCATTAACTTCTCACTCAGAACGAGATAAATACCCTTCCAGAAGAAAAGAATCGCATCATAGTCCTGAAAGAACTATTGAAATGACAAAATCTGACAATTCATATGCAAGTCATGGCCAGACATCCGATCCATTTAGTGAATCCCTAGAATATGATGAAGAGAGTGAAGATGAAAATGTGGCAGATGATCATCGAGAGCGTTTCAAATCTGAGCGAAGTAACATAATCACTTTAACACCTGCAAAAAAAAGAACAGATATACCTGATACATTAGGTAAGAAAGTGGTTTTAAAAATTATTTATGATAGGCAACATTTATATGAATTTATTTTTCATTTATATATGAAAATTAATTTTAGTTTTAACATAAATAATATAGTAACATAACTACTTTAGTATCTGCAAAAAAAGAGAACAGATATACCTGATACATTAGGTAAGAAAGTAGTTTAAACAATTATTTAGGATAAGCAACATTTATATGAATTTATTTGTAGTTTATATATGAAAATTAGGTAGTCTGCTTTCTACTACTGATTGATTTGCCATTGTCTTCTGTTAATTATAAAATGTCATTTAATTACAATAGTAATGTAATTAGGTTGATAAAAAACACTTTTTGTATTTTATTTTGAGATTTCTTTTAAAATAAGTACAAAAAGAATTCTGTAGTATAAATAGTCTATTACTAATAAAATTAAATATGTGTGTGTGTTGGCACTTCAGTAACCTGACTGTTTGACCTAGAGCTGCTGAACATAACACATGTATACTTTAGAGAATGAAAATATGTTCTTCAAAATGAGCTGAAAAAAATTAATTAAAAATAATTAAAACTTTTTTTTTCTGTAATTACTTGTGAAAATATTACAGGACAAAAATAATTTTTACGTCATCTTCAAGTTCAAA
>JAPMOR010044759.1:428666-463416 GCA_026543865.1 Argiope aurantia
ATTAGCCATCTTTGGTGACCATCTTGTTCACCTAGGTCATTGACTTTTCAGACAGTGAAACATGTGTAGACAGTGAAACATTAGCCATCTTTGGTGACCATCTTGTTCACCTAGGTCATTGACTTTTCAGACAGTGAAACATGTGTAGAATAGGGAATGCATTTTTAAAAAAATGTCAGCATGTATTTGAATTGACTGAATGATATGAATTTAATTGAATCAGTCTACTACAAATGCTTATGCTGTGAAATAAAAGTGGAAGTGGAAATCAAATTTTGAAGGTTACATTCAAAAAGGCATTTTTTAAATCTTGATTTAACATTGGAAAACTCATTAATTGTTTTGATGGAATGAGTTTAAATTTCATCATAATATTGCTTCAGATTGGAACCAAAATAAATTTAAAAAATATATAAAAAAGGAAATATTATTAAAAAAGTAATTTTTCAAGTTTTAAGATAATACAAAAATGTATTTGTGTGATAATAGTGAAGATGTGAACATCACTTTCTAGTGGCAAGTTATAGCAATTATCCATTTGGTGACAGTTAAATTTATTTTTGCACTTGATTAAACTTCACTGGTGTCCAAGGCCGTGGTGGCCTGGTGGTACGGTCTCGGCTTCGGAACCGGAGGATTTCAGGTTCGAGACTCGATTCCACCGAAGAACCGTCGTGTAAGGGGGTCAGTTGCACGTTAAATCCGTCCTGACCAAACGTCCTCATGCTGGTGTGGTGTGGTGCAGAGAGGGGGATGCCAGCTCAGGTGTCGTCCTTGTCATCTGACCACGGTTCAAAATTACGAGGTCCGTCCTAAAATAGCCCAAGTGTTGCTTTAAACGGGACGTTAATATAACTAAACTAAACTAAACTGCTGTGCAAAAGCAACAATGCAAATTTTAAGCAGATAGCCATGAAATTGCAGAAAGGAGTTCTTGCGATCAGTACAATGAACAGGTAATTCAAGAGAAAGATGATGCGTATGCAAATATCAGAAACAAAACATCACAGGCAACGTGAGTGTATGCAAAACACGTGCGGAAGGCGCACAGCTCAACACTACAATAAAAGGAAGGACGGAGACGCAATTAAAGACATTCGCTGCAAGTGCACGTGAGTTAATTCGTGAAATATGGCTAGCAGAAATCACCTGGACGATTTCACACGTGGAAGAATGATCGGAAAACTGGAGGAGGGGCGTAGTGTGACCAGTGTAGCTGAAGAGTTCGGAATCAACAAAAGTGTCATTTTGCGCGCCTGGAAAGCCTTCCAAACCACAGGTACAGCTGTGAGATAGGTTGGTGGTGGCCGCCCCAGGAAAACAACTGCAGTGGATGACCGACATATCGTCCTGCAGGTGAAAAGAACCCGAAACCAGTCAGCAAGCGCCATTACTCAGCAACTGTGTGCAGGAACGGGGCGACAAGTGTCGCGTTTTACTGCGTCCAGACGCTTTTACAAACGTGGCATATTCGCCCGCCGTCCTGAACGCTGCATCCCTTTGACAGTTTCCCACTGGCGGCACTGTTTAGAGTGGTACAGGGAGCACAAAAACTGGACATCTCATCAATGGAGTCGTGTCCTCTTTACACATGTGAGTTGTTTTAGTGCCACAAGCGATTCCCAACGCTAGTTGATTTGGAGAGAGGTCGGGACACGGTTTCATCCCAGTAACATCACGGAAAGAGACCATTTCGGTGGTCCTGGAGTTGTCGTCTGGGAGGCATTATGATGAACGGGCGGACTGAGCTCCATGTTTTTGACAGAGGTTCTGTAACTGGAGATCGCTATTGTCAGGAGGTGATCCTTCCCCATGTGCGTCTGTTCCGAGGTGCCATTGGATCAGACTTCGTTTTTATGGATGACAGTGCATGGCCACACAGGACTCATGCTGTTGAGGAGCTCCTGGAAAGTGAAGATATCACTCGAATGGATTGGCCGGATTGGCTCGAATGGATCCCCTGATTTAAATCCGATAGAACGTGTGTGGGATGCTTTGGGGAGACGCCTTGAGGCACAATTACATCCTCCTGGGAACACCCGACAACTTAAACAAATGCTGATTGAGGAATGGGCACTCTTACCTCAAGAACTGTTGGACAATCTGGTGCTGAGTATGGAGAGACGGTGCGAAGCAACTATTGCAGTAAGGGGAGGGCATATCCCATACTAAGGAACATCTGCTTGCTGTTCTTCCTCTTGGACAGACAATCATGTGTAATGATACTATGAGTTCAATAAAGCCTTTTTTTGTTTGATTCCATACTGTATGCATTGTATTCATTTCTGCGCAAGTATGCTTTCGTCATTCTTTCAGAACAAAATGCTGTATCTCATTTCTGAATTTCCTGTCTCTCAGATGATTTCTCATGAAGTTGTGGCAAAAACATACCTGTTGCTTAAGTTTTGCACACCAGTGTATTTGATGCTTGTCTCTATCATCTTGACTTCTTTTTCATATTCATTCGTCTGACTGAATGGAGTGTTTGGCCATTCAATCAGAAACGCAAAAAGCCTACACCTGATAAATTTTAATAATTTGTAGTGCCATTAATTATTTAAATGAAGAATTAAATTAAATGCTACTGTAAAATTCTTTGTATTATGAACTGAAATGCTTGCATGATGCTTTTTTTTAATTTGCCGTTCGACAAAAAGTAATTTCTAAGCTGGATACACTAGCATATATATATATAATTCCACTAGTGATCTGCAATTAGTTCATCCTCAGATGAGTAATTAAAGCATTGTTTTAAAAATTTTACATTCTTCTGCTTCAGCATTTAAATACTGATTTACTGTTTCTCTCTCGTATATATATATATATATATATAGAGAGAGAGAGAGAGAGAGAGAGAAACATATATATATGTGTATATATAGAGAGAGAGTGAGAGAAACAGTAACTCTTTATTTAAAAGCTGAAGCAGAATGTGAAATTTTTAAAACAATGCTTTAATTACTGATCAGAGGATGAACTCATTGCAGATTGCTAGAGGAATTATGACATTTTTTGCAGACAGTATGGGACCAATTACATGAAATGATACTATCTTTACCCCAAATGCTATAACAGACCAAAGCTGTAGAAATGGAAAAGCAACATAAAAATGAAATACAAAAAAGCAATGCAAAATAAATAGTAATAAAAACAAAAGTATGTTCAAACTAAAACAAGAAAATAGAAATGGACTAAAAAAAGGAAATAAAGAAAAGTAAATAAAGGATTTATCTGTTAAGGAAAAGGATTTATCTAACTGTTAGCATGTGCAGAAATTGTCTGGTATGATAATGGTAAATAATAAAGAAAAAAAAAATACTGAACTTTTAGCGTAGGTGACATTGGACCATTGTGTTTAGATTGTATAAAGTGATGCGAATTTTGCCATGCATTTATTAGGGTTGCTAGTCGTGGGCTAAAAATTATTGGGGTCAATGAAAATAACAATTATAGGATGGATTGTAAATGGAAACTGTAAAAACTTTTAAATTAAAAATTAACTTGAGAAATATTGTGAGAAAAAAATATTTAAATTAAAAATATCTCAAAGAAAAAAGAATAATTATTTGTACATTTGGGATCTTTAAATTCTGACCAAAATATCTATTTTTGGGGTTCAATTCAAATCTTGTTGATTTGGGTGACAATGCCGCAGTTTTAGAATATCTGCACCAACATCAGTTTAAAATGCAATCCTTTACTTAATGCCATTGATTGAAGGTTTAAAGATAGAGATGGAGATGTTATTGATTATGAAGTTACTTATTAGGTATTTAACTTGAGTTTTAGCTGAGTTTTTTTTGTTGCATACTTTATTAACTCTTATCTGTTGCTTTAAAATAGTGTTTTTGTAGATTTTGTAGGAAACAGAATTCCAAAAAAGCATTTATTTTTTAACATTAATCTCTTGCTTATTTATCTTTTTGCCTATATATATATGTATATATATTAGTATTTTCTCCTGTTGAATATGCTTCAATATAAGGCATGCTATGAATAAAATATTTGTTTTAGGGGTTATTAAAGGTTTAGCTAAAATCAAGCAATTCTGAAAATGTTGTGTCCATTTTTAAATACTGCTGCTCTGTCCTATGTTATATTTGAATGTAGAAATATATAGACAAAAAATTAGAGAGAAGCACAACACAATATACAGAATATCTAAATAAATTTAAAAAAAAAAGAATATCACTAAATAATAAAAGTAAAATGATAATTTGACTCCAAAATCTGACTTTTTTTTTTTTTTTGAAAATTGTGTGAGAATGAAGGAAAAAGGAGAACAGATGTATATGCGTTTAGTATAGCCACAAAATATTAACTGTCCTATAAATAGGAAACTGATTTTTAACTAATAATATGTTTCCTCAAGTTTTAAGGTAAAATAGTAATTGAAAAGCCTTTGTGAGTCTCTAATATATTACTTATACCAAATTTTCCATTCTTAGCAAATAAATATGTAAATGTAACTGTTGTCAGAACTTAACATTTTGCTTTCTTAAATTTGAAAATTTGTGCTTATGTATATACATTTGAATATTGGCTAAAACAATTAGTTTATTTTCTATTCTGTCATATTTTTTGACATGCTAATTTTTTAGAATTTGTGAAATATTGCAATCACCTGTGTATCACAGTTTACATTTTGCTTCTAAATTTTTTATCTTAACTGAAATTTTAAGCATTTTGAAAACTTTTTTTTTTTTTTTTTTTTTTTTTTTTTTTTGTACGCAAGTAACATTTATTACCTAGCTTTGTCTAGAATGGATTCCAACTCATTTTTATTTGGTAAAATTGTTGTATTAGTCTTTTTACTATAAATTCAGTTTCAGATTTAAAGATTAAATTCTCTTTAGCTTTTTTATTGAAAACTGCAGAAATAAAAATATTTGCTTTAATGCATTCCACCACAGCTAACCTGAATGGATATTTGCTGAAAATCTTGCTGATACAAATATATGTTTCACTATTTAGTTATTTTAAGTGGATTTGATTTTATAATAGTTGCCTTTGGTGACCAGCTGCTTTGTCTGTCTTATTTTAGTTGTAATCATTTATTTAAATCAATTAAATTTGCAATAAAATTGGCCAGAAAAAATATTGAAATATGATAATGAATTTCAAATTTTAAGTTTAAATTAAATATACTACTATTTTTGAAAAATCAAATGCAAAATTTAAACCAATGATATTATAAAAAGTTTTGCCTTTAAGTTAGTTCATTGCTTTAAATATGAATCAATGTATATTTAAAGCAATTATACTAAGTTAAATTCAATGTTAATGGAACTGCAAATCTATACAGTTACCCACTGTAAGTTCTGAAATATTTTTGTGTATTTTCTTGAATATTATGAAAACAATTCAAAATGAATTTCATTTTGAAATAAAGTCACAATGAACTTACATATTATATTAGTCAATGAACATAATAAAAAAGCAGAGTATTGTTTAAAATGAAAATAAAATAAATATGAGTAGGACTGATAATGGTAGTTAAAATTTAAGTAAAATCTCTGATATTCTCTGTATTCCCCTCCCCTTCAACTTCTGTAGAAATGTTGCAATTTGAATGGTCTTCAACATAGGTCTGAATTATTTCAGGATTTATAAAAATTAGATGAAATATTACATAATACTTATACTAACTTTTTTTTTTACTATTTAAGATGGTTATAAATTATTTTTGTGCAATTATTATTTTAAAATTATTAGCTGAAAGTTGAGCAAAAATATTAAAATTCGACCTTTTCTTATTTAATTAGATATTTTAAGAAATAAAGTTCAAAATAGTGTGGTTTACATAAATTTGGATATCAGAATGACTATCAAATTTCATATTGGTACTTTCCACTGTTTCAGAGGAGTTCTTACGATAGAGAAGCAATTGTGTTTTTGTTTGATTTTTGTAGATTAAATGAAATATCTTTTTCTTTTGTGTGCCTTGATTTTAAACATTGTGTGGAATCTCTTTCAGAATCAGTTATCAGTGTTGAAGAAACTGCAAAAGTGGAAGCTTTTCTTGAAAATGAACAAAGGCGAAAAATGCGTTTCAAAGGAAAAAGCACAATGCGAATGAAAAATACAGGCCATTATCAAAGATCAGGACAATCATTTTCAAACTCACAGTCTCAACATCATCAACCTCAAGTAACATACTTTTTTAAATTTTTGTGCCCTGTCTCATTTATTCACTACTAAAAATATTTTTCTTTCATCTCCCTCTTCTCTTTTTTTTTTAATTATTAAATCCCAGCTAAATTGTTTAGTATATAAGTTCTGTTTCATTTAAAGGAATAAGTCATTGATTTCACTTTAAGCAAATTTTAAGTTTATAAAATTCAACTATTATTTCTATTATTTTTTAATGATAATATTTCTAATTCTAATTAATTTCTAATTAAAAAGCCAATGTTAATAGTTACATATAAGCTCTAAAATATTCTTTAAATTGCAAAAGCATACATGCTCATGCTTAAAACTTTTTTCTATGATTATGATTCTAAAAGTTCTGTTTTTTAAAATGTCTTACTTTTATTAACTGAAAATAACAACATTTTACAAATCTGTTGAATATTTCTCTAATTAAATGAAAAGTTTTGTTGATATGTCTGCTTTTAAATTTAGTAAATGATATGAAAATTTTAAATTTGTTAAAATTATATTAATTAACATTTGATATAACTTTTAAAATAAGATTTTCTGTTTCTTTTGTTTTTAAGATTTACATAAGATAAGCTGATAATTATTTAAAATTAAAATTTATATACTGTGCTTTGCTTTAAGATTTAAATATTACCAATAAATTAAAAATTTCTGTGCTGATATTATCCAGAATCAGTTATCAAAATAGTGACCTGAAAAAAGAATATAAATATATGAATGACCTTTTGCATTTTTTTAGATATCTTACGTGAATGAGTTTCTATGAAATGGTGCAACTTTTATCTTATAATAAAGATGAATGTGTGTTTGCTTATATGTGTGTATTAATGCCCTGCAAACTGAATAGTTTGACTTAGAATAACCAAACTTGACACATATATACTTTATGGGTGGGGGTGATTTTAAGATTTTATAATTAAAGTTTTAATTAAAATTTAACAATGTTTGTGTTTTTCCATTATAACTTCCAAGAATATAACAGTTCAAAAATGATTTTGACATTATTTTAAAAGTTTTAAAAAATTTCACTGGTATATATTATTTTGTGTTATGATTTTAAATTTTAATTAATTTTTAAAAATATTTAAAACAATTCATAAAGATAAAATCACGCAAAATAAAAATAAAATTTAACCTTCACAAGTATGTTAAGCTTGCATGAAAAAATTGGTTGCATGTTGCCATCATGCTGACAAAAACTCAAATTAAATGAGTAAGAAGTTAATTCTCACAGCAAATTAAACCTAGAAAAGTTTTTTTAGCATGTCTGTATAAAATAAAATAAATATTAGATGATATTTTCTGGGATAATAAATGGAAGAAAATGTTTTCTGTGACTTAAAATATCTGTATTATACTTCAATAATTCAGTGTTATTTAAGGCAAAATGGCTTAATATGTACCAATGTTCAGCAGTCTTTTTCTAAACCTTTAGTAATAGGGATATATGTCTAATAAGAAAAATAGTCTAAATAGAGAAAATAATTGCATTTTATGTAGTTTGTGACAATAAATATTCTGATAAATTATAGAATTTCAATTGTTTATGCAGACTTTTAATCATAATTAATGAAATATTCTTGAGACACAAATAGAAAAAGTTTCATACTTTTAAGACAAAAACTTATTTTAGTTATGAAAAATTTGAATACAACTATTTTATAAAAAGGCTCTATTTTAGACTACTCTATTAACTGCTGGTGAAGATACACAATCAGCACTTGAAGTTGGTTGGCCTAAAATAATGAAATTTCTGATTGTCCTAAAGTAAAAATATTCCTCATAATTTAGTCAAATTTGGTCACTGAAGATTGAAGTATTTTAAGTGGCAAGAATATTTTGCTGAATATGGTTACATAGGACCAAAGGACTGTATAAAATTTTACCTTCATAATTTTTTATAAGTATATTTATTGATTGAAATGAAATAAATTATTATTTACATTAATTTAAATCCCTTCAAAGTAAAAATGAATTGTATGATGATTTTTTAATTGTGATGAATGAAAATAATGATGATTTGGGAAATGTCATGACTAATCATACAGAAATTCTATACCTTAGAGAAATTACATAAATTAAAAAAATTTCAAATTTTGTGACAGATGGAAAAAGAAATGCAAATTGCAGTGAAAAGTACGATGTAAGGCTTTTAAAATAGTATGAGTTATATGACTATTAAAATTTGAAGTCTAAAAAAATTTTGATAAAGAAGCCATAAGTAACAAATTACATAAAATATTTAATTCAAAATTTTAATGACTGTTAATTCTAGTGAATGAGTTGGTTACCAAAAGTGGCTAATTTTAAATATAGAATTATAATGTCCAAAGCATTAGTTTCTAAGATGTGAATTTTGTTCAAGTGTATTAAATAATTTTTAAAATATTCATTAGGACCCTGTTCTGCACTATTTTATTGGTTATTATAATATTTGACATATTTTTTCTCTTGCTGCCAGTTATGAAATATGTATAAATTTAATTGAAACTAATTTATAATGTTCTGGAATTACTTATATAATAATTTTCCATAGTTTTCATCATCAAGTCAAGCGCAGACATTTCAAGGACCTCCTACCCAATCACAGTCACGTAAAATTCTCATCAATCCTCATTTTAGGGGTGTGCGTTTGCCACCATCACCTGCTACAACAGAACAAGGTAGGTTTCATTAAAACTGTTTTTGGTCATTTTGAAAAAATGGCTCAAAAATAGTGTTTAGGTACTTTTCCGTTAACCGGGTGCAAATATCGCCAATTGTGAACCTAATGCGAATTTGGTGTAAGACATTTGGCGGAATTCTACATTATTGGTGATTTTTCTCTTGTGCCCGCCTAATGGAAAAGTACCATTGTTTATAATCAGTTCCCAAAATTGCTCAAAAGATTCATTTGTTCAGCTTAAATCTTTCTAAGGCTATAGGAAGTATATCTATTCTCAAATTCCTCATTTTTAAAAATTGCCATTATAAGCTACCTCACCTCTAATTAGAGTTACTACTTATTAATAATTTTAGAAAAATATTAACAAAAATAATTTAAATTATATATTCAAGTATCTTTTTTGTTTATTATTTTTAATCATCATTTCATTTTAGTAATACCAATGAATCCTGTTCCTCAGCCATCTGTTCCTTCAGTATCTTATGAAGCACCTCAGAACTATGCTCCTCCTGTGGTTAGTACTTTCTATTTATTATTTGTAAATATGTATGTATATAGATGGAATGTATGACATAGTGGTGTGTGTGCTGGTTTGAAAGGCGGCTTAATAATTTTAGATATAAATTATTAAGAAGCGTATTTATCATATAAGCAAATAATTATTTCTAGTTATATATTGGAATATTACAGTAAAGTAATCTTACTTTACTGTAACATTTTTACTATAATAAATGTTTGCAAAGCTAGATGACTGCAGCTTGTGTATCTTGTCTCATTCTTTCAACAAAGTAAAAATGTTCTAATGATATATTTTCTTTTGAGATTTTGATTCCATTTATAAATATGTATTCATATTTCATTTTTTGATTCCAATATAGAATCTGCAACAATCTGATGATTAAAAGATTGTTTTTATTGTAATACTTACTGATTTTTATTATTCTTGTGCCTGTTAATTTTTTAATTAAATAATGTAATTAGTTGAAAGTTTAGAATTCTATTTATAAAATATGTGTACTCTGCAAAGCATTTTATTTGAAATTTTATAAAACAATAAACAATGTAAGAATTGTTAACAAGTATAGTTGCCTGTTCCAGTTTTAAAGGAATTACCATTGTTTTTAAGTGCTTAAAATGCACAATGCATTTTGTTTCATTTTGTTATTAATAATTTTTAAGATGCACAATTTTGACTGAATGAGATGTTCAATTTTCAATGTTTTTTATAATCTATTAAAACGTTCTGTTTTTATACAAAATCTCATATATTTATAAAAGTATTCTATATATTTCAGTATTCTCATCATGATAACACTCATCAAATTAATATTAATCCACCTGTCTTCACTGCTCCACCGCCAATTCCATACAAACCTCCTGAATATTCCTTGCCTCCACCTCCTCAACAGCACATACAACAGGTGTGTTTTATACTTCTTTAAGCCTTTTCTATTTTATGCAGTTTAGGATTAGGTAAATGCACATACAATTTAGTCTGTTGATCTATAACTGTACATTTACCACCTGTGTTTTAAAATCCCTGAAAGAGAAAGTATTGAATATTTTAAGAATGTTTTGTCTTGTGCACATGCGCATACATTCCATAATAATATTGTAATTCTTAATTCTGTGAGATGATGGCTTATTACAATCTGGTTGAAGGATTAATTTAAATAAAATGCACTAATAACATTTGATTTTATAAGTTTCTTTTCAGATAATGATAGTTTTTTTCAATATCTTATGGATGTAAGTTTATTTGTAAAGGGATTAATAACATTCATGGCTTTCCTTATTCCTCATCCCATTTTCTTGGATTTCATTGTGCCATCTTTTGGTACATCTGGATAGATAGAATGGTCTCCAGTTTTTCTTAAGTTGAAAAATGTATTTAGTGGCAAATTGAGTGTAGTTGAACTAATGTAAATGTTGGAAACTATGGAGATCCATATAGGTTCTTGAAAAAAGTTAGAAACTATTACAGTGGATAATCTACATACTGCACATGAATATACCACCTTTCTGATGTTTATTTCTACATGCTGATGGAAGCACATTGAAACCCAATGCATTTATATGGAAGAATCAACAAAAAATTAGAAATACATGAAGAAAGTACTGTTGTTCAGTTTCCACAAATTTCAATCCAATTTTCTGTGTATTATAATAATAAAAGTAATATAAATCTATTTTTTATAAATTTCCTTGTAGTAAAAAATATTACTCATATAGTTTTAATTCGTCTTATAGAAATACATTCTAAAGATTATTTTATCTGTTATAACAACTCATTCAAAAGCATTTTATTTAATATGAAACTTTAAGATTAATGTTCAGGCAGAAGATGATATCATATTCTAATAAAAAAATTTATATGCAGGCTAAAAACATCAATTGGCAGCTTTTTCTTTTGGCAGGTTTTTATGTCCTGGATATAAATATTTTTTCCTTCCATTAATGATGATCCATCTTAATGATTATACAAAACAGTGTGATATATCATTTGCAGAATTTAGATATAATAGTTTTTCTCTTAACAGTAGCAGCAATATTTTGCTTAATCTTGATAAGCTTTATTTAAAAAAAAATTTTTGATTCAAGACAGAACATGATTGTTCTATCTTGCAGTACCGTCCATTCCAATTATATTCCATTGGTTGTCTTTTTCAATCGTTGAGCCTCAATCTGGATTAGTTGTTTCGAAGGATCAATTCAATAAATCTCTAAATATTGGATTTTACTTTCTCATATACAATTTCTTAAATATTTAAATATATAACATATTTAATTTTTAAATTATCTAAAGCAAAAGGTTTAAATATCTTAAATATATTTATAAATTTTAGAAATTTATTGTCTTGAAGAGGAAATATGATAGTCTGAGTATAACAACAATAAAACATTCATTGGTCTTTTTTTTTTTAATTTAAAGAAATAATTACTGTTTATTCAGCAGTGTTTGTTATTATTTATATTATGTATATTTAGAGCATATAGCCACATTAAATATATTTGTAATTGTGCATAACTGAATAACTAAAATATATTATCTCTATGAATTAAGGAAAATTGATATTTTTTATATAAATATATTTGAATGTTTAAGGCTCCACCTCCTATATGGCAACAACCCCCTCCAGAAATACCTCCATCTGTCTCTTATGCTACTCCACCACCTCCACTAAATTATGTTGGTAAGTTAAAAAAAGAAAGAAAAATATTATACTACAATACTAATTGTTTTTGGTAGAATGAGATTCATAAATTTATTTTTATTTCTAGACCCCATGGTACAAGTATCCAGTTATCACAATAATTATAATACCAGCAATTTTCCAAATACAAGTTATGCACCACCACAAATGCCATCTCCTCAAGTGATCAATTACAACCAACCACCACCACCTGTTCATGTACCTCCTCCATCTTACACTCCTGCATCTGTTACACCAGCCCAAACCAATGTTACTCCAGTGCATTTTCAAACTAGTCAACCACCTAGGCAGCAGCAAAATATTATACAGGTATATTTAGTGTTTCAAATTTTTTATTTACAGATTTAATCATGTAAAAGCTACGAATCAAATTTTTTCAGAAGAACTCGTTTAAAAAATGTACATAAATTTAAAATTAGCTTTTAGAATATGATTGCACTAAAGTGTATTTTTTTTAAGTAAGCAGTGTCACCATTGAATGGGAAGGTGGCCCGGAGCCAAGTTGATCATTTGAAGATATGTTATCATGAGTATACACAACCAAATGATGCAATTGTTCGTTGCATTGCTTAATATCTTAGTTATGGACAATTTAAAATTGTAATTATTTTTGCTATTAGCAGTCAACTCCCATGTTTTAAAAATACAATTAGGAAAACATTCTGTCTTATAGAATGCATTAAAGTACAAAATTAACCTACTTTGCAATGCTCTGGGTTATTTGAATTTTGCATTGTTGAACTACTTACTTTTAAAAGCATAAAATAATAAATTCAGAAATACAAGTTGGTTTTCAAGTGTATAACTGCTGTTAATTTTACTCAGGATTTAGTATTAAATGTTGTGATATTATTTATATTGTAAAATAAGATCAAAATTCATGTACCCCTCTTAAATATAAAATCACTCACATGATTTATCAGGTTCTAGATGAATGAAAAAATTCACAGTAACGTAACTTTTCAATATAACATTAACTTGATTTGAACAATTGCTTATAATTTGTTGGTTATATCTGTTTTTGTTGTTACTCAGTAGAAATAGAAAGTGACTGAAGTCATAAACATAATAAATAAATTCACTGAAACAAAATGAATAAAAAATTTTAAACCAAATTATCGTTAAGTTTAAATACTGAAATTTAATCTTTTGCTATAAAAACATATACTTTTCGTTATATTTTCTATAAATTAAATCAAATAATTTCATGATCGATAAATTTTACTTTCTTGAATAAAAAAAAATATCTCTAGAAAACTTTAACTTACAATTTTAAGGCTCTTTACATTTTAGAACAATAATTCAGAAATCCAGCAAGTTGGATAGATACTGAGGCATTTTTTAATGCCAAAATTGTATAATTCTGCCATATTTCATATTATGTCCATCTACAGAAAACCTGTCTCCATCTGCTAGCTATATTTGTAAGCTACAAACTGGAAAGAAAAAAATTATATGGTTAGAGTAAAAATGACAGTTTGGAATAGTGCTTTGTTCGAACAGATGCATAATTTCAAGATAATTAATTTTGAACGATATATCTGCAAATTTTAATTGAAATATTGGATGATCAAAGTGTGAATCCCTTGTTAGTGAAATTAATCAATGCTTTTATTATAAATATCAATGCATAGGTTAGCTAATAATTTAATTTCTAAATTTTAAAAAATCTGCTTAATTTTTTTTTTTTTTTTGAGAAAATAAAGTTGTGGAATTAATATTATAAAAGCACTATTAAATTTTCTGTGGTTAAATATTAATAAGAAGAGAAAAAGATCCACATTAATAGAAAGAAAAAAAAGGGGGGGGGAATTCTGTGGAATATCTTTGTAAATGGATTTGCATATATGATGAAGAAAGTCTATCTCTAGAAATATTTTCTCCATTATATATGTAGTTATTGAATCATGTCTTGTCACAACTGGAATCATATTGTTGGGTTTTGGTTGATTCCAGTGAATGCTGATTTCATTTTTTGAAAGTTAGAAATAAGAATTTATAAATAAAATTAAAAAAAATAGAAAATGACATAACACTTTTATCTATTTAAAAAAATATTAACTGTACTTCTAGTAATTTGTAATTGGTTTTTCTCTCTATCTCTCTTTTAGAAATCTTATCAAGATAAACGATCTATGTCTCAATCACAATCAAATCATATGCAGTAAGTAATTATTTCCTTTTTTTTAAATTTTTTGTTTTTTATTTCAAGATCATTCGTAACTTTTCTTTAAATGAAATTAAAGGAACTTTCCAAACTTATGAAATTAAATGGAAACTAAAATGAGCAATTTATAAGTATAAAGATCAAGTTGAAGGGTAAATATATGTATTAATAAAATTTTTAAAAAGAATCGTGCATATCTTATAAAACAAATGTAGTCATGTTTTTATTTATTTCTTTTTAATGATGAACCATTATTTAAATATATTGAAACTGTCTAAGAAATGAAGGGGAAAAAAATATATAATTTTTATTTTATTTGCTAATACTTTTGCAATATTACCATTTAATAATCAAGATAAAAAGCTATCCTGCCGCTTTTGGGGAATTTAAATTTATTTATAATTCTATGATTGTAAATTGATAGAAAGAAAGCATTATATATTTATATACTAATGTTATAAATATTTGAATTCCTGGATTTATAACTATTGTGATCTAAAAAGGAATTCAATGATTAATGACTTTTATTTTGGCATTTCATAGTTTTTTAAATCTATTTTTTTTTATTTAATAAATGTGTCTATTAATCAAAAGTTGTGAAATGTAATGTCTGCTGCATTTTAATTATATACTTTTAATTAATGGTTTCATGAGCATGTTTTATTTTTATAGGAGAAAAAATCAAAACCAGTCACAGCAATTTGCTAGACCACCTGAAAAAAGAGCTTCTAACCTGAATATAAAACAAGTGCCAGTGAAACAACCTCGTATTGAAAACCAAATTCGAAAAGTAAGTCTACAAATGTTGTGAGTGAAGTTTGATTTTAAATTTTTAGTTCTGCACATATTTTAAAAATAGATTAAATTTGAAACTTACATTAAATCTTACATTGTTAAAATCCTTTAAATGGAATTTTAATGCATTGTAAATGCTGGCCAAATAGGCAATATATCAATGGTCGAAACTATGAGATTAATTATTCAGATAAAATAATAAATAATTTTGGATTGAGATAAATATATTCTAAATTTATTTTGATATATTCTATCTTTATACTTTTACCCATAAACTCTGTTGACCATTCATATACTCATGGTTGTTTTTTTGCTTTTAAAAAGATTTTTAAATAGTTTTTAACTTAAAATTCTAGAATAGCAGTTTAATTGTGCAATTTCCATATTTATTTTTATTGTTTCCATTGTGTCATTGATATTCTGTTTTTATTGCTTCATTAAATATTTCCATTTTTAAAAGCTAAAGATAAATTCTATTTATTATCTTTGCATTGGAAAGTGAGATTACAGTACCTAGAAAGGCACCATGCAATTTAAAGATAAATTACCTGCATTGCTATGTTTTTCATGGTATTATGATAGATATCATGAAATTGAACTCTATTAAGAAGGATCAGAACAAGTGTCTATAACAGAATAAGTATAAGGCTGTTAAAATATTATGGATTTATTGTCTATCCTATTTTATGCTTGAAAGTATTTTATTATATACTTTGAGTTATAAATGATTAAATTGAAATTAAACACTGCTGTTTTTCCTAATAAATAGCTGATCACCAAAGGTAGTTAATGAAAGCAACTGTCTGCAATTTACATCTGACATTTTGGAATAATATCTTTTTCTAATGGAATTTATTTATTTTTTAGAATGTTCATGTTAATAATTCAAATATACGAGAAATACCCCTTGTTGACACTTTACCAACTTCTCAAAAGACAGTCCCAAAAAATATTCCTGTTGTTGAAGAAGAAGTGAGTACTATTTTTACTCATAACTTATTTTTATATACTTTTTATTTCAAAATTTTTTAAAACTTAATTTATGTTTTTTCTTATTCCTTATATTAATTTTTTTCAGTCAGTTTGACATTTTGATATTTTGTATTTCTATATGATCTTTTAAAAATAAAAGAATTATTTAGCAAACAATTTTTTTAAATAAAAATTGTATTATTCAGTGGTGCTGGATAGTATAAGAAAAATGAGATTCATTCATGTAAGAAGACAATTTAGAAATGTAGATTATTAATATACAGTAGTTTAATTTTGTACCTCCTAAGTAAGGTTTTAATCAAAGATTACAAAAGATAGAATATAAACAATTTTTAAGGGTAAAACTATTTAAAAGATAGTAATTTTTCTGATTATCCATTCTGATATATTATTCATTTATTAGCTTGCTATTCGAGTGACATAACACATCACTTCCTGGATAATTGTATTAAAAATTTATTCTCATGTGACAAAAAAAAGATACATTTTTGGGTGAAAGTATTGTCAGGATTTATTGTATAAGTATGCCATATATGTTAAACTAATTATTTATATTTAAATATACAAAAATGTTATCATATATTCATGACTTCATTATTTATAATTCATTTTTAATTAATAAAGATTTTTTACATTAAAAAAACATTAGGCTTTCCACATTTTTTCTTCTATTAATTCATTTCATTTTATAAACTTTCTGCTATTTCAATTTAATTGCATATAATGCATATTGCTGACTGGATATAAAAAATTTTATTATGTAGTATGATAATATTATATTATTCTTATTAACATGAATCTTATTCTGTTGCCATAGGATGAGAAAACTAAGGAACTAAGAAGGAAGATTGAAGAACAAAAACTTCTTCGAGAACAAATTCTGAAACGCAAAGAAGAGAGAAGGAGGCAAATGGCTGCTCAGCGATTAATGGATTTAAAGAAGAGGCAAGCTGAGCAAAACAAAAATGTTATTGCTATTCAAAGGGTTGATCAAGCTGAAACCACTAAAGCTTCCCTTATACAAAATGGTAAGTTTCATTGAATTTCTGTTTAATTTTTACTATGATGCTAAAATATTTAAAAAGTAGTGTATATGTATGAGGCAGGTTGAGGGATTGAGTGAGTAAACATAATTTTGTTGATATGTAGTTGCTTATTTTACCACAAGAACATTATGTACAGAAAAGAGCTGATGATAAACTGATGTCTGTTTTTACATCGCTATACGAGAGCGAAGTGCCAGAAATTTTTCCTTTCCATGAGTTTAGCTAGAGATTTTAATAATGTGTAGAATAAAGAAAGAGAATTGTAGATATTTTTAAAAGAATGTTTTAACCCTTACTCTAATTCAGAAAAAAGCAAAAGTCATCAGTTTTCTAGAGCACATATTAGAGTTAGTGTTCTTGAGGTAGTACCATCCTTTGATCACTGCTCCCAACATTCATGCAGAGTGGATATATTCCGACCAAGTCTTTCTGCAGTATTGTGGAAAGAAAATCCACTTTCTCGTAGTCCTATTACATAACCTTGTTCAAACTCGGTGAGCTGTTGATAATGGCTTCTTCTTATTCTTAAAGGCATTTCTGGCTAACATCAACTCAATATGTCAAATTTCAAAGATGTATAATGCTCACGAACTTTACAGCACACATTTAAAGAAAACCTGATATGCAAGTTCTGAGTGGCGTTACTAGTGCCACACTTATGAGAGAAGCTAAAAATTTGAATCGATGTTTTCTTTTAGATGTTTAAACAAGCCTGCCACATTTTATTTATCTATTGCAAGTCTTTATTGGTGTTGGGATTTTTTTTCTGCCAATGTATTCAGAAAGTATTCTAATTTGTTTTCATTATTTTCAAAGAATTGAAAGTTTGATAATTTAAAACTGGAAATAATGAAATTGCAATTAATCTAATGATGTGATTGATGAATTGAGATGCACTTATAAAAAGTGCTAGAAAGTAAATAGAAACGTTCAACACTGGAGTTTGTTTACTGATTCAATAAAATGGATGAAGGGGGAAAATATGTTTCTTTAAAACCTTGAAGGGGGGGACCGTTCATAATTTAAATACAGATTTTTTACAGTTGAAACAAAAGTAGCATTTTTATAAATTATATTTTAAAAAGTAATTTTTTAAATAATTTGAGCTATGTAGTAAAAAGGGCAAAATTAAATGTGTTATAATTTAATTAATAATCTTTTTTGTTGTTGTTGTTAATTTTGGTTCATTTATTATTTATAATTTGAAATAACAGCAAATTAACTTTTAACCAAATTTATATATGCCAAAAAAAAAAGAAAAAAAAGATTAAAGCAACAGTTTTGAAAACAACCAAATTCTAACATTTTATTTTCAGAAAAATTTGATAAATTAATGAAACTTCTTTTAATATTTGAACATAGGAAGAGGGGACTGCTATGTAAACATGCAGTGTAGTGAATTATTAAATTTCATTTTAAAATACTAACAACTTTTTAACATAATATATAAAAAGTTAAAACTTTGTTTTTAATCTTGGGTTTTACTAACTCAATTATATTATTATGTAAAATTTGTAAATAACTACAAATCCATATATATCAATCCATATTGTTATTCTAAACATATATATTTATATTTATAGCTAATAAAGCGAAAGTAAGTGTCAAAGAAAGAATAGGTATTCCTCCTTCAGTTAATGCTGTCACTGCTGGAAAGAAAAAAATTGTTGTTGTTCGAAAGAAAGTACAGCCACTAAATATTGTAGCTTTAAGTGAACAAAAGAAAGTAAGTATTTTGCTCTTTCATATGTCTCTTATATGAAACCTAATGATTGAAAACACTTTTTTTTTTCCGAGCATTACATTTTTATTCTACCTTGATTTTAGTTAGAAAGAGTAGAAACATTATTTTTTAATATTGTTAAGAATGTTTTGTACACTACATAAGAGAAAGAAAGTGAAGTTAAATCATTTTGAAGATTTTAGATACTTTCAAAAAAAACAGTTGAAGAATTTTTTTTTATAAAACCTATAACATGGAAAATCAAACAGCAGAAATGCTGGGCATTATAAATATTGTAATGCAAAGAATAAGAACATGGGGCCATTGGAATGCTATAAAAAATTGAAATTAATTTTACTAAAGATTTTCGAGTTACCATATAGTTGTTACCATAAGGATTTTTTTTTTTTTTTTTGGCATTGCCATAAGAAAATTCTTGTATCTTATGAAATATATGTTCTTGAAAAAGAAAAGTTAGAATAAATCTTTCCATGTAGTCCTTCAAACATATGCCACTGAAAAATTTGACTTACATTTTTTTATGCATTTTAACAGATAAAAGTTTATTAGTTATCTCAAGCATTTGTAGGATATACCTGAAAGCAATAATTAAATAAACAGCTTTTTTGCCTTGGAATTTTACTGCATATGTTTTACTAGGATTTGACTTTTTGTGAATATCTCCAGTTGCTCAACTGCTAACAAAGTGAAAAATTGTCCTTAAAATATATCAAAGAAAATTTCTACACCCTCTTATAGATGGCTTTCAAATTGACAAATGTTCTGCAAACTTTTGTTTCTATGATTAATAGTATTGTCTTGAAATCATTTGTAAAAATATTCCAACATTTTTAATGTTGTTATGTAGAGCAAGCAGCTGTAGAGGAGTTCCTTGAATTCTAAAAATTATGTATTTTAACCTGTTTGAAACAATTTTGCATAAAGATTTTCTTCCTCAATATTTGAAGTTCTACATTTGAATTCAATAAATATTAATAAGATTTTCCATGCTAGATGAGAATAATATTGAGAAAATACGGATCCTTTAATTTTTTTTATTAGTATGTATACTTAATGTTTTTCAATTCTCATATTCATACTGGAATGAATTAGTGCATTTGATATATATATTATTTATCTGTAATAAACATAAAATTAATAAAATTTGATGTATTTTATGCAATAAAATATCACATTTACCATTAAAATAAATGTTGTTCATCACTTTTAACAGATATCTGAGTACATTAATATGTTTATGAGCAATTTTATTATTTTTGTTAGTATATGTATTTTTAATTCATTTGATTTTTTTTCAGGCTGTTCCAGTTAGTCAAAGGCTAGGAATTCAAGCTACAAAGCAACCACAAAAAGTTCCTATGCAGAAAAAAGTTGCAACTAATATTAATTTGAATCAGAATCAAGCAAATAAAACAAAAATTCTAGTCCCACCTACACAACAAGTGAAAACTATTGCTCCATCAAAGACTACTCCACCAGTCAGTAATTCATCTTCAAATACAAATAAGCAGATTGTCACTCCAAATGCATTTCAATCGAAAGAGAACAAAACTGATAAATCTCCCCAGAATAAAAAAGGTAGTGTTCTACAGCGTCTTGGGAATCGCAGTAATGCTCAAAAGCAAATTCAACAGCGCCCTCCATTTCCTCGAATGGGTCCTCCATCACCAAGATTCAATGGACCAAGAACACCTCAATTCCAAAATCCTCTTTTTTCAGAACCTAGGCATAGGTTTCCACCACCTGGCCCAGGCATCAATGATATGAGGATGCAGGGTCCAGCACATTTTCAAGAGGCACGTCCTCCTTTGTTACCATTTCATTCACCTAGAGATCGTGGTCCATTTAATCCACTAATGTTTGATAATCATCCTCGTTTCCGAATGCAAGGTCCTGGATACCAAAACTTTCGCCCAATGGGAATGGATGTATTCCCTGATAGATTTCCTCCACCACAATTTTCACCAAATCAAATGCCACCTATGAGACAGTTTGAGCCTAGTGGACAAATGTTTCGTCAACGTTTCCCAGGTTCAAATGCACGCCAGAGAAGTGGAAACAATTCAAATCAACCAAAGAAATCTGGGAATATTAATAAGAATGACACAAAAGCATCATCAGTTGCAAATGCAACCACTGAAGATTCTAAATCTTCAAAAGCAACTGTTCCTGCTGTCAAAATTGAAAAAGCCAAGGAAACTAATGTACACCAAGTGCAAAATATATCTAATGTAAGAAGTCTGCATTTCTTTTTTCTCATACTTTTAATTAATCTTCTATTTTTCTTTAAATATCATACTGTTATTTTAAAAGTAAAAAAAAAAGCATTTAAAGAGTTAACTTAATAATTCAGATTAAATTATTAAAAAAGTATTTGGAAAACACAAGTATGAAAAACATTAATTGACAGGAACTATTAATACTAAAAAAAATTTTAAAAGGTTTTCTTTTTTTAAATAAAGGATAAAAAAGCCATTTAAAGAAGTTATAGTTGTAATAAATGCATAATGAATATAACTAGTGCGGATGAAGTAATCAAGTGGAGGGGGAAAAAAATCTAAAGTGAAAAACATTGTTTATATTTCTGACATCTATGCTTGCTACTATTTTGCATTTTTTTTTAAAAAAATAATTAGCTGCTCAGTGACCAACTGTTTGCCCACTATATTAGTTTGCATAACTTTAATGAACTTCATCATATCACAAAAAAAAGTGCTATATTAAATTGTACAATAAATATAAGCTACCAAAACTGTTTAGATTGTAATTCTCGCAAAATGACAAAATCAGTCCCAATGTTGAGGCTGGGGGCTGTGTTATAGTTTTATTTTGCAGTATATCTTGAAATAAAGGGTTGAGTGGGAGAGTAACTTTTTGATGATGTACTTAATACTTATGAGTTTTCATATGAAATAAGAATTCAATAATTGATTTTTCTTAATACGGAGAGAAATCATTGTCGCTATATATGTTCCACATCTTTTTCCAAATAATTAAGTTGAGTTTAACCAAACTTTGCTTGTTTATTATTTAAAACAAGAGAAAGAATATTGAGAGTTTCTCAAATTATAAAGGTTAGTTAAATATATAATTCAATACAAATTATTCAAAATTTTGCTATTTTTCCACACTAAATTATCATCCAAGAAATATTTTATATCATTCTAAAACTTCAACATTTTATTTTTCTAAGAGGCCAATTTCATTTTTGTACATTTTTTCCCCTCATTTTTTTTTTTTCAATTTTCAAAATTTAATAAATTATTGTATATATGCAGTTTTAAAATTAGAAAATGTTTAAATATTGTAATGCAACAATGAGTCTTTCAGTTATTCTGAATGTATCATTTTATATTTGTTTTATTTTTTTAAATATTTTGTCAATTTAAAAAAATTCTAAAGTGTATTTATTAAAAATAGAATTGTAGAGGATAAAAGGATTTTATGTTCTCTAATCTTTGCTTATGAATGTAAGATGAATGTATATTTTGGGTTTGCATGTCCGTGTTGGTAATCTAAAGACCAAAGTGGTGAAGTTAAGAGTTACCAAATTTGACACATACATACTTAGGAGAATGGAAATGGGAGTGTTTTTTTAAAAAAATTAATTAATTAAAAATTAAGTAAAATTTTGACATTTTTTTTTTCAATATTTTCAATTCTAACAATTTTACAGCTTAAAAATTTTCATGTCATTTTAAAACTTTAGAATCTTTTTTGTCAATGATACTAATATTTAAACTTGTAAATTAAATTTCTATTTTAATGAATTTTTGAAAAAATATTTTAATTGTATTATTAAACAGTGTATACAGTAACACAAAATAAAAACAAAATTTAACTTGCATGAGAAACATTAGCTTTCATCAATGTATTGCCATCACATTTTATAAAGCACAAGATTAAGTTAACTGTTTCTGCAAAATGAACCTAGAAACACTTTATTTTTAATACATGGGTATATAAATTTAAAGAAATATAAAATGCAATATTTTCCAAAAAAAAAAATTGCAGGAAAAAGTTTTCTATTCCCTTTTAAAATATCTATATTATTAATTTGATAATTCAGTTTTATTTAAGGCAGGCATAATTTAATACATATAGGATATCTACTATAGTCAGGGTTTAACAGCTTATTTCAAAACTGGCGATAGGCAAATGCTATAAAAAATTATCTAAATGAAATATTTATTTTTATTTGAGTCAATAAATATTCTAATGAATTACAGATTTAAAATTTTTATACACTCTCTCTGTCCTGTGAGTCATAATTAATAAAATATTTTTGAGATGCAAATATTTAAAATTTTAAAAAATCCACTATTTTGTGTCTGATATCAATACCGGGAGTTTTCCAATGCTGATTGGCCTTTGAAATGGTTTTATTAAATAATGATGAACAAGGCTTTACACCTTGGTCAGATTTGATTGCAAAATATAGAAACTTTAGATTGTCAAGATTGTTTTACTGAATATGATTCACAAGGTCCAAAAACTATATAAAATCTGGATTTCATAACTGTTTTAGGAGTGCATTTATTGGCTAAAATAAAATAAAACATTATTTACATAATTTAAATTCTTTTGAAAATAAAATTGAATTTAAAGATGAACCAGAGAAATATTTATTGAATAATTCTTTGAAATATTGCTTTAAATTATATTTAAAAAAATATTCTGTTGTACACATATGATTTCAATATTGAAGGATTTGATTTTCTATATTCAGATTTTTTATAAACATGTTTGGCTTCAGTGAAACTTTTTTTTTATTTATTGAAATTTATTGCTTTCTCTTCAATTTAAATTTTACAGGAGCTAAGAGAAAATTAGAGAAGTACATAGCACAATGAACAAAATATCGTAATCCTTCCATAATAGTATAAGTAATACAACAATAAAAATTTGAAACAAAAATATTTTGCTGAAGAAGCTATTAAGAGACCAAGCTACATAAAATATTTATTTGAGAATTTTAGCTAGGGTTAATCTTGGTGAACCAGCTGATATTCAAAGACATCTAATATTTTTATATAAAATAATCTATTACATTAAAAATAAGTTATGAATGCTTTTGAGTACTGATGTTAAAAGATATTACTTTTTTTGTGTGATGCATATTTAAATTGTGATGTCAAATCCTGAAGTATCCGCAAGGTTTAAATGAAGTTTTTAATTAAGCTGCAAGTTTTTCTTTAATAAAAAACATAAATATTTTTTCCTGACTAATTCTGGGTATTTCAGCTATATTCCAAGATAGGTTAACTTGGCAATTCAAGAAAAGTTACAAAGCTTATTATTCCACCCTATCAAATAATCCAGTAATGATTTTATTGTATTTTGAAAGTAACAATTGTATTTTAAAAAAATTGTGTTTCAATATTTTCTGTTGTAAAAATCTATTTCCAAAATTTAATTCCATAAAGACTCCCCCCCCCCTTTCTGTCTGAGATTATGCCAATCAAATTTCCTCCATGGTGCATTCTTAAAATAAAATGTAATAAGTTCATCATTATAAAAATACAAGATTTCCTAATTTTTCTATCTCAATATTAATCATTATTTCAATTTATTCAAAACATGCAGTGTTAAGCTCATTTTTCCTTTTAATATTGTTCTTCATTTATATACTGTAGAAGTTCCGAAAGATCTTTGCTTTTGAAATTATTATTATTCCACGTTTATCTCTATTTTTGTACATATATGTAATTATAGGTAGCAAAAAAAAAATGTATAAATAGCATGAGAATTGGAATATGAAGTTTAAAAATGCTAGAGTATTATTATCTATTATCTTAGAGTATTATCTAAGTTTAAAATTTAATTAAATTATTGGTAGGAATTAGATTTAAATGTTGAAAATGGCAAATGAAAATTCAAGGGCTGTATTACTAGTATTTTTTTTTTTAATTTTAAATAATTTTTCTTACTTAAACAATTACAATCCAGAACTCCTTATTTGAGCTAAAATTATGTCAATTCATTGGTTTCAGATTCTTTATATTTATGTAATTTCCGATTCAGCTCTTCTGTGTGATCCCCCTTCCCCCATTTTAAAGAGAAAAGTAAATAATTTGATTTGTTGTGTCTGACATTTAATACATTCTATCCCATCCTTTTCAAGTTTTGATTTTTACGAATTTTCTCATATTTTATTATTGCAAAAAAATTCAAATGATTATTTAATGCTTTGTTTAAGAAAAGTAAATGTTGTATAATTGAAAATTAAGTGGAATTTCTTAAAAATAATTTTAAAATTATTCCATTGCAATGATGCTTTCTAATTTAAGAAGAAAGTAAATGAATTTGAAAGTGAATGCAAGATGAAAAGAAATTTTAAGTTTCAATAAATAAATTGGAGACAATATAGGTTTTCACAAACTTTCGAGGGAATGTATTCAATAAAATTGTTTAAATACATCTATGTAAATATAGTATTTCTATCTCAATGATTTGTGCAGATTGTTTTCAGCTATTGTTTTTGCAGAACTTTCAATCCAATCATAAGATTTTTTGTTATTTCTTTCAACTTTCATAGATAAAAAATTTTTCTTTGCATTAAATAAATTGAGAACAAAAACTGTAAAATGTGGTGAATTTTGTGTTTAAGGGACTAATTGGAGCAAAAATGATCATGTAGTTTATTGGATTGTATTTCAATTTATTATAGTTTCATTCAAGCATGTTATATATAGAGTTTAAAATTTATCATTATTTAGTATGAATATTATTATTTTAATTAATAAAGCATTTTATGTATATATTGTATCAAAATAATAGTATGATAAAATAGTTGATTTAATTATTTTTCATCACAAAATTTTCCATCGCACACAATCTCAAATATTGTATCACATTTCTGTTTAAATTGGTATTTCTCAAGCTTCCATTTAAAAAAAATTAATTATGAGCAAAGTATGTACTTCAACACAATGTTAAAAAAGGAGAGAAGTAAACTGTATGGAAATATTTCCCTTTTATTTTGAAATCAAAGTGACAAATAATTGGTGTAAACTCGGTTCTGAATCTGCTACTAATTGTTGGTCTACCATCTTAAGGCGTATAGAAATACAAAATAAATCATTCTTCAGTGATGTAGTTCGTATAACCTTTTCTATTTTGTCAAGTTATCCAATCTTAGACTATAATATTAAATGTATAAATTTGCTTTTTTTATTCTGTTGATTTTTGTGTTTGATTATCTTCTGTATCAGTATATCTTGTCCTTTCAATATTTAAAGCATCTCATGTTGAAAATAAAAAAATTGGCTGATTTAGTTTAGCTAATCTTTTTTTAAAAATTGACATTAAAATGTAATTGTACTTGCAGGCTCTTAATACGAGCAGTAATTTATAGCTTATAAAGTTAGTTTTCCAATTATTATTTTCCTATGAGTTAGATTTTCTTAAAAGTTTGAGTCTTATTGCTTTCTCAATTTCTGTTCCATTTCAATAGACTAATCTTTGTTTAGAAACAATGAAAATGTATAAGTAAAGTTTATTGAATGTGTGCTAGACTGTTTCTGAATCTGAATATGTTTGTTATCTTTATTGTTGTTTCAGAATACTGAGAATTTAACTTGTCATTCTGTATCAGTTGAAAACCTATCATCTTCAACTAGTGAAATCCAGTTGAAAAAATTATGCTCTTCAGTTGGTGTTGTTGAAGTTAGTATTTCTGTTTAAATTAGTTATTTAATGTTTAAAATAAATATTTTGATTGTAATCAGACTATTATAACAATTTTCAAATATGCTCCATATTTCATGTACTATTTTTGATAATGTCTTTACACATATATTTCGAACATTTCTTCTAATTGTAATTTTTGTTTTTCAGTTTTGAAGCCTGTATTATTCCTTTTATAATAGCAATTTATGCTGGCTTTCGTTAATTTTTTTAATTGTAATTTTCTTAAGCAGTATACATAAAATTCTGCTGCAAGTAGTCGAAACTACAGCCTGTAGTAATTATTTTTTCAGACCAATAAATATATAGATCTTTCACAATAATTTCAATGAAAATTTTATTGCTTAAGCTTATTAAAAGAGTAATGAAAGATAGCATTATCCAGTGGCAGATTATCAGTCATATTGGATCTTTATAATGATTTTTTATATAATAATGATAATTTTTTTTTACTGCTTTCGGTTAAGTTAAAATGGTTTTAGGTTAAGAAATATTTGGTAGAAGAAATTCAAAGGCACTCAAAAACCACAGCTTTTAGCTAAGTAATTTTTTTATGTTTATGAAAGAAAAAAAGATTACTTAAAATTTAGTATTACTAACTAGTTGTTCTTTACCAGCAATATTTTCTAAGTATATGATTAATAGTAACAGAGGGGAGATGCCAGCTGGAGATTTTATACTATTGTATAAATTTTGGAATTTGGTTATTTGATCCTTGTTTGCTTTTGAGTTTGATGTATTAAAAAAAATTTTTTTTGTAATATAACTTTTGCTTAAAATTAAATTTAATTTTTGTTCAGAGTATTTTTTGAATATCATGAATATCAAATAATTTTATATCATTTTCAAACCTAATTTTTTTAACACTTTTCAGTGTGCATGAATATGTTTAGCAAATATTTCTAGAATTTAAACTCTAACTTTACTGAGTTTTGTCTTTAAATCAGAATCACACTCAATCTATTTTTCATATTTGCATAAAATTATATAACTATTCTATAGTCAACAATTTAATTAATGAAAAGAAAATTCTTTCATAGAAATAAAGTCCACAAAGCTTTCTCTCCCCCTCCTTTTTAAATTGTAATTAAAGGTTGTTGTTTTGATAGTATACTCTTAAATTTAGTTAATATTATTGGTTGATTATATTTCTTAAATTTTGTTAATAATTTAATTAGGAATGTAGATTTATTTAATGAGAAATTTTTTAAATAAAATTTGAATTGAAAGTTATTTTATTTCTGTTTTACTGATTTGATGACAGAGCTACTTGTGTTAACAAGTTTGACATGCTTGCTTTAAATATTTAAATTTTTTGAATTAAATTTTAATTATTCATTTTCTATTGCTTTTGTTTCAGAAAATTCAGCTGATTAAAGACCAGAGAAAAGCTATTATCAAATTTAAAGAACCATCTCAAGCCCTTAATTTCCAGAAGAAATATCAGAGGTAATGTGTCTCTTTTAATGCTTTTATTTGAGGATATTTATGTTTATTTTAGAATGTGTATTTTTTTAAGGTATTCTTTTAAGACTTTAGTATATCATTTTATTAGTATATAGTTCTTAAAATTTATGTTGTAAGTTTGACAGAAGATAAAAATTCAATTTTCTGTAAATTGCATTGCTGGTTTTTATATTATTTGTTAGAATTAAGTAGTTCTAAAATCCAAAATGGTTGAAAACTGTAAAATTTAGATTATTCAGTTTCTTTTGTTTGTTGATTTTCTTGGATTATTTCTTTCTTATGCTAAAGAAAACAGTACTTTGTTTATGGCTTAATTTCCAAATATTTTTTATTTAGCCAGATGGCCATGATTTTGAAACTAATTTAATTGAAGATCTCTCATGTATGTCTAAATTAGTCTTAATTCTAATAATGTCCATCCATTGATATATAAGGAGTTTTTTTTGGGGGGGGGGGGGGGGGTGTATGTGTACATGCATGCATAATAGCTTTGTCATCATCATCATATCTGTATTTCAAGTTCATGATATCATCCCAAAATCACTTTCTTGTATTATCTAAACAGGACATTTATACAATTAAAGTAAACTTCTACATATCATTTAAGAAAATGCATTGAATTCAATTTATTATAAATATATATTGATCAACCATAATTAAAGTATTTTAATAATTTTAACCAGTATATGTCAATTTATTTTTTTCATAGGCATATGCTGGATCTTGCCATGATTCAAGTGTCTCTTCTCACTACATAATGGAAGCAATTGCACATGCTACTTTTCTGTGCAGACTCTTAAAAGTTTGATCTTCTATAGATGTTTATAAGAAACTATTGTATATTTATCAAAGATGATATCTTTATGAAACTGTATGTTTGGAAACCAGTATTTATTTCTTTGAACTTTTCTCAGTTGCAAAAGAATGCAAAGCAATGTGATATCCAAAACCTTAGTTTTAGAAGTGTCTATTGATATTGATATAATATTAAATGTTTTTTTTAGATCTCTCTCACATTCAAAAACAAATGTTTTATTTTCTGTATTTCTGATTTAAGAAGGAAGTATGATATTTTCCAGTATAGAAAATGAATTCAAAAATTAAGTCTGAATTATGTAAAGTAAATTAAAATTTTGTTACTTTTGGGCATATTTTCTGCTGTCAATTATTTAATTTCAATTTGTGTTTTAAAGAATACTTATGTATAAACTTTATATATATTACTGGATAACTCAATGAATTTGGTTTTAATTAATCATTATATTTAAGCTATAGTTTAAATTTGATTTGCATAGAAAGCAGTTGTACTTTTAAACTGCTTTTCTACGCATTAATTTGAACAATGATTTGATTTTTTTTTGTTGTTGTTGTTGTTAAATGTGTTGGAAGTTTCTTATGCATG
This sequence comes from Argiope aurantia, assembly GCA_026543865.1. Classification (NCBI taxonomy): domain Eukaryota; kingdom Metazoa; phylum Arthropoda; class Arachnida; order Araneae; family Araneidae; genus Argiope; species Argiope aurantia. Next base: position 458,015 of record JAPMOR010044759.1, read on the forward strand.
CTTCTACTTTCAGTTATGTTAGAAACACTTGAACTTGGGTTTTGATTATTCTTTTGCTAATCATGGAATTTAAAATATATATATATTCTTAACAAAAGCATCTAAGCCCAGGATAGCAATATTTATTTATATTTGTAAATAAAATATAATTTTTACAGTTTGGTAGTTATCCTGATATATAAAGGTTATGTGTCTATAATTTTTTGTAAAATATAAGCATGTCATAAGGATGTGAAAGAGGGGCAACTCAGCTTATAAAAGCTGTTTTGGAAGGAAAAAAACCTACTTTGCTTTTCCTGTTTCTTCATCATCTTTTAATTCTGCTTCTTCAATATCACAGTGAGGATTCCAAAGAATATGAACAAGGAGTCTTCAATTTCAAGTCTTATCTATTATGATTGTATCTTCACATCTATTCTTCAATTTTTAATGAACAATTGATATTTTTTTATGAAAATTATTTGTTTATGTAACCTATAAACCAATTTATTTCATTTTTTAGCTTCTTTTGAGTAGCTGTTTTTGAAATGAATATTATCAACTTGGAGCTATGCATTTGTCTTTTATAGAAATAATAATTAAACTTGAAAACTGTAAAATATGTCTCAAATATTTGCAGCCTATTGATATTTTATTTTCACTTTGAAAAAAAAAATCCAAAATATGTGGAAAATTCCAGTATCTTGCAAATGAATGCGTGAATCATTATTTTTATTTTTTAAAAGAAAGAATAATTTTGAAAATAAATGTATAATATTTATTTTGAATTTGGTAAGAAGTATTTATTCCCTATTGAATCAACGAATCATCATTATTATTAATAATATAAATATTTCAAAGTTTGATGAATTTTTAATGAACACAATGCAGTTTTCTGTATTTTTGTCAGTCCAATCAACTTTTCAAGTATTTCATTTTTAAAAGTCATCAATGAACACTTTTATTGAAATTTGAATGACTTTGTATATTATTATTTTTGTAAACCATTATATCGAATATTAAAATAAACTTCGCTTATTTTTTTAGTGTTATGTATTTTGAAAAATCTTTTTAAGTGCAGAAATTTAATTTTTAAAAATTTATTGATATATTAATACCATTTGATTGAGAAAGTGACAGACATAAGCAGTCACCATTTCAGTGATTTATGAAAGAGATATGCTTTATAAAAAAATATCAAAGTAAGTAAATCTATTTATGTTAATTTTTATTTTTCTAATATATATTCTAATCATCATTTGTCTTTTTCACATCAGCTAACAGAAAGCTTTTTGAAATATTTATAAACATCACAAGTACTTATTAAAATTTTGACGATTTTCACTATAAATTTGTTAGCTGTCACATGAGATATTAAAATTTCTATTTATTATAAATGCATTATTTTAAAGACTTTTTAAATTGCATTAAATAATTAAAAGTAAAATGTATGCAAATTATTTAATGTATTTCTGAAAAGTTTTGTCACAAAATTAAGCAAATTCAGATTACATTTTTGTGCTCCTACATAAGAGATAAAAGGTGAGTTCATTATGAATAATAAAGTAAAGTAAACTAACAATATAAAATTTATTTTTTATCTTTCATGTGAGTTAAGAAATTTAATTATTGTCGGAAATTGACCATTGTGATAATTATTTGTATGTTAATGGAATAACTGTCAAAAATACTATCATATCATACATATATAAAAATAAAATACTGTGACTTATGAAATATTTTTTTCATATTTTGCTTCTGTTTAAAAATTATAATCTGGTGTTAAGATTATTTTGGGTCATAAAATGTTAAAATTATGTACATTGTGAGAAGACATCATTTGAAAATTAATTTAATCTTAAGAAGGTTTAAATTTTGTGATGTAGTAGTTTTTATTTGTTTGGTAGATATCCCTTAATGAGCTTGGATAACAGCTCGTATCAAGTGCTTGGTTTCATTTCAAGTGTTCTGTATTTTCTTTCGCTCAGAATTGTAAATTTTTGAACTTCTTTCATACTTTTTGAGCAATAACAAGCATTGTTGCTATAGTTACAAAGAGCTGTTCTTTTTATTTTGATTACTTTAGCCCCATTTTTCATGTTCCAAAATATGAATTTTTATAAATTCTGAACCAATGATTAACTAACACTTTCATAGTTACTAATTACCCAGCGTTGACAGCTTTTATATTGAAGGAAAAAAAAAATTAAGGTGGTTTCTGTTTGAAAAAACTCCAAACTTTCCATGGTAGCCAACAATTTAATATGCTTTGATGAACAGAGATGTAATGTACATTAGTTTTGTGGTATAGTTTTTTTTTTTTTTTAAAGAATAAAGATGTGATTTTATCTTATTTAACATTTTGTGTTTTTCACAAGTTTGTTTGTTTATTCATTATGAATAACATTTTGGAATTCATAACATACAATTTTGTTTTGCCCTTAAAAACTTTTATTCTGCTGAGAAAAGTTTTAAGAAAGGTTAAAAAGTGCAATTTTAAATGAGATGTAAGCATAATTTTGAGCATTTCTTTTTCTTATTATTAAATGTTTGATATTGATTTTTTTAAATGTTTTTAGTTGTTTATTTACTTTTGTTTACTGTTTTATATTTATATAAAACAGTCATTATTACATTTTTAGTAAAAGGTACTCATGATATATTTTCCATGATATATTTGCAGCTGTTAAATTTGTCTTACTATTGTACATAAATTTTGAAATTCTTATTTTTGGCTTTTTAATAATCTAATACTATGTCAAAATATGTATTTTATTATGTAATGAAATTTTTATGTTGACCTAGAAGATGAAGATCTTGGGTATAACAATTTCATTACCAAATAAAATTTTTGATCTTCAAATGAATTCCAGAATAGTTGTTCATTGATGACTTTATCACATTGCTTTGATATTCTATAATACGAGAGGTTAGAAATTTCATTATTCATCAGATTGCTTAAATATGATTGCATTTTATTTTAATTTGTTTAAAATCAATTATTTGTAGTTTATAAGTGTTTTCTTGCATTTGTTTCTATATGTAATTATGCAATTATTTATATATATAACTAAAGAAATTGCAAAATATGACGATATTGTAATAAATGTATTAAAACGAAAATGGTTACAGATGCAAATATTTGTATAAAATAATTTGCCTGTGAATAAATTTGATAGCTCTTTACTATGTTTTGTTTAGGTTTATTTTTAAAACATGATTTATTTTAAAGAATTGTGTTGCTTTTAATTCATCCATGTATGGGATGTTAAATTTTTAGTCTCTTTTCTTTCTATCCTCCTACTTCTAGTTATTATCATCAATAAAAATTAAACATTTAATCTTTTAACTGGCTAAGCACTTAAATATGGAATTTTTTTATTTACTTTATGTTATCATGCAGTTTAACATTTATAGATTTTTTTAATCGATGGAATGACTGCTATTTCATTAAGAACTTTCAGCATTCTTTAGCTGTTGAATTTTATTAAAAAAATGTTGCAGGGTTTTAAGTGAATAATAAAATTTAAATTTGCAAAAAATATATAAATTATTATAAAAATTCATGTATTTTTTTAATGTTTCTCATAGTAAATTTTATTGCACTGAATTCTTATTGATAAAGCATAAAAGGATCACAGGAATATATATGAATTAAGGTAATGGAAAGAAGGCCTTTATATAAATGTATTTTAATATAGATATGATATTTCTCTTTATTTAACTTTATATATTAGTTTATTGTAGTTAATTTCTCTTTCCTTTACATCTGGCTCTTAAATTAACTATTATATTTATTTTACTTAGATTTAATTTTGTTCTTTTAATGGACAAAATTATTTTAATTAATAACCCAGAATTTACGTAACATTGAATATTTATCCTTTTTTTTTTAAGAATGAATGATTATCTCATTCAAGAATTATAGCTAATATATTGTTCCTTATATTTCATGCTCATAATTATATCTTTCAATATATATACAGATATATATACACACACCTTAAAATCATTTGTTCCAAGTAATCTCTAAAAGCAATATTTCTGTTTCACATTTGAAATTTTAACAATAAAAACGGTGAATTAAAATTGATACAATTCTTTTTATCTGCTGACATGTAATATGATTGTATTTCATAGCTTATCATTCAGTGAAATCTTGTATCATTCCTTGTAATATTTGGATAAATTAAAATATCATTAAGAACTAATTGAATTGTTGTATTTATTGTTATGTATATATTTGCGTGAGTATTTGTTGCTTGGTATTTTTTTGCGCACCACTTTTCTGAAAATATTGATAAGATGATGTTTAAATCAAAATATAGTGAATGCTTTCATGCTCATAATTATATCTAGCTCTCTGAAAGTTGTATAGATAAATGTTTTAAAATTCTAAGAAATGATTGAAAGCTTTATTTAATGAAATTGGCATTTATATCACTTTTTCATTCTTTGATTTCTTTGTAGTATTTGCTGTATAAGCATTTTGTTTCATTCCTTTGTATATCTGATTATAACTAAATCATTGTTTTAATATCACTGAATTTTTCTTTTGTTTTATAAATTATTGTAAATGTTTGAAATTAGTACTGATTTTTTTTCCTCCAAAATTTTGCGCATTCCGTAAACAGGCATATTTTTAAACTTTCAGAATTTCTTATGTAAATTCTTCTGTATTTATGCAATTTAAGCTTGCTGTATTATTCCAGCTTTAATTTTTGATTATTCTTATTGAATGTAATAAAAGAAAAAAAGAAGACATAATTTTAAAAGTGAAATGAAAAAGAAAATTAGATAAATTTGTTGTGTAACATTTTGATGTTTTTGGCACGTTTATTTCCAAAAATAATTGACACATCTCATTTATAAATGTTATAGATCAGGATTTTTTTAAAGTATAGGTTTGGGAATCCATAAATTTTATTAAATTGCCTCATCCAAGGCTGAAAAGTTTTGTTTAAGAAGTTTTGTTTTAGATAATAATAATAAACATTACTAGGTAATAAAAATTATTATATAATATTATAAGCTTTTTTTAATCTTGTAATTAGTTGTACTTTTTGAATTGCCAAGTTAAGTTTTGATGCAATCGGAGAGGTTAAAAATCCTTCAAGAAACAGAATGTCAACATAAATGATTTCTTAATCATATTTCCAAATTTTATTCATGTAGTGTGAGCTATAGCATAAATTGCAGCAAGGAAGCTATATCATGAAAATTTTTGCTTTCTTTCACAAGATAAAATGAATAGATAAATTAATCCCATGAATTCTTAGGTGCATGTTCTTCTCCAATTTTGTTAGCATTAATTTCTGGAATGAATCTCTATCTCTGGTAATTTTTTTCCCCAAATGAACATTTCCACTTTTATTTTGGATTTCTAAATCTACAGCACAGTGTACTTCATAATAAGAAAAAAG
>JAPMOR010044759.1:463516-481904 GCA_026543865.1 Argiope aurantia
TTTTTTTCCTTTCAATTTGAAGCGTTGCTAAGATCAGGTCTCTTAAATTTATTTTAGAAATTGTGCTGAGTAATATTTTTTCAGTCTTTTTCGATGTACCATAATTTCCTATAATTCTTTTAAAATTCACTAATTATTGAACTTTTTAATGGAGAAATTTTGACAAGTATATCATTTTTCTTCATTAAAGAGTATTAATTGCACTGAATGCCCAAGATTTCAGAGAGCCAGTATATTACATGATATTCCTTTGATTTGTTTTTAAATTTGATATTTTTGAAAATTATCAATAGTTTCGTTTTATTTGTTTCTGATCTTACATTGTGTTGTATTGTTACAAAAGTGCCTTCTTTTTCTATTCAAGAACTTTTTAAACTTTGTTTTACTTTTTCTGCCAGTATTTGTATATTCTGTTATAAATTTATTACTAATGGAATTGTTATGTTATTTAATTGATTGAAGGAAAACGTTTTCATGTAAATCATGTAGTTAGATCAGAAAATATTTTCCTTCATTTTTATTTGTTTAAAGAATATGTTTGTAATAGTAATAAATTTCAAAAAATTTTAAAAATGACATTTTAAAAAAATTTGAAAGGTATATACAATGAAGGAGGATACTTCTTATGCAAGTACTTACAAATATTTACTACTTGCATTTCTTTTTTTTTTTAACTTCTAATTTATGAAAGATTAAAGAGAGATCTAGATATAATTATGTGTCTTGAATGCATCAAACATTATCCCTCTTTCGATAAAATTTCAATATTTTCTAAAACCCTTAATTTTTTGTTAAAAACATGAGTTATTTTAGTTCCAGTGCATTCTCATTTACAGCATGTAAAAATAAATAAGTTTAGATGATTTCATATATCATTTTTGTTGCAAGATTTTAAAAATATATAATTTTAAAAATTCTTTTACTGTTGAAAATAACTTATGTTAAAAAATATTTATTATTGGGAAATTTAAAAGCATTTACACTTATATTTTAAAAATTTTATTTGTACTTTAAAATGTATTTCTGTGAATCTTAAGTTTAATTTTAAGGAAAGAAAATGATTCTGCTTCTTTTTAAAATTTTATTCTTATTTTTAACATATTCTGTTTGTTTCCTCATTTAAATACTGTTTGAAAATGCTTTTTTATACCTTGCTCTTTTTTTTAATTTCAATTAAAATGCATTGCATTTTTTTATTTCAATTAAAATGCTATTTTTAACTGATATTGGAGAAGTAGCCATGGAAATTAAAGCTGAAGTTTCTGAAAGAAACCTTGCTTTTTGCAGAGTAAAATCTTTTTTGTCCAGATTTATTTATTTGATTTATGAAAACAATTGAAAGTTATGTAAAAGTTATTTAACTTTGTAAAATTAAAATATTTTTATTTTAAAATTCAGAGAATTTTTAAAGAAAAATTCTTTCAGTTTTAAAATTTTTGGTTTTAATATTTTTTAAGTTGATTGTTTTGATTTATATTGTTCTTCGATTATTGTTTACAGCGTCTTTTGCAAATTGTTATTAGATTAGAACAGTATTGTTATTAATCAATTTTCCCCTTTTTAAAATGTACAAAAAATAACAATATTTTCAAATGTATGCTTTATAAGATACATAATATTAATTTTATTTTAAATTTAAAGTTTTCCTGTATAGGAAAGGAGCTATGCTATCTATTACAGTCAATTTTAGGACATAACAGTGCAAGATCACCAAAGAAATGCTTCTAAACCATCGTTATTACAGACAGATCAAATGGCGGTAGATTTAAATGCTCATTAAACATAGCTTAGTTCAGATTTCTTTTATAAAAAAGAAATATATAATTTTAGCTAATCTATTATTAAAAGTTCACATTAAAAAGTTTTCTTTATGGCTAAATTTATTTTCATTTTTAAACAGCTTCATTAAATGATTTTCCTTTTATGAACAAATGAGAATGATATAATTTATTAGAATTAATTTACAACCATAATTATGGATATAATTTTGAATATATGAAATAATCTGAGTACAATGCTGTTAACTCTTCATTCTATTTCCAGTGTAAATACCTAAATTTTATTAGTTTTGGGAGTGATATATACAAAGAGGATTAAAAATAAATTATATATAAAAAGATAATATAGGTTAGACAAATATATATATATATATATATATTCCTGTTGGGAACTTGATTTTTTTTCCCCTAATATGTCGGATATGGTTAACTTGTTAACAAAACCATTTTTAAATCATTTTAGGAAATTCCTTACAAAAAATATAAAATATTTCATAGTGTCAAAAATACTACTGCTTACATTTTGAAATCAAGTGCAGTTAATTTTTGTGGTTAAATGTATGTAATTAATTTTTAATGGGATGTTTTTTGTTAATATCAGTTTTATATCCATTAGTTTAAAGAAACAAATCATTGCATGTTATATCATATTCACTGGTTTGAATAATATTCATCTTGCAGAAGTATCCCAGAGTCTTAGAATTTCTTTTATTTAAAAATAAATTTAGTCATTGTAAATATTTAAAAATAATCCATTTTAGCCTGCTAAACTGGGATACAATTTTCAATATAAGAAATCAGCGTAATATATTAATTAACCTCTAATTGTAATTACAATACTTCTAGATGAAACTATATTTCTTTTAATAAACTAACATTATTCTTTAACAGAAATTTTGATAGAGCAAATCTATATTTTATGAAACTATGTTTAAAGAAATATGTCATTTATTTTTATAATACTATTGGCTTTCGTTTTAGAACTGTGAATGAATCATTCACATAATCTGAAAACCTTTTTGTCTAATTTTGCAAAAGTTGTGTGTGCTGATATTCATACAATTTGACAAATTGTTGAAGAGAGATTTTACACTTATTCAAATATTTTCCGAATGATGAAATCACTCAAGTTTTCTCGATGTTTAAACACATGTGTTCATTTAACTCATTACCTTCTTACTGAACATGATGATCATTGTCCATTAAGAGGTGAGTTTTTGTTCCCTGTTTTTTACTTTGTTGTTGAATTACCTGTATTTGTCAATAGTAAGTGAGAATTGAGCATTTAAGGCAGAGCTTCTTTAACTGTATGTATCAATTATAAAATAAAAAATATTAGCACAGTAAATTTTTAACAGTTATTTTTTTAATTTTTCTATCCGTGTAATCGTTTGTTTTTTTTTCCTTCTAATTCACTAAAAATTTTTAAATAAGGTTTCATTTTCTTATTTATATTTTTCAACTTTACGTTTGCTGCAAATTTTTTCGGACAGAAATGATGTGAAAGTTTTTCTTCTCAAAAAGGCGAATTGAGAAAGTTTAAGAAGTTCTGCCTCAAGGATTAATTTTTTTTTTCATTGAAAATACTGATCTTTGTGTATATTATTATTTTTTTACTCTATCGCATTTTATTTATTTTGTATCATTAGAAATTCAATGTGCCAGGGAAAGAAAAAAAATGCTCTTCCTTTTGAATGTTTTTGTTTCAAATTATTATCTTTGTTTTAATTAAAATTATATAAGAAAAATAAATTGTAATGGAAAGGTAGAAGTGTGCTAGAAGGTTAATCTATCATATATTACAATATTTTAATTCATTTTTTCAATATCAATATTCATATTATTTTATTTAATTTATTTCATTTTATACATTCAAACTTAAAATTTCATCTATGCTTTTAATGATTAATATTCATTTAGATTAATATTCATATAAACTTTAAATCAAAAGAGTTTTTTTTTTTTTTCTTTTTCTTTATGTCACTGCTCTCATCACAGAGTACATTTTTCTTTATCAAATATTTTTCATGCAGTGAACTTTTAATATAGGTTTTTCTAAAAAAATGTTCTTATAAATAATTACCAATTTAAATAGTCTAAAAAAATCCATGTTTAAATATAAAACATGATGAATTTAATTCCCCTTCCATCTCTTTTTTAAAAACCCTTTTGTATACCAGGAATGTGTATTCTTTCTTAGAAAAAGCAAAGAAGTATTAGTTCCTGGTTTTTAAAAATAAATTTTTTTTTATATTCTTCAAATTAATTTTTAAAAAGATATGATTAACAGTAATGATTTTTCAGCATTTTAAATAAAGCATTTTCCAAGTTTAATTTTTATACCTAGATGAACTTATATTGTACTCAGAAATTGTACAATTGCAATTAAATTCAGTAAAAAAAAAAAATAGGATGATAAAAGATTCACTGCATATGTATATCATGTATGTAAATCATAAAAAAGCAAAAATTATCAGAGGAATTGAAAAATAATTATTTCATGTATAGTATCTGATATTTTCATGTAATTAGCATCATTAAAATATTCATATTTTACAATCATTAGAAATATCTACATGATATTCATATTTTTGTCATTCCAGGGGAAAAATTTGCCTTGTTAATATGATTTAAATTCTAAAAAATTTATTCTCCATTTTAATTTTTAGTATCTATTAATGGAATACTGAATAGCTCTACAAAAGTTTCTTTCCATTACCAATTTGTTTTTCTATAATGCCTTAAAGTGTGTTTTACAGTTGAATGAAAGTACAAGTTATTATAATGTAGGTAAGCATAAAGCATAATGGCACTAAGCATAAAAGTTTTAACAGTATAGGCAAAAATATTTTATAATCTTGGTAGATTTCTCTTACGCCTTTCTTTTATGCCAATGCTTATAAATTATAACAGTAACTAATAGTGAAAAAAAAGTATAGCACTGAACTTATTCTGAATATAATTACAATACTGTATTAATACATATTATAGGTATATCTGTTGTTATATAAATATATGTTATAATTGTTATGTAAATATTTTTTTAATGAAAACTAAGTATAATTTGCAAGAGACAATTGTGAAATGTTGTACATAAGAAATTTTTATAAAATACTAAAAAACATTTGCTTATAGTTTTGAAATTCGCAGATTTTATTTCATGATATCAACAGTGGGAATTAAGTATTACAATCTCAAAACATGTAATATTCATTTATTGCAATGTGTTTTTGTTTTTCTCATTGATATTGTATAATTATGATCTGTTCAATTTTTTATAAATGATTATTTATTTGTTTTGGAGAACTAGATTTTTTATTTTTTCAAAATTACTTAATATTACAAACTAAAGGGAAAAAATGCTTTTATAAAAAATTTTTTAATGGTTTTGAATTACTTAAGTGTCTAGTAATGCATATATTAATAATATATGATTTTATTTTATTATGTATTCATTTTTATTGTTGATAGTAAGATGTATCTTTTGGGCAAACTAACTGTTTAAAAAATGCAATAAGTAACTAGTCATTAAAAATTTACGTAATACCTAATTAAAAATTTTTTTTTAAAGTAAAAATTATGAAAGTTGCATTTGTTTATTGCATTTGTCATTTGACTTTTAAAATGCAAATTTCATATGTTTTATCTCGTAAAAGGATTAAAAGAAAACTATATAGAGAAAAATTAAATTGGGTTAAAACTTTTAATAATTACAAGTATTTTATATGTTACTTTTTTTATATCCATTTAGTTTTGTTCAATTAAATTAACTGTTTTGAAGTTACTATTGATCTATTTATGGGTGCATATTGTAATTCTGAACTGTAAGAAGTATAACCTTTAAAGTAGAAAGGTGGTTCAAAGATTAAGATAACAAGTTCTCTGAGAGAAGAAGTTATTCAAGAAATTAGAGAAAGATACATATTACTTTTACATATGATCACTATGATTTTTTAAACATTTGTACTATTGATAAGCCAATCTATCGAAAATAGTGTAGATAGAATCAAGGTACAGTTCATGAAGCCACATAATAATGGCTTCTTGAACCTCATCATGGATTCTAAAATAGGACTTGCTAGGTGCTTCTTCACTGGTCCAAATAAAGGAAAATTACTAGATGTGAGATGTAGGATGCAGGAAGATGTTCCAGTACACTCCATCGGAAACACTGTTCCAAATTACACGCAACCAAGTCCATGTATAGTCAAACTTTGTCTCGCAATAATAGGACTCCATCTGAGAAAAGTTCCTATTGTTTCTGCAGATTGCCTTGTACTTCACACTTTAATCATTGATACTGTATCTGCCAGTGTTGCTATATACTGGTAGTATTTGAATGCTGAGATTATCTGTTCTATTTAGACAATTTAATTCTTGTGGAAAATTTAGGCACTTGCGAGAACTTTTGTTACCTTACTTTTTGAACTACCTACATAGATTAGAATCTCTTCCAAATCTTTGCACCTCTCAAATTGGCAGATGATTTAATGTGAGTTAGGGGCAGATCATTAGAGAGATCTGGTCTTGAATGCAGAGCCCTTAAGTTTAAAAGCCATTATTCAACAACCAGGATTCTGTGGCTCGAATTCATTGAAGATTCAAAATAAAATTTTAATAAAGTATGAATTTGTTGTGCCTTGAGGATCAACTTCCTTGTCAGAGGAAGATGTAAGATTGAGTTTCACTTCCAGTGAGAATGTTGTGTTAATTGTAATTTGAGATTCTCCTTGGAAATTGATGAAGTGTAGAATCTCTGAAAATGGGATTGTGTCTTAAATATCAAGTTCAGAATTATCAGATCAATCCCTCACTAATATGCAAGACAAATATCCTATAAACTGAAAACAAATTCTAGGATATTAACTGAAAGTTTCAAATGTAGTATTTTTGAAATAGAAGACTGTATTAACTTTTATTGCAGGATAAGAATTTTAATTTTGTCATATTTAAACCAAAATATATAACTTATTTTTGTTATTGTTAGAGTAGTACAAAGCAGACGTTTATTAAATTTTTAAAAAAAACTGATAACTTTTTTGCAATGCTATTAATTTCTTTATATTATTGTCATTCAGTTGTTATAATGATTCATTCTATGAGTCCTGACCTCCCGATATCGCCCTGTTTGACAGAGGCCTGACTCGGGGACTTTGGGGCAGTTAAATGAGTTTAAGGGGTGAAAGGTATATATGTCTCTTTAAATTCATTTGTCCATCATCCTGAGTCAGGCCACAGTCGAACGGGGCGGTCAGGGCTCAAAGGGTTAAATAATGCTAAAATTTTAATTGAAAATCATGTCTATTTTGATGATTGATTTTCATGCTTCTATGTATATATTTGTATTTATTTCTGAATTACTCCAAATACTTTAAAATAGGATAAGTGAATTCATTTAAATTATTTCAAGAGCTCCTCAGTTTATATTTACTTAAGCAAAACATCTATTAGAATTATGTTATTTATTAAAATAAACAAAAAAGATAATTGTTTAAAAAAATTATTTTAATATTGATATATAATTTATTTATTTATATGGAGATTCTCTTACTGCATAAGTTAATTATTTTGTTTGCTTAAGAATTGCATGTATAAAAAAATTATTAAAAATGAAGTTAAATCTTTTATATTAATTTTGAATTCAAACAGGGAAAATATGTTGCATTAAAATTGAATTCTTATTGTATTACATAAAATCCTGCATACAAATTAGATTTAAAAATTTTAATTTTCATAGTTTGGTTAATTTATCTGAATATTATATATTCTTATATATCTTTTAACTTGATCTTCAAAAGCAGTCTCAAGTAATAAAGTTATTAGAGAAATAGTTCCTAAGATTTTTGTAATTTTTTGATTAATTCATTGAAAATCGAGTTTTAAAGACTAATCAATTTATGATTTTATTATCTGCTGAAAACAACAGTGATGTGATGCAGAAAAAATTTGTTTTGAGAATTACTTCATCATCTTAAGCATTATAAATTTCTTTTTAAATATTTGGTGTCATTTCATAAGAATTTTAAAAATTAACCTAGTTTGATATAATTTGCCAGAAATAATTTAAGTATGTAGTGTTATTAATTTTCAATATTAGTCAATGGAAAAACAAATAAATAAAACATTAAGCTTTGAGTTAATGTGTTTCAATTGATTCTGTATCAATTGTGGATATTTAATAATTTATGAAGAATCAATGGTTAAATATTTTCAGATAGCTCAAAATGGGTATTTTCAACACTGTACTACTTTCAGGAGTTTTATTTTAGGATATCCTTATAATCTAGTCATTTTTTGGATGTAATAAAACTAAAAAAAAATATTGATTAAATTATATTTAATTTATTAAATATGATTCAGTTAATAATTTATCTTATGTGAAACCAAATATTTTTAGATTTCTGTAATATTTATAATTTTAGTGATTCAACATAACTAAAAAGACCATCACAAAAAAAGAATGTTGCAGTTGCTTAATTTTAATATTAATTTGTAATATTTTGTTATCTAAATCGTTTGACATGGAGGCAGCCGAAGATACTGTGATTTATATTGATTGTGTTAGAATTTATCAGTTGTACAAATTGTAAAACGTAAACAAGATTAATACTGTAGTTTATGATTTTTATACATTACTTAAAAAATAATGTGGATTCATTTATGTTGGTCAGGGAAGGAGTAAACTGCAATGACAAAATAATTGAATTAACGAGAAAAAAATTAGTACAAATACGAATTTTGCTTCTTTTTTATGAATCAGTTCAATGAACATAACATCGAGACATTAAGTGAGAGCAATTATTTACCAACCTGCTTTCATTGCTATTGGTATATTTTGAATGATTATTGAACAGTTTTTTTTTTTTTTTTTTTTTTTTTTTACAATTTGATTATTTTGAACTGATAATTTCAGATTGGTATTCTTCCTACTGATTCAATTAAAGTCTTTTTAGCATGCAAAAATTTCATTTTTACATAGCATTTTTTATATATATATTATTAACATAATTAAAAAATTTTAAAAACTAAGTAATATTCATCTATTTTTAATTAAAAATGTAACAATTCTAATTTAATTAAGATATTTAATTAAATCATAAAATTGCTGTTTACTCCATTTCTATTCCATTATTAGTTTTAAATTGAATCCAGACTGATCTTTAAATAGCATTTTCGAATATTTTTAATGGAAATTTCCGTTTTCTTTAGCAAAGTGTAGGCTAAAGGCAAAGAAAATTGTTAGAGCATGTTTTCACCTCCTATAAATATTTGTGATAGTGATGTTTTTGACTTTGCAGTTCAAGCAAATGTATATTTGTTAATATAGAACTGCCTTATACCCTTCATTGTAGTAAAGCACTGTTTTGTTGTTTTTTTAAAAGCTTTTTTTCAGATTCTGGCACCACTCAGCATTCTCAGAGTACTGATTAGCAGTTGAAGGTGAGTGATGATACAAAGATTAATTATATTATTATATAATATTATTAAGAATTATAATAATATCTAAGATATATAAAAGCATCAAATATTTTTAGCTTCATTGGTGCAAATTCATATGATTCAGCAAAGATTTGTGATAAATGGCTACATGTAATTTTTTTTAATCAAATAATAAAATATAGTAATTTTCTAAAACAATAATAAAAATAAGTTTTTATTTCCTTTCAGATTATATATAATTTGTGAAAAAATCCTTGATGAATCCAGAAGCCTATACTCTTTAATGTCCTATGAGAATTATAAAGCAATCCTGATTTGACGAAGCACAATGTTAATCTAGAAAAAAATTTTCCTTAATGGACTCTTTGTAATTTTACCAAAAGTGCAAAAGAAAAATCTTGCACATTCAACGCATTTGTGAACTGTGATAAATTTTATACTTGTATATTCACTTTTGTAGTGTGATATTTCCATAAATTAATGGATACTCCTACAAATGTATTTTTACTGTGATATTTACATATTGTTAAATAAATTTTTTGAATTTTACATACAGTGTGTGTAGTACATGTCCAAATTCTTTTAATAATCATATATTTTAATTTAAATAAGGAAGGAGAAAAAAAATATTAGTAATATTTTTATTTGACACAGTTCATATAAAATAAATTTAAAAAAATTCAACATCAACTGCTATTTAAAGGCTTCATATATTTAGCTTGAATCCATATCCTATACATTTTCAATTGTTTTCCTCTATTTACTTGTAACCTTTTGCTGCTATAAAGTTGAGTCTTTACTAACCCAGCAGTTGTAAATAAGTTGTGCACTTCATCTAGAGAAATATTTTGAAAGAATAATCAAAAACAAATTTTTATATATATATATTTCATTACCTGACTTAACAAATAGAGTCATACCTTTAAAGATTATAAACTACAATTAATACATAAGTGGTTTAATATCATACAAATCAAGTGGCACTACACTGAGAGAATGAATTATTTACTTAGTACCGAAAAGTGAATAGCTAAAGTTAAGTAAAAACTTGGAAACCTACTAATTAAAACCAAAACCTTTTTTAGATTTAAATTAACCCAAAAATCTACCTTTACAGACTGGTAATAGAATCTGAACCTTGAGATTTTATTACCAAATCTCAATTTTACATAAAATTCCACTGAAGATCTACTGTAAACATTAAATCTAACATTGTTACTCAAATCTTTACCTTATGATGAGATATAGAAATTTACAAAATAGAATGTTGATGCAGGTACCGTCCTTCTCATCTAGTCACAATTTAAAAGCATTTATGTATTTTCAACATTTATCAATATTTACTATAACTGATAAAGGGAGAAAAAGAAAAATCATATATAATTTAAACATTAAAAAATAGAAAATGAGGTCATTTATTTCCAAACACAAATATGATTTCCAATAGGAAAAATTGGAATTTACTTACCTTCTGAAAAGAAATATACTCGTGTGCCATCACCTCTAACATAAAAGTGTTGGCTCAAACAACGCCCAGGCTTGAATCGGAGTTCAACCATGTCATACTTCCCATAATCTCGAAACAAGATTTCCCCTCCTGGTTTTAAATATTTTGCTAGCCTATTCACAGCATATTGCATTCTAAAAAATAATAAATTATTATATTCTTTAAAATAAAAATTATGACCAGTAATTCGTTATGTTTACAGGATTCATGCTAGAAATGAAAGTTAAATATTAACTAGTTACTAACTAGTAATAAAATAGTAACTAGTGCTAGAAAAAAAAAACTAAGGAGTTATGCAACATTAATATGAAAACAGAATAAAATGTATGGTTGACATATGCTTCATGTAGCATTATTATCAAAAATTGCATGAGTTATGTGCAAAGGATGTGGCAGTTAATATTTCATAAAAAAAAACCTTACTTTAGACAGAATATATAAACAAACAAAAGAGCTATTGAAATCATTCTTAGATATAAACTGGATATATATTTGGATAGGTATTAAATAAAACTTCATTAGGTGAAAATAATAGCATTTTAAACACAAAGTGGAAAAAAATCACAGATTTTATAGGCTCAACTCGCCATACAAAAATGTATTTAAAGGACTAGAATGAATCTATTACATCCTACTTGGTTATAAATTAAAAAAACTGTACAATTACTTTTCAGGATGAATTGCAGATAAAACGAAAATTAATAAAATGAAATCAAGAGAATTTTCTTCAAAGGGAACTTCCCAGACATCAGATGATATATTGCAAACAAAAGCACAACAGCGGTCCGGATTGTAGAGCGAGTTACTCTGAAAAATTCAGCAAATTACATTATCTAATAATCAATTGCAATTTTAGCTTTAAATTAATTTTTATATTAAAAAAAAGATATATTTGTTCAAATGAATGCACTTCAAATAAAAAGAGATCATAAAAAACAAAAAAACAGAGAGATGTATTTACACACTTTTCAAACAGAATTTAATCACACCATGTTCCAAAAAATCAAAACTTACCAGATATTGAATAATAAATCTTTCTCAAAACCATTAATGACTTTTTAAATGGACTCTAAATATATTTATATTTAAGATTCTCACAAGCACATAGTTGCTTGCATAATTTTACAAAACATAATCATAGAATAATTTTTATGCATAACTGTAGCAAATATATATATATATATATATATATATATAAATAATTATAGTTAAAGTTTTTTTTTTACCTTCACTAAAGATACAGCAACTTCAGAGAAATCACAACAATATACAAACACATTTGAAGACCTGAAACAAACAAACAAAAATTTAAAATTTTGTTGTGCAATATCCTACATACTTGAATTATACAGGGTGTTGCTGAATTCGACCGACCAACTCAGATGGGTGATAGTAGGCATCAAGAGGATAAAAAATCACCATACAACATGGGGTCCCAAACGACGTTTAGGGGATGAAAATCGCAAAAATATAGGGAGTCGGCGAACTGTTGGAAACTGTAAAAAATTAATAATAAATGATGTGGCGAACTGTTGGAAACTGTAAAAAATTAATAATAAATGATGTTTTAAATAAGAATTTTTTTTAAGTGAAAGCACATTCTTAAAGGCTATTTTTCGTGTAAGTAACATGTCGATTTAATGAACCAAGTTGTCGTAAATTATTGAAAACGAAAAAGTAGTTTAAAACCCTTATCTTCAAAAATATTTAAATATGAAGAAATATAAAATATGAAGAATTTTATACTCTTTAATTTGATATTAGTCTGTAGTGTGAAAACTGAGGAGGATTTAAAATATTCAAGAAAAACTAAAATGTTTGCCTGGAAACATCGCTGCAACATCAGCACCATTGTTTATAGAGGGTGTTACCAAATTCGAAAGGTAAATTTAGAGAAGTGATAGTAGGCATTAAGGAGATGAAAAATTATCATAAACCATAGGGTAGCAGGAGACGTTTATTCTGTGAAACTCGCAAAAACAGACATCGAAGAAATAATGAGCCTGGCGAAGAGAATGGCCCATGAATGCGAGAATTTGGAACAAGGTAGTCGAGAAGAAGACGCTTTCTCGTATGTAAATTTTCCATGCGTTCGAGGAATATAAAAACAGCGAGCATTGCAGAATTGATGGTTCGATGAGTATAAAAGCAGCTTGTATTCCTTAAAGAGCAATGCAGAATTGATTGTCGATAAGTTTCATTCGCAAACAACATGTCAGATTTCACGAATGACGAATATGCGGATATGCATTTAATTTACGGCCGAGCGGATGGTAATGGACGCCTAAAACTAAGAATATACCAAGAGCATTATCTAAGTAGGCGTTGTCCACACTACAGCACCTTAGCAAATATTGATCGACAGTTGCTGGAGACAGGATCCTTCAAAATAACGAGGCCAAATGCAGGGTAAGAGCGCAGTTTGCGCACACCTGAAACAGAAAACCGAGTTTTGCAGCGTTTTGCCGATACCCCATCGACAAGCACGCGATCAGTTGCAGTTGAATTGGGTATTCGGCACGCTGGATGCTTGGTGCCACACAGGAAGACGCACTCTTTCCTGCAAGAATTTTATTCTAAGAATTTATCTCAGACCTTTTGATTGGCCGCCACTTTCCCCGGATCTCAATCCCTTGGATTTTTTTCTTCTGGGACACATGCATACTCTTGTTTATCAGACACCTTTGGAAACAGTGGAAGATTTCGTAGCACGGATTGTCATCGTTTCTGGAGAAATCGCAAGCACAATCGCTGCAACATCGGCACCGATGTTGCAGCGATGTTTACCAGCAAACATTTTAGTTTTTCTTGAATATTTTAAAACCTCCTCAGTTTTCAAACTACAGACTTATATCAAATTAAAGAGTATAAAATTCTTCATATTTTATATTTCTTCATATTTAAATATTTTTGAAGATAAGGGTTCTAAACTACTTTTTCGTTTTCAATAATTTACGACCCCCTGGTTCATTAAATCAACATGTTACTTACATGAAAAATAGCCTTTAAGAATGTGCTTTCACTTTTTAAAAAAATTCATATTTGAAACATCATTTATTATTTTTTTAATTAATTTTTTACATTTTCCAAGTTTGCCGACTCCCTATATTTTTTGCGATTTTCACCCCCTAAACGTCGTTTGGGACCCCATGTTGTATGGTGATTCTTTATCCTCTTCATGCATACTAATCACCCCTCTGAGTTTGTCGGTCGAATTCGGCAACACCCTGTGTATATATATATATATATATATATATATATATATATATATATATATATATATAAACTGGAAAGTACAGTTTTGTTTAGTTAAGGAAATTGATATCCTATTGTGGCTGATTACAGTGATCAGTCCCTCCTCAATATATCCTGATCATTAGGGCTTTCATAAATTCAGCCTGCTTAAATCTCACACACACAGCAGATCTTCTGTTGGAATCCCAAAGCTGAAATATTGTCATCAAGGTAAAGTACAATCTCAAGGAATTTCACAATTAATTTATTCTTTGAATAGATTTTACAATTAAAATATCAGTATATATGTAACAGTATATGTGATTAATCAGGCGATCACCAGTAATTATACATAATCATCAATTTATTACATTTACCGTAAGATATATAATTTTTACCACTGTCTATAATGTTCAGAATGTCAAAAAAAAAAAATCCTTCTTGGAAATATCAAGTCAAATTTGATACAAGAGTACAAAGTCTTAAAAAGAATTTAGCATTGCCATTTTTCTAGCCCAATGAATATTTTTAAATGAAAGATGAAGAATTCTAAAATGTATTTTATCAATTCTAGTCAAGTTACAAAGTATTACATACTTATCTTTTTAAAGATATATATTCATATCTCAAATTTTATTGATCTACAAATTATTCATTGATATTATAATGTTTTTAATAATTTGGGAATATTTACATTAAAAGTGAAGGAATAAAATTAACAGAACAGAGTAAACTGTTGATTTTATTATCTTAATTTTTTCATTAAAAAAACAGTAATGGAATTTTTTACAAAGAAAAATTATACACAAAAATGTATAGTTTTCTATATACTTACATGTTTGTTTCAAGTATTGGAAAAACTGTGTTTCCAACACCACAGCCAACCTATAGAAAACAAAATCACTTTTAGGATAAGGAACAAATAATAATAAAAGAAACATCTTAATTTCTGTAATTATAAAAATACAAAACAAAAATTAATGCATGATTGTAGTTGCTATAGAGAAAGGATTTTTTTTTTTTTTTCATTTAACCCTATGAGGATAGAAGTTGCATTGTATTTACTAGAAAAAATTATACTACTCAAATGAAATTTCAAAAAATGGACATTAAGAACTTAATGTTAAAAAATAATGTGTTATCAATAAATCATGAAATGTTATCAATTTAAATTTAGCATTCACAGACTCAATTTTTTCTTTTCTTTAAATATTTGTAATTAACATTCAAGGCATTATTCTACATTTCCTGGACTGTTTTTAATGCTATTTATATCAATTTTAGAATATAGTAATTACATATATTATGTCAATATCTAAATCCACAAACATAAGTATATATATTTTTAATACACCACAAAGTTCATCACAGTTTTTTTTTTTTTTTTCCCCCTTCAAGTCTTTATTTTAGGCCTTGTAGAATCCGTTTAGAAACCCTTGTAGAAAAACGTTTTATGTAAATATTCTAAATAATATTTTAGATTCTTTTTCTACAAAACAAAACTCTTTATTACTATACTTCCAACAAATATATATTTTTCATATTTTTTTATAAGGGAAAAAAATAATAAAAACCTGTAGATTTTGAATTCAAAGAGGTTTTTTTTTTTTTTTTTTTTCCCCCTTTTAATTAATGTTACAACATACAGAGTAACCATAAGGGTTTAGTTATAGATATTCCTTGTTTTTATTGTAATTAAAACTAATGAGCAAAATGAAATCAAATTCCATATACAGGCACTGAGAAAAATTTTGGTGCTATGGAATTGAAATGGGTCATAAATTATAACGAAAGCATGGAAAACAGATTAAGCTTTTGTGAATGTATGAATAATTAAAAAAAATAAATATTCACATACAGAAATAATATTATACAATATTCACACACAATTTTTTTAATTATTAATTAACAGTAAATATCTCCATTTACCTCATTTATTATAACAGAAATTTCTTCAGGTCATTAAGAAAAGAAAAATTAATTTATTCTATTTGAAATTCAATTCCACTCCAATAGTAAGAGAATTAGTTTAAATTTTATTATTCCATATCTTAATTCATAAAAACCTCCCCCCCCCCTTCTTTTTATTACAAATGAACCACCTTTAGAAACTAGCTGGTTCGCAAAGAATATTGGATATGAAATCTCTTGTGCATAATTTGATGCATAAAATTGTTATTTTTAAGCAATGCAATAAAGTCATGTTATTTAATTCTACTCATTGTACATATGATTCATTACAATACTGTTGAGTCCTATGATATCATAATGGTAAAAGCGTAGATACCTAGTTTATTTGTTTTCTAATTTTTCTGACATAAATCATCAAAATATGTTCTGTATAAAGGTAAGATTTTTTTCCCCCATGGAAGAGCTCGTTTTCATCTTTATATTTACCCAAACTCAATTTTTCAATTAGGTAGAGTAATTTTGAATACATATCTGAATTCTTCAGATTTTTGCAATTTTGAGTAAGTATTTGAAAAGTTATAAGCAAATGAAAATTTAAACTCCTAATGTTAAAATGAGATTTCACATTTTTTTTTTCATTATATTTCAAGACATAAGAAATTTAGTCAACAATTCTTACTTTGCATTAAAACAGTTAGCACACAAGACTAAATTTATGCATTCATAAAAATATGAAATTTGGAATGCTGATGTTTTAGGTCGTAAAACATCAGGGAATAAGGGGGGTCATCTAGTTTTCATAAAATGATTCTCTGGCAATTCTAAATAATAATAAAAATGGATTTAAAGAGAATTCATACCTTTTAACACTATTTTAGATTACATTTTTAAAAAAATAATAAATATTAAGATGAAAGGGAAAAATCATTATATAATCTTTATTCTGATTTCATCTCAAGTGAAATTTTATTTAGCACAAATGGGAGTCAATTACAATTGAAGAAATGAATTGTGAAGTCTTTAATTAATTATAAAAAAAACACAGAAGTAAAGTTCTGTATTAAGTACAAAATTTATATAGTGTAAAATACATAAATAAAATTTTATTGAATAAAATACCAAAGCGCTTCTTCGTTCATAGATAATGGAATGCCACTAGACTTTCAAAAATATCATTTTTTAAAATCAAATAAAAGAGTATAAATGTTTTAGTAAATATCTTCTTTATATAATACGCTCTCTGGAAAAAGATATTAAACATAAAAAAATTCTTAAAAACAATTTAAAGTACTGCTTGGTGGAAACTTGAACAAGCAAGTTAACAGCATGGTTTTGTTTCAACAAGAAAAGTATCAGAAAATAAGTATTTGAATTTTCTTTTTCAACTGATCTAAATTTATTAAGTTAGTTTTATTAATATTAACTGCTAAACTTATTCACAACTTGCGATTATTTTAAATAATATATCTCAGAAATATTATTTTATCTATTATTTATTTGTAATAAAGTATATAAAAGAAAGCATGGATTTCAAATTCTTATTTAGGCTTGTTACATTGCTAATAATGTAATGCATATAAAAACATTTTTTTTTTCGCTCAAAACAAAATAATTGTTTTAACGAGTTAAATGAAAATTTAAATAAAAAAGTAGTATGAAAAGTATTAATAGCGACCTATTTGCTGCATTTACTGATATAGTTCCTACATCTTTTTTTTCTCATATATTATATATATAACTGATTTGTGTCAAATCTTATATGTGTGTGGAGGGAGTTCTAATTATACAGAATCAGTTAAAAAAAATAAGAAATTATAATTAGACGAATTATATAGGAGGTGCAACTAGAAAATTTGAAGATCATGCAAAAATAAATATTTAGATGGAACCTTATGCAAATGCAATTTAAATATTTTTGTAAAGGTCATTTTTACAAAGCAAATGATATCTTTACCCTGTACTTAACTTCTAATGATTACAAGCAATAACAAGTATTCAGATATTTTTTTAATGAAATGTAGAGCTTGCCCAGATTTTTTAAGAACTTATTTCTTGTTCCATGTCTTCCAAACACTAGGAACTTCACAATGATGGATCAAGTGTAAGAACTTGATAGTACAAGGAAGACCCAAAAAATTCAACACTTTAATCACAATCATTCTAACACATTTTCTGCTGTAAAGTAAATTCTCTGACCATTTGCAAAATGCCCTCTTGCAAAATGCTTTCAACCATTACGAAAATCCTTCAAACTGCTTCATTGCTGCTAGATATTGTCTTATTTCATACATTTGAATTTCATCACATTAATGTCATTACTTATTAAATATAACCATGTAGAATCTTTGTTTATATGCTTTCGAATATAATTGATAAATTTTTTAGAGCTGCAATATTTGTTATTGATATGCTGATACACAATAAAAGACGATTATATATTACATCAGATCTACACACATTCTTTATTTTTATGTAACTTCTATATTCAGGTTTCTTTCTCTTGTTTTTGTTTTAAATA
>JAPMOR010044759.1:486904-531549 GCA_026543865.1 Argiope aurantia
TATAGTAGAATTTCCCTTGATGGAAATGGAATGGTAAACAAGATTTTAGGTAGAAAATTTGTTTTATATGAAATAATACAGTATGCATTCATAATTTATATGATACAATTATTAGCGGAAATAAAGAATAACAAAACATACTTAGAGACATTGGTGCTCTTAAGCAAATTTTTGAAAAAGAGCAAAATCTTATTTTATGCTTTTTGTTTTGGTTAACAGAAGCTCAGCTTTTTTATTGTTGTACATTATTGCTTTATATTATATACATATATTATATACCATAACAATGCACACTAACTTATATATTTTAATAAATTTAAGATCAAATTACTACTGTGTGATAACAACCTAACAACTAATTTTTTTAATAACATTAAGAAAAATTAAAAACTTTAATTATTAGTATATTTAGCTAATTAGAAAATGTATTCAAATGTAATCGAGCATGTCCCATTCCTCCCGCTGTAGAATTTTCTTTTAAAAAATGTATATAATATAAAGTATGCTACATTTAAGCTTAATTTGACCACTGGTTTGTAAACACTATATCTTTGAGTTTATTATACATTTAAAATGTTTTTATTTTACAAATAATATTAATGAAAAAAATTATTGCAAAAACAAGAATTTTTATTTAGTTCTGAGACATAAAAATCAGGTTTTCTGTTTTAAACACAAACAATATAATAGTTGGTGTAACAATTAGAATCAAGCAAAGGTGTAACAATTAGAATTACCTGTTTTATCTAATGGAGAAACTAGAAATAGATTCCGATTTTTAATTTGGATATAAATGCAGCTGTCCTATTCCTCCCAACTCTCCCTTATTAATAATAATATCTATGTTTGCATTCGTTTATAGGAAATTCAGAATAAAAAATGACCTTATAATAAATATAAAGAATTATCAATATTCAGAAGAATTCAAGTAAATAGAAGTAAATCAGTTTTAAGACATAAAAGTTTTCTGTTTTAGAAGTATGCACACATTCTTAATAAAGTTATATTATTTCATTAATCCTTAACATAACAATATAATAATTGAAACATACCAAATAGATATAGCTCATTGAAAATTATTTAAATCTAAAATTAGAATAACTGAATTATAACACTAGCTTTTGGAGAATACACACTTACTTCAAATATGTCAATTCTTTCTTTTTCTGGAATGACAGATGTTTTATTAGAAATATTTTCATCTTCATTTGGCTCTGAATTAATACATAAATCAGGAAATTCAGTAAGCAGCCAATGACGGTCTTTGAAAAAACGATTTTCATGAATATTGTAAAATTTATCCCAAAACTGATTAGCTTCATTTTCATACCTTTCTGTAAAGAAATAATTTAAGGATTAGAAATTTTGATAAAGTTTTACCAATAAGTATGTCATTCTAAAAAATCACTACAAATGAAAATATAAAATGTTTGGAAAAATAATTTCAAATATTTAGTGTTAGTGGTATTTAATATTTTTAGAAACATTACATTGAGAAATAACATAGTGCATGAGGAACTTACCCACTGCAAGCAAAATACTGAAAAGCCATGCAAGATTGCCACAATTACTGGTAAAGTGGAAATTATATAATGTAGTCTCATTCTGTCAAATTTATGTTAACTTAATGATCAGAATATATTATTCCTTCATCCTAGCCATAAAAGCTATACGGAAACAAAGGTGGTTAAACTAATACACTACAAAGTAAATTAGTAATAGAAAATACTTGCATAAATTCTCAGTTAAAAAAAAGTAATTACAAAATCATCTCATCATTAGTTAATTCAAACATAGCTTCAATTTATTCAATTTCTGAAAATTTAAGTTTCCTATTAGCAATATCACTACATTAATTAATTTGCAGTTTTTATTTTGATAGCGAAATCAGAATAAAAGTAATTAACATTGACATTTTGGCATAGCCTGACATTGCATTTAATGTATTATATTACTGTTTTTTTTTATTTTACAGTGAAGGACTAATAAATCCAGCAATACTAAAATCATTCATGCAAGGTTATATAGAAAATTAAGAATTTTTTTGGGGGGAGGAAAGCCTATGTATGTGTATGTGTTACTTTTAAATTTTTGAATTTAACAAGATCCTATTCTGGAATATCTTTTGATTTATAATTATTTTAAACAACAATATATATATTACAACACAATAACAAAAATTTGGGAAACACCAATATGAAAATATATTTTACAACCAATTAATAAATATTTCAACTCTTAAAACAAAATAATGATGCTTTTAAATGCAGTTAAATTGGTTAATGCAGTTAAAATTTTAAAATAAAAAAACTAACATATCAATTATTAACACATATAAATAAAAATTTTATGCTCAATTCTATTACTATTACTTACATGTTAAAAACTATTCCATCTTTTCATGATTATTTACGACCACTTGCTAAATCAACACTTTACAAAATAAAGAATTTCCATTCATTTAATTTATATTTTAACATAAAAAAGCTTAAGATTAAACCTTTATATACTAAATAAATACATTAATAAAGTTAAAGGAATATGGAAAACTATTGAATATTATCTTATACAATTACAGAACTGATTATTAAAAAATTCTTAATTCCAGATACACATACAAACTTTGTTAATCTTTTTATTTTATTTATAGGGTGCTCCCTCTAATTGTGACTTAGTATTATAATCTGAACTGTTAGAGATACATATACACTTCCAAAGGCAAAAATGTTTCAAAAGATGAAAAGAATTATGTTTCCTCTTGTTTAGTAAATAAATGTAACACCAAAGAATATTTTGAAATTTATATTTTTATACAAATCACACCATTGTAAAAATGATATTCAAAAAATAATCTTAAAAAGCTAACATTTCAAACAAAAGTAAGTTCCACATATCTGAAATCAAAGTTGACCAAATTATGAAGCTTCCAAGTTCCACTATTTTAAACCAATGAATGGCCACTACAATGTGATTAGTGGATTTTCCACAAGGTAAAACAGTCTGAAAATCATCTAAAAAAGTGATATTCAAACCTTATTATAGTCAATTTTAGTTGTAGGAGTGTAAAATTTTTATTGTTAAAGTGGTAGAGTGTTGAGCATATTTTACTTACTAAGAATAACTGCTAACAAATTCTGGTATCACTATTTTTCTAGAACATTTATTGATATAAACAAAAAATATGATTTTCATTGTTTTAAGCATTTTTCCAATTGGATATATAGGCTTATTACTAACATTTTAGAAATTAGATATTAGTCATGGACGCCTGTGGTCTTCAAAACTTTTTTAATTCATGGCACCCTTAAAATTATATGATCTTTTGGTGGAACCTTAAACCCATCTTTAGAAATACATTTAAACCAGACATTATATAAAAGCTAGAAACAATGACAACAGATAAAACTGAATTTAAAATTTGCATGTTTTATTTATATACTTAGTAACAGCAAAATTCATGCCAATACTGGACACCAATTCTTATATAATTCCATTTAGTGACCAGGATGTGACTGTATTATTTTACACCAACAATAGAAATTTAGCTCTATAAATGCTATTAGCAGGAGCATTTTGAATTCATTTTTAAACTCGTTAAAATCAGCATTACTAGAATTGAGATGCTTCTGTCTTACTTTTTCATATATGAAGTATAGAGAAGGAATTGTAATCGTCAAAGAATTCAAACTAGATTTTGACAAATCTACATCTTTTAGATCTTAATTTCAGAAACTCATTTAAAAAAAATGTCTGCCAGTCTTGAAATTTTTTATATAGTCTTAATGCTAAATTTATAGATTTCTATCAAATTTTGAGCAAAATCCATTCAGAAGAAATCTGTCTGTCCTATTGTTCAAATATAATTTAACACAACTACAAAACAGTCAGACCTAAATGGATAAAATTTGGTACACATATTTTAACATCTATATTGTAGACAACTATCAAATTTTGAACTTAATCAGCAAGATATTGAGCATCTATCCATCTATACTTTTAGAAGTACGCAAATCTGATAAATCAAAAACACGATACTTAATAAGCCTATATCAAATTTGGTACGAATTTTTGTGACTGAAACTAACTCAGTGTCAAATTTTGGTTTCATATAGTAGGGGAAAGAAAGTATCTAAAACACAAATTTAATTTTTAGATAATATTAACCACATGCCAGGATTAATTGCCAAAAAATAAAAATGCCAAGTTTGCGACAAAGATTAATATTTTATAACTATTGTACGCCAATGCCATACAAGGCATACTCTATCTTACTTATGGTTAATAATTTTTTGTGAGAGATGGGGGATAGTATTTTTATCAAAAGATACACAAGAAATTTTTGGAAAGACCATTCCTACTGTAACACTTTCTAAAGACATCTTGGAACACTCTAAAATTCTGGAGAACTTAATATGTAGATCACTTCTATATATCAATAATTTTATAATTTCACTGAATTCAAATTGAAGTATCATAGTTTCAAAAATATTACCTTGCTCTTCTTCAGATACCAATGCCTGAGAGTTGTATTTTATTTTTTCTTCAGCATTTTGTTTCAATTCTTCATCCCATTCAACATCATCCCTAAGAAAAAGAATAATACTTAAGGCAATACTCCAATAAATACATAAAATTCAAAAAAAATCAATAAAGTAAGACTCACTTTCCAATTTTATTTAAATAAACAATTTAACTGAGAGAAGTTTGATTTTAAATACATGATTAATAAAATGAATGGAGGTGCTAGGGAAAATAATGTAGTGTTTCAATTACATATTCCACTCCACCCACTCACCCCCAAAAATTCTATAAAAGCTATGTAGTAAATAAAATCAATAAAAAAAAAATAATGAATCTAGAAAAAAAAATCAAAAGCTCATGAATATTAATTGAGAATAGTATTTGACAGATTTTAATCATATTTTGATTGTACTATTTGTTAATTTCAGCTTCTTTATTACTTTTTATGTCACTTAAACTAAAGTATTTCTTTATATAAATTTCTTTAATTTTTTGCCCACAGAATATAAAATTTTTATTATAACACATAAGTTTATAATAAAATTCTTATTGCTATATTTAGTGACACAGATAACAATATGCAAATGCAGAGTGAATATTTCTCCCAATGAACACAATTACCAGGCAAATGAAATAAGTTGCCAATGCAGACAAGTGCAGTAATTTTGATTTGTCATTATAATTTTAAAAAGATTTATGCCCAATATTATAAAAATGAGAATGGGGAAATTTATATACTTAAGAAAGTAAAATCAATTAAAAAATATGATTAAGTAAAAATGATTAACCTTACATCTTCTTTATTACTCTTATCACATTTTATTAAAAAATATATACCTTTATTGCTTTATCTACACTTAATTAATAAACTTTAAATATTACAATCAACAAATTTTAAACTTTAAAATGTATTGACTTTTTATCAAAAAATAAAAACCATTACCTGTCTACTTTTCTACGTTTATTTATTTAGCATTTAAACGTAGTGCAGGAATGCTTGGCTATTATAGCAATTGTAAATTTAAATAAAATATATGAAAGAAAACTTTTTGTTTTTTAAAAATTGATATGCGAGATTTTCTTTCTTTCAAAATGTTAATTGAAAACAATACAATCCTACAATATACCTGATTTAAAAAAAAATTAGTTCGCAAGAATTTATAACCTCCTACAAAAAATTTAAATTTATTTCAGTTAAAGTATAAAATATGCTCAATAAAATTTACCATGCATTGTGCTGGAATACTTTATCAGGTTCATTCAAATATCGAGTACCAAATTGTGGTTTTCTCCGGTCTTCGGTGCAATTAGAATTTTCCATTTCCAATTATTTAGTTCAATATACGAAAATCAAGATCTAAAAAGTGTATAGAAATAGTTGATAATTTTACTTCAGTGGCAAAGCAAATTCGTGAAAATAATACATATGAACTTGAAAGAAGTAGGAGATTGGGATTTATAGCATCACAAGCTGTTATCCCCTGTTTCCAGATGAAGAGAACAAAAAATTTATATACATAAACAGAAGAGCGCAAAATAATACATATTTTTCGTATTTACAATTTACTATCATGCTTGTCGTGATTGCAGTTCAAGTTCAACTTTATGAAATTATTGTTTGGAAAATAATATGATTTAATTAACATTATTTTATAAAATAGTGTTATTCAATACAGAATAGAAGAAAATTAATTTCAGTCCATCAGATATTCCAGAAAAATATAGCATTAAAGAATAAATTCAAGCTGTTTAGGTATATCAAGCATTTGTTTTGTTAACACAGCAGGATATTAGTTACTGT
The DNA here is from genome assembly GCA_026543865.1 of Argiope aurantia. Lineage (NCBI taxonomy): Eukaryota > Metazoa > Arthropoda > Arachnida > Araneae > Araneidae > Argiope > Argiope aurantia. The sequence continues at coordinate 493,227 of JAPMOR010044759.1, forward strand.
GCGAATATGCCGGCTTAAAATCCTTGTAAAATTTTAACAGTAAAATAAATTTTTTGAATAAAAAGAGAAAAATTAATAGTTTTTAATTTCAAGAAATTTAGTCATAAGATTTGAATAAAGTTTATTTTTTCATTTCATTTGAAAATCGAAAACCGAAATCTAAATGTATTTCCAAGCTGCGTTCTTTCATTCAATACAGTTTTTGTTTTTTGTTTCAAATGTGTGATGAGGTAGTGATTTAAAAATTTTCTATATAAGGCCATATATTACATCGAGTAAGTTACTGATTTTTCTTTAGCTAATTTTAAAGATTTCAGGGGAATATCTTTGTTCTATGTATGATACGTGTGTAAAATTATCTTGGCAAGAAGACTGTCAGAAAAGACCACGCCTATCAAATTATTTTTTAAAATTAAATTATTTTACCGATATATGTTATCTTCCTGTTTTTTTCTAGCATGACTCAGTTATTTATTTAATATGTAAGTATTGATTCATATGGCAGTCTGACTTGCTTCAAAGGAAAAATTTCACCAACAAAATATATTACTGATTTTAACAGGTGCATGAATATAAATTCGTGACTTTTTCCTTTTTCATTACATAATTTTTTAAGCCGGTATTGACTTTTGTTACGTTCTTCCAAATATTATATTATTGCATTAGATATAACCCTTTAAAACTTATTACTACAGTAGTTTTGTCTGTGATCCTTTTTTTTGTATTGGCGAAAATTATAAGTAAAAGTTAGTAATTAGTTTCATTCCATTCACATCTGCTTGTATCTATGAATTGAACAGTTAGAGTATTGATTATTTTTACTGTGAAGCAACATATTAAACAGTTGAAAAATAATAATAAATTTGCTGCAAAATTGGACTTAATAGCTCTATATTGCAAAAATTATACTGCATTCTTGAACAGTCATCAGATTGCAAGAGAAATGAAGGGTAAAGTAATGAAAATTTTTAAGTTTGAAAATAATATTTGCATAATATAAACTAATAAAGTAGAATGTAAGCTTTGTGTTAATAGAATAATAAATGAATTATTGCATGCAGTGGTGAATTTACATGGTCTGCAGGCTTCAGTTGTTCCCCTCTTTTAATAAACTGGTCACTGATTTAGCTTAATATTTTTAAAATTTAATGATTAATTTGTAATTTTTTATTTTAGTAATTTTCTGAAATTATTGGATATTTTTATTTATTATGACTTATTTTTATATTGCAAGCAGGTTTATGCTCAATAAAAGCATTAATGCTAGCTATATTACATTTACATTGACATGATATGTGTTAGATTTCTGATTAAGCAATTACCTAAGGCTGATTGGTGGACAGAGTCAATACTGATGTTAGAAAAAAATGCTAACTTTCATTGCCAGATAAATAAGGACGTAGAAAGTAAAAATTCTATCAATTATAAAATATCAAGATAATACTTAATATAAATATCGATATCACTTTTCCAAATATAATCAAACAAATTCCTATTTACATCACTATTTTTAAATTTGAAAATAATATTTACATAATATAAACTAATAAAGCAGACTGTAAGCTTTGTGTTAATAATAAATGAATTATTGCATGCAGTGGTGAATTTAGATGGTCTGCAGGCTTCAGTTGTTCCCCTCTTTTAATAAACTGATCACCGATTTAGTTTAATATTTTAAAAATTTAATGATTAATTTTTAATAATTTTTTAATTTAGTAATTTTCTGAAATTATTGGATATTTTTATTTATTATGACTCATTTTTATATTGCAAGTTGGTTTATGCTCAATAATATGTAAATAAATCTTGTGTTTATGAATATTGTAATAACTAAGTAAATATAGTGATTTTTTTTTTTTTTTAGGTTTTGAATTTTAACTGCATATTTACTAAAATAAATTATGTTGCATATTTTGCACAAATAAATTCTGCAATTGTATGTTTGTTGTTCTATAAAATGTGCAATAGTATACCAGCAGCTATGAAGGATCAAAAAAGCTTTGAAGTTATTGTGCAGGACTGCACTCCTGAAAGGAACGAGGTTGTTGACAAATTGGTTCAACGATCCGAAGCAAGAATTGCTGAGATGGAGAGGAAAAAATATGAAAAGGATACTAGAGCATCTGTTTATGAGCAAACTGACTACTTCAATGTCACGTTTAATTATCAGAAGCAACAGATTGAATCCAAGTTATTGAATGCTCCTAATATAGATAAAAGTCACCTTACTTCTTATTTTGATGAAATAGTGAGAGATTTTCAAGAATTACAAAAGTTTTTGTCTGATTCTACGTTATTTTTACCTACTTATGATATTAAGAAAGGTCAAGAAAGTCTTAAGGTGTTACAGGATGAAATTCAAGCAGCTCAGAATGATTTAATTCCTAAAAAAAAATTTGCCTTTAAGAATAAAAAGAAGATTCCAAATGGTGTTAAGGCTCCATCTTGTCCAGAAAAGATACAACCTAACAACATCATTGAACCTATGTCAATGGTTAAGCTTTGCAAATGTGGTTTCAAAGATATATCTAATCAGAATTTAGTCAAATTCAGAGAAGAGATTGAAAAGCAAGATGTTGGTCTCCATCATTTGAAAAACTGTACTGTCCATCTATATGGTGCTCCAAGCACTATATTTATTAGTGGTTTAACTGATTGTTATATATTTGCTGGTCCTGTATCAACATCCGTTTTCATAGAGAATTGTAAAGACTGTACTTTTGTTTTTGCTTGTCAACAACTTAGAGTGCATTCTTGTGTAGACTGTCACTTTTATTTACATGTAACAAGTAGAACTATTATTGAAGACTGCAAGGAATTATATTTTGCTCCTTATAACTGGACATATGATGGTCAAGATGAGGATTTTATTGTATCTGGAATTGATAAAACTAAAAATAACTGGGATTCTATTGATGACTTTAACTGGCTAGTTATTGGTACGCCATCTCCTAATTGGTATTTTCTAGGTGCTGAAAAATATCAAACATGGAGTTGATTTTTAGCAGATTATAATGTACCATGCCATTTTTTTAATGTGATAATTTTTTATGTTTATAGGTTTTGCAAATAAATATGCACTTATTAATTGTTAACCTTGTTTTTACTAGATTAATGATTAAAAGACAAAGCATGTAATAAGTTGTTGAGTACTTTTAAATGATATGCATTGCAAATAACAGAATGTCGGTTTGAAACATTGCTGTTCTATATCTATTAAATGCATTTGACCTAATAACAAAGCTGTAAATCTAGATTTTTAATTAAAAATCAGAGCCATATTTGGCTTATTGTTGAAAGTGAATATACATTATAATTAGGTTTGAAATTTATAAATTGTGCTTATTAAATTGTACATTTATTTTTTAAATGAAATATATATATATATGTTCACTGCATAAGAGCTTATAAGTTAAAAATACACAAAATATTTAAGCTTCTAATAAATTTCTTTTTTGCATATTTCTTTGTGTATTTATATTTTTTTCAAGCATTAATCAAACATTGTTTGCTGTCAAACTTCTAATAGTAAGAAAATGTATACATTTTTAATACCATAATTTAAACTGCAAAAGGTATGCCAAATATAATTATTTTTTGTATTTTGACTGATATTATTTTTACATGAAAATCATTCTAACATACACTGATTTGTAGAAATCTTCAATTTAAATTTTTGAAAGTTTTGCCAAACTTAGTATTTCATTTAAAGAAATGATTAAAGAGATAAATGTATTAGGAGTTTTCATTTTATTGATTTATGTAATGCAATTAAGTTTTTTCTTAAAATATAATTTGGAAATTAACAAATACCTTGTCACATACTTATTTTATTCTTTTCTAAAACATAGTTTTGGTTTGTACTGATAATGAAAGTATTAGAATAAGATTTCAATCCCGTGATGTTTTTAACTAGCAATAATATCGGAGTAGGGTTGGGTATTTGTTGGAGATGGCAGATCTTTTATAACAAATTTTTATATTGTTATAAAAGATTTTTCTAAATGTTTCAAGTTTGATATACTTTTTGGCTTGGAATATTTATAAAAACTATAATTTTTCTTTACTTTTATTTATGGCTAAGCTCTATCATTAAGCTGTTTGGACTTTCTTTCCTTGTCTGTATAAATTAGAAGAGACTCTCAATGCTTGCATTTAGAAAGATTTTTTTTTTTTTTTTTTGTTGCAAGATCTGGGCTTCAAGACCAAAGAGCTCAAAGTTCAGTCTGATTCCATTTGGGCCCAGTTGGTATTAAATCTGTTGTCAATAGTCAAATTTCCTCTCTTGTGATTTGAAGAGGGATCTTTAATTTAAGTCTTGCTCCTGTCATTATAATTCAGAATTTTGAATTATAATGATAGGAGCAAATAATCACTTTTGAGCAAATATCACAAACATCACTAAATTTAATTATAATGACAGGAGTGTCTCAAAATAACCTTCATGTTACTTCGAAAGAGACATTAATATAACCTAACTATTATCTTATCCTATTGTATCAGGACATGCAAAATTGATAAGTTGATTGCTTATGATAAATATGTCCATGATTCCTGATATGATGTCAGAGGATTTATCACCCTATCATTTGAAAATAAAATACCCTTTCCTATTTCTCTCCAGAATCCCTATGTAACGTACACATGTTGAAAATGGAACATAATCTGGAAAATAAAGAAAATCTTAAAAGATTTCATTTTAAAATCCCTAATAATTGTCAAATATTTGCACAAGGTCATGGATTCCCCCCCCTTCAATTTGATGGACACAGAGAAATTCTCTAAATGTATTTTTATATCCTGTCTTTCGTATTATTATAATCATTGTATCACTTCACAAATAAAATGCTTTTCTAAAGGAAAATGAATTAATAAAGGGAGGGGAAGGAAATGTATTACAAAAAAGTTGCCTTATCTTAATTTTTCTTAATCTTAATTTGTAAAATTTATTGAAGGTTTTTTTTTTTTTTTTTTTTTTTTTTTTTTTTGTAAAATGATGAATGTATTTAGTCATGATCATAGTTAGTCATCATAAAATATAACATTTTTTTTAAAAAAATAAAGTTTGAATTTAATTTTCTTCTATAATGTCCAAGTTCCATATATAAGAAAGAGACAAATTTTTTCATATTCTTTTTGTAAAATGTATCTTATTTTTGTATTTAAAACATTCGAAAAGAATATGTCCCAACACTTTTTTCTGCTTGCAAATGTAGCAAAGAAATGAAATTGAATTTTTACAGCTTTTGTTGGGTATATTTTAGTTTGAAAATGTGTTAGTAGAACATCCAAATTCCCATTGAAAGATATTAATCAATGTTTAAGATGGATATTACTTGGATATTTAATTAGAATAATATTTTTTTTTTATTTCCTTTAATATCTGCTCTTTTTATGATAATGAATTATATTTTTAAAGGAAATCCGTTTTGAAGTATATGAGTTTGGAATAGAATAATTCCTGGCTGAAAGGGAAATATAAACATAGGGGTCATAAATTCTTACTTTCTACAAATCAATTCAAAGCATGTAGCTTCAACTGAGCATAATGAATTGTAAGTAAATTTATTCATGTTAGCTATTGTAGAATATATTTTCAAATGTGAATTTTTTTATTTTCCTTACCCAAAACAGAGCAGCCATATTCTATAACTACTGTATAGAGAATAAACTATATTGCTATGAATTTTTAATATTTCTTCTCTACGCAATTCGCTTTATTGTAAGGAAGAGAGTTTTACAGATATTTTAATAGATGTCAGGTTAATGATCCCCTTTCTCAAACTTGGCGATCAAAATGAAGGCTCCCGAAATTACTGCAAATTTGGCGATATCATGGTTAAAAGCCAAGGTACGAATATGTTGTTGTTTCTTATGGCACTTGTCTTACGGACAACCCCGCTGTTCGAAGACAACCGATTTAAGCCTGAGGGGGAGCATCTCTTGTTTTTATAGTAGCGCCAACTAGGGCCAAGAGTATGTCTTAGCTACTCACGCATCACTCATTCATTTTTATCATAACATTTTAAAGAATAATTAAGATAAAGGGATAATAATTTAGCCTTATTGGTGTCGTTTCTAATAGCCCTTGTCTTAGACAAGCCCTCTGACGAAATCAGCGATTTTAAGCCGAGAGAGCGTCTTTTGTTTTAGTAGGGCCAAATGTGCGACTTAGCTATTTCATGCGTCACATTTTTCTTGCACAACCCTTTTTTAAAGGAGTGCACATTCACACATCTCGCAGATAGAACAACCATGCCCAAACCGGGACGCTCAGATCACGGGGAAGACGCGCTCCCCCTATGCCAGGACGCCGGCAGATACGAATATTCTATGCCTTGTCGCGGCAGCTATAAAAGCAGAAGCGCACAGGCTAATGTAGTAATTGAGTAGAGAAGTAGTTGTGCGAAGTCTGGCTGGAGTATCGAGCTTGAATGAGGTTAGTTGTTTGATATCAATTTGCTGTTACTGCAAGTACTGTTCTTATGCACATTTCGGCTGTGTTTTGCTAGTGTACTTCCACTGAATCTATTGGACTTTTTCATCGTGCACTCACGGACGGATTTTTCTGTTGTCTGTATTCGAATGAAGGATAAAAAATTGTCTAACTAAGCGGATTCTTTTTAAAAGATACCTAAATTGACACGTGTAAAGAAATCCCTATAAAAATCTCATAGTATAAAAACACTGGGAAAAATATTTTCTCTCTTTTATGCTTTTGAGACATGCTGTGAACAGACGCCACAGCGCTTCTTGTACATAAATAATGCCTTGCGGGTTGGAATAAAAGCGAAGTTTAAAAATTTCCACGTGTCTTCTCTCCGGCCACGAAACTGCTTTAAATATATTATTGTTATTCTTAAAACAAAATTCTTTCAAATATGTCTAAACTAAATTGCATTCAAAAGTGGAATTTTTATTTTTATAAGTTGTCATTGTGGTGGCAGTTATTGAAATTTAGAATAATAAATAAAAGGTTCAAGTACTAGCTGCTTTTAGTGAATACCCATTTCGCCAAGACTATACTGTGAGAAAAATAATTGAAATATTTTATATTTCATACTATTTCAAAAGTCTTACATCTGTTTTATATGGTGTTGTACATTTAAAGTTTGAGCTTTAACCTGAAATGAAAAATAACTGAATTTCAACTACCCAATAACTTGCTTATTGAATTTAAATATATTCTTGAAGTACATCGTCGTTCAGATAGAAAATACCAAGTTCAATAATTCTGATTTCGAATATGTCTCGCCATCATCTCTAATTAATGCTCTACATTCTGGTGAAAACTGTCTTGAATTTCCATGTGCTGCAAAACAGAGATGTGGTCTTGGCACTAACTACGCTATGTAAAAATCACTAAACCCACTTAGTGACTTTTAGATTGGTTGCTGTGTATGAATCACTAAACGGACGTTCAAAGTTTTAATTTTGCTAAAACCGGTGTGATAATTACTCTCTTGTAGACCAGTTAGTTTAATTTCGTTATATTAAAATTATATTTCAAAGCAGCATTGGGGCTATTTCAGGATTGACTTCTTAACTGTGAACCATTTTCAGACTGTCCGATTAACTTACCACTCTTGCATCACACTAGTGAGGTGTTTAGGGGTAAAATAATTATTTATCACTCCAGATGCGATTTACCATTACGCCACTGAAATTAGAGCAACGTGACTATTCATTAATTTTAAGTATAGCTAATCAATCAGAATGCTTCCATTGTTTTGAAAGTATAATCTACAACAATATTTTTATATATAATACATTTTGTTTTTAGTTGTAATAAGTTATAGTTCATGAAAGATTAAAGATTTCAAATAAATACTAATGTTAGCCGTCTTCAACAACCATAGTAATGATCTTAACCACTTGTTTCACAGTATCTCTCTAAAAGTGGATGATTGTTGAAGAGCACATCTAGGGGCTAGATATTTTATTTCATAGTTGTGGCCAGAAGAATCTGTCTAAGTCATCTCGCCTCCCTTCACACACAAAGAAAGAATGTACATTGAAATAGCGTTTTTGAAACTTTTCTCGAAAATGGGTGGTGGTTGAATGCAAGAAGAATGATGATGTTTCTAGGCATTGTTGCCAAAGATGGCTAGTGTTTCATAATATTTGTAATAATTTGAGACATTTTCTATCAGCTAATTCAACAACAAATTTAGTCCACTATTTTATGACATATTAATAGCATTAATATGGTCACTGAAGGTGGCTAACATTAGTAACATAATTAATTAATTTAACCATATTATTGATCTTTATTGAAATATATTGCTGGGTTTGTGTGTAAGCTACATAATAGCTTCTAACCCCACTTTCTTGGGGATCCCTAGAAAGTATTCCCTTGGAAATATAATTTTTTACCCTAATAATTATTTATTTTCACCATAGATAAGATTATAATTTACAGGGAGATTTTTTTTTTCATTTCCTTTTTTTTTATAAGTCTACCAAGTATTTTGTAAATATATTTTAATTAGCAATATCGAAATTTTAAGCCACTTTTCTAAATATCCAGTTCAATTGTAATATATATATCTATAACTTGATAATACATAATTTCTAAATGCACATTTATTTTATTGAAATATGGGATCATTATTTACTGATAAAAATACAACTGTGATGTTATATTTATTTACACTCACATATTTTGAAAATAATTTTAATTACTTTTTTCAAAATAACTAAAATATGTCACAATATCAATAACAGTTCAAAAAGAAAAAAGACATTTGTTTTGTCACCCATTTCAGGCAAGTCTTTTTTATTAACATTCAGCAAAAAACCAATTTCACACACACGACACAAGAAAAATAGTACATTACCATATATGTCTTATAAAAAGCAACATAATATATACAAACCAATTGTAAAATTTTTATAAATCAAAATATCAAATGAAAGACTAAATATAAATACAAAAAAGTAAATGAAAACAATAAATTTTTTAAACAAAACAAGCTGCATATAAATTAAATAAAAGTGGACGAAAATCACTACAAATGTCTAAATATTAATAGAAATAACACAGAAGCAAAAATAAAAATTGATAAAAGATTTTTTTAAAATATATTTTATAGATGTTCCAAAATATCTGGATAACAATGTTAAATACTGAATTTCTTTCACTGCTCTTTTAAAACAAAATTTTACAGACTTAATCATTTTAATGAATTTAAAAATACAATCTAAATCATATTCAGTACAACAAGAAACAAAATCAAACTAAAAATTCACAACAATTTTCAATATCATTCAAAATATACAATTAAATTAATATAATATGCATTCCATACAATTGCATATTTTGCACTCTATTCCGATTCAGATTATTTCATATTTTATATGAATTTCAAAAAAAATATTTTTAACTTTAAATTATAAAATGAAAACAGTGTATTCACAATTATATCTTTTCTTTTGTCTTTAAAATTGTAGAGTAATTCAATCACATATTTAAATAATTTTATATTTTTATACAAAATAATAATAATAAAGACCCAGATTATGGTGAGATAGCTAAGCATTTTCACATAATGTTGACATATATTTTACTTGGAACTTAAGCAAGTTGATTTTCAATTATATTCAAATAACTTCCGATAAGTTAATCATAAAAAGCTAAGTTATAAACGATCTTTAACATCCTGTTCCGAAATAAATCTAACAGTTTTCTTGTGGTTGTCAGTTAACATATTAAAAAAGATAACTATGAGATTTTTCGTAAAAATTTATAATTCAAAGAAAATGATAAATAGGAGAATATATATATCTATATTTCATGGCTTTACTGCAAAGTTTGATTTAAAAAATGTTATAGAGCTCCAAGAATTCTTAGAATAAAAAACTGACAAGGCAGAAATAGCATAAATAGACGAGAATGTTGAGAGCTTCCAAATGCTTATATGTGCATTAATTTCCCTTTCTTAATATTAATTAAGTTTGAAATAACAAAAATAAGATATTTGCTCTGCAAAGAAAATAGGTTTGTTTACCAAGGAACATTAAAATTAAATTAATGAATATTTTATTATTTAAAAGTTTAAATATTATTCCTCAAAATATCTTTAATACGGAACAAAATTATATGCTTTTAACTAAGTTTTGTGCCTATAAACAAATATTACTACTTTATACAAAATTTCAAACACTTTCACACAAATAATTTAACTTGCATTTATATTTTTATTATTATTAAGTTTAATAATTATTCAATTTTCCATCATTCTCAATTCTATAATGACAGCAGCATAATGAGTAATATTCAGTCCCAATAAAAAGATTTTTTTTTCAATATTTACAAAATTTGATGTATCTTAAAGTGTATATTTTCTGTTAATAAAAAACTCAATTATATACTGTGTACAATTACAATTAGTTTTCAAAATAAAGTTAAAAGTTACATAATCAAAAACTACAAATCCTTCTTTAATTAGCTTAAGATATGTTATACTTGAAAATACAGAAAAATGTACTTTTCAAGCCAATGGCTTGATGTTTGAAAGCAATAACAACATCAAATTTGTTGACAAGTAATTCTAATTCAGGAGAATTTAATATGCATTAGATAAAAAAAAAATACACTGAATAGTAAATAATCAACATGAATACATATAAAACTGTCAAAAGTAGATAGGTCTACACAAGTTAAATTGATAAAAATGCAGAGAGGGCAGGAATGGGGTAAATATCAAAAAAAAAATTACTATGCCTGTTTATTTGCCAACAAAATAAATACAAAAGTGATTATTAGAAAAATAATGATGTTTTTAAATTTTTTTAATAATATAGTTAAAACAGAATTCCAGCCCTTTTTTTTAAAATCTAGATTCATACTGGCATAAATTATTTACCCATAAAGTTTTGCACTCTACATACCATTAAAAAAAAAGTTGGCACACACACCACAAATCTGAACAAATTTGAGCAGTTTCAAGACAAAAAAAAAAAAGCCACAGGTATTCATGCAGTATTGCACAATGCAATTATAGCCAATAAATGCAAAACATATTAAAAATATCAAAATGAACACATAATAAGCTAAGCCTACTAATACCTCATAAAGGAACTTTTAAAGATAACATATAATATATGCTGTCTCCATACACCAACAAAATTTCATATACTGAAAATGAGATCAAAATTGTTATTACTCATTTACAAACATAAAACGTAAAAAAAAAGAAAAGGAGGGGGGATATTTGATAAAAATACCACTTACTACAGTAAAAAGAAATTAAATGAAAAAGAATTCAAACCTTGAAGTGATTTAGATAGGAATGAGCTGCACTCAGAAATTTCTATGATCAGTGACAACTCAAGTAAATAATACATGAAAACTTTATCATGCAATACTGTACAGCTGAAATCTGAATCCTTAACAGTGACTTGGTACTGGTGAATCACATATGTAGAATCAATTTCATCAAAGATAAATCAGGTATACAGGGATCTGGTACACATTAAAGTTATCAATCCTTCTGATGTAGTTTGAAGATCTGAAGAGCCATCAATTGATTGGGTTTCAAAACGAGAATGTATCCTAAAATTACTTTCTTTTAGTTCCAAAATAGAATTTAAAATCAAATTAAATCAATTATATTTATATAGTTGATGGCAATTTATATATTTGATATGAAAGTTCTTTAATTTCATGGTCTCTTTCTATAGCCGTTTGATGGAATGAAACTCGCTTAACATCATCCACTTGTAAAGTGATCAAATATAACTTTCTACTTATTGATTTTAGCTCTTCTAATCATCCTGAATCGTCACTGATCACAAGTAATATATTTTAAATATGATTGAAAAATTTAGACATGGAAGTAGTTTTATCTTAAAATTAAACACTATTTTATTAAAATCTAAAAATGTGTTTAAAAATTTATATATGAATACTGTAGATGTTTGAATGATAATCTAAAAAAAAAAAAAAAAAAAAAAAGAATGAAAGCAATCCTTTTTTATATAAATTTTTTTAAATAAATGCATAGTTGATATGTTTGTTTCAAGTCAAACAGAAAATATGTTAAAAGAAAAAAAAAATACTAAAATGCAGAAATAGAAAGAAAAAATATGGCTTGGTTAAAGGCAAAAGTCTTCATATAAAATTGTGCATAGATAATTATCTGATTAGGAATGTTTTTAAAAGGCAACAAGTTAAAACAGACAATTTTTGAAATAGTTTTATTCAAATAAGAATGATTCACTTTTAGTTTTCTTATAAAATATTATAATTACCCCCCCCCTCCAAAAAAACTGATTTCACTTTCAAAAATTGTAATACAATGAATTTTTCATAAAAAAAATCAGAAATAATAATGTTTCTATTAATTAACTACAAAATTAGTTAGGTAAACTGATGTTGAATGAATGAATGAATATTTAAGTATAAATATACTTATTCATGGATTGAAAAAATAACTTTACAATACAAAATATAAAAAAATAGCTAATTCGAATACTTTATATTATGAGAAAGTAAAGTAAGAATACCAGATTACAAGCTAAAAGAAAGATGACAGAATTTTCTTAGAATTTGTCAAAGAATAAAATATTTTTCAGAAAAATCTAACACAAACATAAAAATTTTCATTAACTATTCTTGCAGAATTAGCAACAAGAATTTGATCTCCGTTTATATAATGTATATAAATTTTCTAAAGATATGTTTTACACTAATTTGGCAGTGATGTGCATTAGAATTAAAGAACACAGCTGTAATATTGAATAGCTCTTATCTGAAAAATTATATGGCAAAAGGATAAAAATTAAAACAGGATTATGTATTCTTCTCTTACAAAACAGGTACTGCTACAAATACAATGGGGATTTCTTAACTCAATATCTATATAAATATATAAACTGAAAACATATATGTATCAAACTCTTCCATTTTAAGACAGAAAAAATATTTGCGAATCTGAAACCGAATCATAAATAAGATGAATGAAGCGTCCAATTAATGATAATCAAAAATAAATTTATTCAGAAATAATTATTCTGAAAATTGCAATAATTTTTAAAAAAATCAAGAGGTTTTCTTAACTTTTTTTTAGTTTATGAGCATTAAATACCTTACAAAAAAGGTATTCTGAGAATTTCCACTGTCCTATATTATTTACTGTTGAACTCTCTTGGGAATATGAACTACACATTTTACATGAAGAAATCAACAATTTTTATATATTAATATTTGATTCATAGTTTTCAAAAAATTAAGATTTGCCAGAAATATTACACTACCCTAAATTTCTTTTGATATGAAAAAAGTGATAAAATCATTTCACAGTAAAATTAATCTTATTTCCTTCTACAGGCAAATACTTCTATATTTTAGAACATAACAATAAAGTAAATAAATTAACTATATCAAAAGCATATACTTTAAAAAAGAAGTATGGTAACAACCAAACTGAAAATGAAAACATTTCCACAAACTTCCTCTACTTCTAAAGTATATATATATATTAGTGGCCCCAAAATGATTCCAAGACTGACACAACATTGTAAACAATGTTATTTAACCTAGGGAAAACTGTATTCAATAGTACATTATTAGCAAAACAAAAAATTTTCAAGGAAAAGAAGTGCATTACCAATCTATTCATAGTTGAAGATGAATGATAAAGCAACAGAAATATTAATAAACAACCCTTGGTTGCAGATTAAAAAAATAAAATGAAACAATTTCTTATGCTCACTTAGTGTGAATTAAATCAAGATAGAGAGTTAAGAACCTCCATTAAGTGAACAGAAAAAAATAACTGATTAAATTTTTTAATTGGTATTCTGATCATCATTAATACGCGAATTAAAATTTGAATTTTTTTTTTATAAAATGTGTCAGCATTGACTGCAAACAATTTGATATAAAAACATACAAATTTCAAATACAGAAATATAAGAGTCAGTGGCATACACTGGATTTTAAGAAAAATAAGTAGAAATAAAGAAGGTATTTTTTTTTCCTTAGCAGTGGAGCGATTAATACCGTTTCAAAATTGAGAGAGAAACAAAAAGAAAATTATCATGGCAGAATGAGGATATAAATATTTTTTGTCTGGTCCACAAAACTATAAAATTTTGATATTGCATTTCAATAATGTTTGATGAACCATAATGTTCCATTTTGGACCTACACTGAAACCATTATTACAAAACCATTTATAAAATATCTTTATACAAGATATTATTTATTTTATAATAGTTTCAAGGATAAAAAACAATAATTTAACTCACTTAAAACAATTTTTTTTAATAAAAAATCTTTTATGTGCTAAATTTTTTTTGTTATTCTATATACATGTACAATATGTTCTCTTGGAAAAAAAATATTTTACATATTATTTGATGTTCCTCAAGTAATATTTGATAGTAAAATTACAATTTTACTATCTTGTATTTCATTGATCAATATAAGAATTTAAAACAATTATCCCATTTACAAACAGCTTTAACTACTTAAATACAATTATAAGATTTAAGAAGTTACTTTGTAATAAAAAAATGCAGCAAATTTCAAATTAAATGCACACATCAAAAGAAAAATTGGCAAATTCCATGTAAAAAGTGCTTTACATGTTGAATATTCAGAGAAGATTGCATCAGTGATGTAATCTCATGCAATGGCAAAAATATATACAGATGGCGTTAGCAATTTGTTGAAACAGGATATGCTTGCAAAAGAAGAAAAGAGACCAAATAAGTGTATCATTGCAAAATATTGTGAGTATTAAGTGATCTGTTATATACAGCCAGCAGAGAGCAACAGATTCCACAATCCATGATTTAATGTGCTTATCAGAAAAAGTTGCATATGTTTTGCTACAGAATTCAATTTGTCCAAGAACATTTGAAAATGTATAATAGAAAACGGATTATCAATTAGATTAGTGGTGATTTGTCCATCAAGGCTGAAGAGTAGCATCTGCCAAAATTAATCTTTCTTTTATAAATTTTTTTATCTATATTAAAAAATGAACAAAAATGGGGGGGGAGAGTAATAAAAACTTAAAGGCAGAAAATAAAGCAATAAAGAAGAGATAGACAAACTGGGACTATTAATAAAAAAAAGATCCTGAAAAGCATTAAAATTCACTTATAACATAATTACGTGATGCAGCGGAAGGCAAAAATAAAAGTTTCAGCTCAGCTGCTCATTTGCAACTAAGGCTTGGTGTGCAGCTATTCAACTAAGTTTTGCTGCATTTTTTTTTTCTTCCCCCTAATGCAGATTCTCTTACATTTTCTTGATTTAACTTTCTTTGCTTTTTCTTAAATTTCTTTTAGTTGAAGTCATTCCTCAAAAAAATTATACAGATAATTTTATAAAATATAATTTATGCAATTAAAATTTAACATTTCAAAAATATTTATAAATAATGACATCTTTTAAATCTATTTTAATTATATTTTTTTGAAAAACATTTTTTTCAACAGTGTTTTGTTCAAAGATGACAATCATCAATTAGTTATTATTCATATGACCAAGGAAGTCCCATATAATGAATTTGATAAAGATAACTTTGAACTTCCTTCCATTATCTCATGCATATCTTATCATTGCTCATTAAATAGTTAAAATTGTTTCTAATCACGGCCTGTAATATGGAATATTGATTCAGTACTTGATACAAAGTAATTATAAAGCAGACAGAGAAGGAAAATTTTAATTCCATAACTATTGATGATTAGTTACTTTTCAAAACTGCATGAATTGTATTGCATATGATGGTATTGGAATTCTATTTTTACACATATTCCAATACCATCCGATTCCTAAATATATGCCACTGACTGGAATGCACAGATTAAAGATATAGAATGAAGATGTGAATGAGTGAAATCATAATGAAGGTATAAAATATTACATTTCAATTCAGAAATTACAAAATGTGTTTTACTTTCAACTGGAATAAAGCACACAATATAAGAGCACCTATTATTGAATTCCCCCTACTAAAGCTCTACAATAATATAAAAAGAAAGTTCAAATTTCCCATTCCCCTACTTGTGAATATGACAGTGAATTTTCATTTTCAACACCGACTAAAAAAGGACACTTGACAATAGCTTGTGAATATTGATTTCTCTACATTTGCAATTTATGGGTAGGCGACAAAGTAGTCGATAGAGATAACTGGGATAAACTGTCTTTACAAGATCCAATATCTAATCCAGCCCCATGTGGGGGTTCTAATGCAGTTTGAATAGTGATTTGGACATTACGATTAACACTAAATGCTGGAAAAAACACACCATGAAGATCTGTGAAGGCTATTGGTCCCTGGCGCTCATCATTCACAAAGAAACTCAGTTGATGCTGCTCGAGATCTAATAAAATACCAATGACAGACCCTGTTTCAATACCACCTTCGGTTCGATTCTCATGGGAGTCTGCATGTAAAAACCAAGATCGCTGGTGGTCTATGTACATACTCCAACCTTTGTCATCTTTTCCTATAAAAAAGCAACCATAAATTTACTAATCACTGGAATAAAAATATAAACCCAACTAAAAAATGATGCATAATTGCATCACCTCCAATTTTTATGCCATGACTCATAATTTATATGATTCTATTGATGCTTTTGATATCAACTGATTATCACAAATTGATGTAAAAAATAAGGTATAATTTCATTGGAGAAAGGAAAAAATGATTTCACACTTTTTTCCTCTCCCATTAGTGTAATCCTCCCCCCACTCCTATCCTATATCCCTGTCCCGAAATTCCACATATTTATAAAACATAGAAAGTCAAGAACGCAGTACCGGTGTTTTAATCTTTTGCATTCAGTAAAGAATTAAATGCATAATTGTTCATTTAAATAGACGTTCATTTTAATGCTTTAATATCTAAAAAAATATACTCACATTTTCCCTTCAAAAATAATGCTAAAATTTCTTGCAACATTTTTTTTAATTGACAAGAAACACTTTTAATTGCAAATGGTTAATGTTATTTAGCTAACAACTTTATTGATGATTTAGACATATACTATTGGCTTATAAAAAATGATTGCAACATGTATTTTTAAAGAAGTATTAGTGAAAAAGAGCTCAATACTGTATAAAAATATTAAAGTCTTATAATCTTTAAACTTTAACTTATTAAAAGAAAGGAATTTAAGAAACTAAAATAATATATATTTTTTTTAAAGAATTTCTGTTTAAAATGTGTATTAACAAATTTTACCGAAATCCCTCATCATGATTTTTAAAAAATTTGTTTTAGCCTAATATGTTGGGAAAAAAAAAAGCATAATGAGAATTTTACCAACCCCAAAGTCAAGAACCCATGATCATAATTTGCAGTTTAAGAAGATCTAGATTTAAGGTAAAAAATAAAATAAACAAAAACTTACCTAGCATGAGATCTTTAACAACATCAAAACGTGCAATGCCAAAAGCAGGATCTGCATTATTATCATATTTTACAATAGTTACTTCCCAATAATGTACACCTCTGGAAAATCCTATACTTCCTAATACAACACGATGTTCAAAACTATCACATGTCACAGTAAGGTTTTCATTGCTTAAAACTATTTCTGGATGTGCTGTAATTGGATCAAATGTAAACCAAGCAACTGTAAAATAATACAAATGGTAATCAGCATACAAAATTCCTCATTCAACTTGATGCATTTGTATCTTATGGAATATTAGTGTTTTCAAAATAAATATAATGAACAATTTAATCATAATCAAGACCTTAATATAAAGTTGGAAGTTTGATTAAAAAACTAGCAGCCTTTGGAGACCTTCTTGTTCACAGTTGGTTAACAAATGTTCGATAGTGCTTGTACACAATTTCAATTGAATGTCTTATGCAAAACTTGATATTCATGATCCTTCAAAAAGTATTTTCAGTATCATTTTATAATAGATATTTATCACAACATTCAATAATCATATTGTGATGTTTTTTTAGGAGCCAGATAACAGTTTTGCTTCATTTGTGTATGAACATTTAACAGAGTAAAATTGCATGAAATCACATTACCATGAAAATTGTTATCTGCTATCAACCACCTTGGAAAACACTTCCATGGTGTTGTAAATTTACATTGACTTCATATATAATACATACAATAGTTTTAAAAATTAAAATGCTGTACTACATTTTCTGTGGTTTATTACAAAAAAGCAAAAAATTCAATATGAATTTGATAAAGTCATAATGAATTTTATAGAATTAAATGCAAAAATCTATTCATTTTTTTATATTGTTTGGTAAAAAAAAAATAATAGATTCTCTATTCCTTTGCTTTATATTAAGGAAGATAAAAACACAATTAAATATTTATAAAAAATGAAAATGGTTTAAATCTTATTTGAACAATAAAAAATTATAATGAAAATAATTTTTTAAACTATCAAAACCCTACTGTTTTTTTAAAAAAAGAATAATGTTTCAAATTTTATATGGTAAAATATCATTTTTGCAATACAATGTTAACCAGAAAATAATAATGAAATTCTAATTTTATAAAACTTGTAACAAGACAAATATTCTCATTCTTCAAACTTTACTCGCACTAAATTTGATAACTCTAGGTCTAACAGTCTACCTTATAACATAGAATCAACAGACATATAATGTTCACTTTTATTATTAGTAAAGATATACGAAAGTTCAAAAGTTGTAGCTATTGTACATGAAACTTAATTCTGTGAGTAAATAGCAAAATTGTCTTTTGATCTTGGGAAAGCTCTAGCAACAAATTTCCAGTAATAATAAAGGTGGGCAAGTTTTGGTGCTCTACATATACCTAGCTACAAAAATTGATAAGATTACCTTGGAGGGTGGGAATGCGTACTTTGGGACAATTTATTTGAAAATTTAATAAGAATTTATTCAATTAAAATTATACTAAATTCCAGTGTTTTTCCATATTAATTTCTGAAAATATTACTGCACAAATATAAATCTTACATAGTTTCAAAATTTTAAAAGAGTCTTTTTTCAAGTATAAGAACAATTGAATTAGTTATACAAATTTTTACCAAATTCTGGCACTTTTCAAAAAAAAAAATGTCAATACTTGTCTTGACAATTGAAGCCACTTTCACTGTTTCACCAAATATTTAAATGATTTTTTTCCATTACTGAAAGTTTAAGAAGAATGCCTCTGTTTAATATCTATTTACCTTACAAGAAAAATAAATAAAAATACAGTACTGTGAAATTTAGAAAACATCTGAACTAGATTTTTAAACTATTAATAGTGCAATGATGTTGTATAGGACTGCGTTCATTAGAAAGATTCTTGCATACAAAAAGTAGAATTTAACTAAAGCAACCTTAATAACAGACAATTTAGAGGAATCAAGGACACAAAGTCATATTCAAATGACTTCTCTGAAATCAAATATGACCAATATTCTTGGTGTGTCAGTTGGTCATCTGAAGCAACTAGTGTATCAAATGCCAGCTAAATTTGGATGAGAAAATTACACCAGAAATGCAGGAAAATTCAAATAAATACAAAACTTTTTGCTATACGATATGTCAATATATAGTATAGATGAATCAAAAGTAAAGGCTTCATACAAATGGGAGGTTACAACAAACCAGTTACCCCACTTTTCCTGTTCAAATTTTACTTCAGAGCATTTTAAAGCCTTCAAGGTCACTAATCTATTTGTTTGATTATTCTTGGATAAAATTATTCAAAAAGATAATAATAAAATGTTATAGATGTCAAGTTTGTCTGATTCTTGAAAAATTAAGAAGAATATTATGAATTTTTTCAAACTCATTAAATTGCTTCAAATATAAAATGAATACGTCAGTAAATGAAACATTAAACTCATATTTTTCATTCAAAAAATTTAATCCTTGAAAATATCAAAAGGTGAACATTTAAAAAAAATGTAGTATGCATAACATAATTATTATATAAAGAGTTAAGTAAAATTATTTATATAATTGATAAATGCATAAAATGAAACTGCATACAGAATAAAAGGAAATAATGTTACCTTCAGCTGTCTGTAATGAAATAGGTTCACTATATGGGCCTTCACCTGTGCTGTTATATGCTTTAACACGAGCATTATAAAAGCAATTGAAGTGCAAACCATCTACAGTGCAAATTGTTTCTTTTCCACAATACACTTCCTATCAAAAGAGATTGCAAGAAAGCAATTAATAAGGAGCTAAGAATTTTTTAACCATATTAGAAGAGTTGTGAAATGAATCCTATTTTTGCATAACAGAATTTTAAAATCTTCTGTAGTGCAACTGACTGATAATTTTAATTATTTAAAATAGTATAATTAAAATTTTAAAAAGCATTATAAGTTAGAAAATTTTAAGATTTTTAAGTACTATACTGCTTTAATTGGAGAGTCGTAATTGTTTGTAGAAACTTAAAATTGTTTATTTAAAGCAATTCCAAAAATCTTTTATTATGTACATAATTGCATAATATACACATATATTTCATACAAAAAAAAACAGTGTATTACAAATTAATTAAAGTTATATTTTTTAATAACTGATTAATTATTTTTTACACAATCATTACATCAATTATTGATAAAGCGCTTAGATTAAAAAAAACACACATTTAATAAATACAGTTGATTACTGTGGAAAGGATTCTAAATCATAAAAATAATTTTAAAATCATTATAATGAACTCTAGAAGATTAAGACATCTTTTTCTAGAAATAGAGTAATTTAAACCAAGAGGGAAATTATATATATGAAGCTTAAAATAAAACTTACCAGTATACTAGGGTACTAATAAGAGAGAGAGAGAAGAAAAAAAAGCCAAAATTCACTTTAAAAAAATTAAAAGGACAAAGCAAAATTAAATAAAAATTTACCCTAAAAGCTCCATTATTTCCATCATCCAACTCTAATATATAACCTTCAACAAAGCTCGAAGGATGGGGCTGCCATGCAATGGTTATGCTGTTATTTTCAGATGTACACTCTTCAGGAATTATTATAGGTGCACCTGGAGCTGAAATTATAAAATGCATTGTTTAATCATAAACATTTTTTTTTCAAACATTTAACTTGCAAAATATAACAGCAAATTTTGCCAAAATAAAAATACAGATGATATGTATGAAACAAATTCTACATAAGAAAAGAACAAATCGGTAAAAAAACTTTCTGATAAATGCATTATTTAGATATGATAGATGATGCTTGAAGGAAAAATTAAAAAAAAAAAAAAAAAAACGCTAAACTGTGGCAAACAGAAACGTTAAGAAGTAAAATAAGTATGATTATTTGAAAAATAAAATTAATAACTTATAAAAAATATACTTGCAATATTAAAAATATTGTGGGATATTCACATAAAGGAAAATTAATCTCAAGAATAATAAAATTTGATTATAAAAATGCTGAAATTTACATTTCTATGGAAATATGCCATGTCAGTTTCATTCCATAGATAATAAAAAGAAAGATAAAAATTAAAAATTTTATAGTTGTAAATTTTTATAAAATGTTCATGCAAAAACAATTTTAAAACATTGAAGTATGCAGTAATGTCCCAAAAAAGTGCAATAAAGAATTTCCTATATATTTCTACATTTTCAGAACTATTAAAATAAAGGTATAAAAGAAAAAAAGAATATTACCCAAAAGGAATCTTAAATGAATTGTACTATTTTTACACATAATATTTCAATGAAAAATATTCTTTAAAATTTGATTAATAGTACTTTATAAGAAACACACTACAAAAAGAAATAAGATATCAATTCTGTAAAAATAAGATTGCTAAAATAAGAACCAGACTTCTTATATAAACAAGAGTTCTTTAAACTGAAAGCAAAAGAATAACACATTTATTAGAAAGCTCTGTTATATATGCATATAGTTCAGACTTCATGATTTGATTTTAGACCATCTTTACTGATATTAAATATGTCTATGTGCATGAGCACAGTTCCAAGTGTAATGCTACAAAACAGACCATTAGAGCCAAAGCTACCAAACTTAGCAAAAGCATACTTTGCAAGATAAAAACATACATTTTAAAGCAATTAAAAAATTCTAATCAATTTAAATTTAAGTAAAATTTCGGCATTTTTTCATCATACTTTTTGAAAATGTTGTTAGAAAAAAACTGAATTTTTTACCATCTTACATATGACAATAACTTTTATTTATTCTTTATTTGCTTTATAATTTTTCTTCTACTTTAATTTTCAACAATATTTTAAGTATATTTCATTATAAAAATTAAATTCAAATCATTTGTATTGTTGTAACTAATATTTCACCCTGGCTTTTTTTTATTATTATTTATTGCAAACAATCAAGATATCAAGATTTGGTTTAGTTTTCAAAGAAAAAACATGTTTAAAAAATATTCTTAAAGTTTTGTAGTACTTACAATTATAGTTTAATTTCAGAATTAATTTTGAAAGTGCATCATTTTTAAACATTACTGCTCTTTCTGCGATATAATTGGATGCATAAAGATGTAAATTGAAATTTAGGGAAATGCAGAGAAAAAAAAAAGAATGGAGGAAGACTTCTAAAGTAGTAAGAATAAAACTTTTGTAAAAATTTGTCAAATTTAAATAAATTAATTACATAAAAATTTAAAAATATTTTAAAGAGAGTGGCATTAAGATCAATATTAAATTTTGTGTTTTCATAACCATTTGGTTAATAATTAATAACTATATGTTCTGAAGCACCAATTGACTGAAAAAGGCAGCTAGTAAAGAAATAATGACTTTTAAATATTTTCACTGCTGTATCATGTTAAGACACACATCAATGAATCAAATAAATACTTTAGATTTATCAGAAATATGAACACAAATTATTAAAAAAGTCTTCATTTTTAGTAAACAAGAATTCACTTAATGATCAGAATTAATTAATTAATCTCTCATTTCATCCTTAATCAAAAAAATAAAACTGAATCTGTATACTATTTTATTTTCTATACAAATAATTCATTTTAATGTAATTTCTGAAAATTAAATAATAGATTTAAAAACTTAAAGAGATTTAAAATGTTTTGTATATAAAAATGAAAGAAACTAATTAATTGTCTTTAAAAATAATCCTCATACTTACGCTTCATCTGAAGAAATGTCATACTTTCAATTGAATGAATAACAGACTGGTGATCTAGAGATAAGTCAAATTCATCAGAGGCCCAGGGAGAACTAGGAATTTCCTGAGCCCAAGTCAAATCCATATTAGACACTCTATGAATTAATGATGAACCAATCTGAAAGAATTTCAAATAAAACTGTTTAGCAGTGAAAATGAATAATTTAAAAAGTTAATAAAACCAATAGTAGTTGTAACTATAAGAAACATTATTGTTATTGCATTAATTATGTTATAATTATTTCAAAAGTTTTAAATCTTTTACTAACACAGTAAGTTTTTATAAGATTTTATGTAATATTTATCAAACACTAGATTTGTATACATGCTATATTTGACAAAGCATTGTTGTCACATAAAAGGCGACTGACAACCATTAAGGATTAACTACACTTGATTTATGCTTGCATAGAAGAAATTTTATAATCTAATTCTCATTCATTTCAAAATGGATGGATGTGTTAGAATTTTGAAATTTTTTACACATGAGTGACTGTTTAATATTGCGATATTTTAATAATTTCTAAAAAATTACCGAATTAATCCATTTATTTAAATTTGCTCCAAATGTGCTGGCACCACATAATTGTGATGGAGAAAAATTGATTCCGATTTCCCCAATATTTATAATAATTCATTTTAAATTGAAGTCTAAAAAATAGAAAATAATTTAAATGAAAGAAATTTTACCTTTTAATTCTTTCAATTCTCTGATAAAAAGTGTTTTCAAAAGATGTTTTTTTTATTACTCCTTTAACTCCTAATTTGCTAATTTACCTTGACCAATAAAATTTAACCTTATAATGGTGATTTTGAGTAGTTTAGATGCTTACCATTTAATAGCAAGGGAAACTATTTCATGCTTAAAGTGTTAAGATTTAAAAAGATGTTTAAAATATGCAATGTACAGGGAAAAAAATAAATGTCCATTCATTAAAATAAACTGAAAAAAAAATTACAAAAATCTAATTTTTGAGAAATAAACATTACAAAAAATATCACATTCACTGTCATTCTCTTAATTTGAAATACTGCAATTAATATCTGAAACTAGCAGTTTTTTAAACATTGCAAATAATAGTTAATTTATTTTCAAAACAGAAGAAATGCAGAAAAGAATCTTTTGAGCAAATAAATAGTAAATAAGAGAAAAGAAATAAAATGTATAATATTTTGTTATCTTTTGGAATGAAAGGGTTTTCAAACTTTATTGTATATAGCCTAATAGTCATATCAAATTCCTAAGACCAGAGAAGTCCTGGGGTTTGAGATGTAAAAAGAAAAAGTTGGAGGAGAAGTATTAAAATGGTAGTGGTTTAAAAAATTTGTAGTCCTAAACTGACGATAATGTTTCTACAAAATTTCCACACACTTATTCAGGGGGAGGGGGGACAAGGACTTTCCAATGACCTTTTTAAAAGAATTCAAGGAGAATAAAATTACATATTTCAGATATATTGCAAATTTCCATGCAAGTTGAGAAATTTTGAAACCTTCTTTAAAGTTGAACTATAAGAGTTTTTTAGATTTACAGATCTGTGTATAAATATAAAAAAAAGGAAGAAAGAAAAGTATATGTCTATTAGCCAGATACAAGCCATAAATTGTTAAATATAGCACTTTTTATTTTTATAGTTTATATTTAATTTTAAAAAATTATTTTGTAAAAATGAGATGTTACATTTTTGTAATTGTCTATTTTTGCTTTCAGTAATAGAGTGAATTCTTCATTGTGGGGGGGGGGGGGTGAAGATTCTAAGAGATATTTAGCAACCATACTGTTAGAATATTCAATAAACGTTATCATCTGTAATCTAAAATTTGCTATAAAAGAAATTTTCTCATCATTCATCTTTCAAATAAAAAAAAGACATATAAAAAAGCTAGCATCTTTATATTATACTACACACACACACACACACAAAACTAGATTATATGTAAGACAACAACTGTTTGGAAATAATTTACTAGCTTCAGATATGGTTAACACCAAGAAAACTTCTGTCATTAGCATTTGGCATTTTACTTTAATATAACTTGATGTAAAAATATACCATTGCTTTTACCTGCTTGGAAAAATTTTATCCTTATAGCAACAAGTTTGAAAGAAACAGGATTTTGTTTTTAAATTTATTTCAGCTTATACAAATTTAGAATTTTTGATAAACTTTTGAAAGGGAGGGGCACTCTTGGCTTATATTTGGAAATATATTGTAAAATCCTTCTTGTTTATTACTTCTAATTGTTTAAATGAAAAGCACTATCGATACCTGTTATACTTATTTTTGCAGGAACTTAAATATTTTAATATAAAAAATTATCAATTTGATTCTTGAATATTTCAAACTCCATAAATTTTATCAAATTACAATTCAGGTTACTAACAAAAAAAAAACCCTACTAATAGATTTGCATTCCCCCACCCCCTTTCTTTCTTGTAGTCACTCACAATTTACAAAGACAGAAAGAATAACTTGTATTTCATCATAGAGGAAATAATTGTGCTTGGTCATTCTCTTGAAATCTAAGAAACTTTTGATCCTGGCAAGTAAGTAGTGAAGAGGAAGTTAATCGAAAATACTATGAATGAAAATATATACAAACTTTAGATATCTCTTAACTCATTTTTTCCAAATTTCTTAATCATTTTTTTCATTCTATATTTAATGAACTTTGCATTGATTTGGTTGATGAAATCCCCTTTGGCAATAAGATATATATCTACCATAATAATAGAATTAATTTAGTCATATCAATTAAATTTAAAGTACTAATCTTATCAAAATAAAAGAAAGTAGGGGTAGTTAGAGATTAATATTGTAGACTTTGTATTTTCATCAATTTTAAAATTATCATAACGAGATGAAAACTGGCTGTACAATTATCATATATAATTACGCAAAATCATGTTCTGGAGAGTTCGTTAAACAATGTCTTTTTTTAATCAAAATTAATATTTTTATTAACAAGTCTCAATTACAGTAATATCATCATTATCTTAGTGTGTTCCTAGTTACCCGAGTCTCTAAGGTAAACAGAAACACATGGTTTTTTGACATTTGTCCATAGTAACAAACTGATTTAAAATGAATGTATTTAAAATGAAAAGAACTGCAGCAGATTAAATCAGAATTTATTTCTCTGTCTACTCCAGTTGACCCCAAAACACTATTTCTCAATAAAAATATTTTTTACTTCATAGAATATCACACATAACTATTCAATACTTCCAAATTGGAGTAATTTATCATTTTATAAGATATGATAAAGAAATTTTTAAGATTTAGCAATGCACTTCCAATGGATTAACTTTTATCTGATTCTTGAATATTACAAATTATTGCTAAGACAAATTTTGATTTAATCAAATTGGTATGTTCAAACCTTTCACTTTAGTTGAAAACCTTTAATGCCCGGCAAATGAATAATAGATATTCATTTTGGTACCTTAACAAATTGGTCAAAATATGAATACCTATTAAAAAAATAACCATGGAAAACTTAACTTTACTTCCTTCATATCACCCCCCCCCCATAATGGTAGAATTATATCAAGGTAAAACTAGGTCATAAGTTGTTTTTCCCTTCCCCTTCTGTCTTAAAAAATAATGAGTAATGAGTATACATTTTATCTATTTTCCAAGACTTTTAAAAACAAAATAACAATAATCACAAATACTTTTTTGAAGCTCTGGGTACAGAAAAAAAAAGTAAAAGGAATTTTTCAAAAATATATGAAGTTAGTTCTATTCACTCACTTCAGATTTCATTCATAATAAATATAGAAAGAATTTAAAGACAGCACATTATAAAGTCACCTGTTATTTTATTTTTTTACTTGAATACTACTACTTATTTTAAATTTTCAAAACAGCACAATTGGAATTAAAAAATTCCAATGTTTTTTGCATATCTTTACAATGCTTTATACTTTTATTTATTATTAAACTTTTTTTCATACACTTGCACTAATCCATTATAAGTTTTTTTTGGGGTTTTTTTTGATAATATACTTCCTATGTCAATATTTAAAGTAATAATAATAAATAAAATAATAACAATAAATAAAATAATAACCCAAAATAAAAATTTATAATTTCAAAAAAATTTTTGTTTTGATATATATATAATTGGTAATTACATATTTAAATAAATACATAATTGGAATGCAGTTACATAAATATATAATTGGTAACTACATTCATATATATTAAACTAAAAATTTCCAAATAAGAATTTTTAATTCTATTTTGTAACTTAATAATAGGAAATTTAATTCTAATAATAGACAATGATTCAAATTCCTATAATAAAATCAAATAAACAAATTATCCATTTGATAGTTTAAGTAGAGGAAGTATTTTTAGCACTAAATTTATACACACAAAAAACATAACAAGCTTATTTCAGATTCTTACCTTTTCCTGATTTCAATATTCAGAATAAAAATTTTGATTTTGAAAACTTACTTGAAGAAATGTAGTTGGATCAGTTTCTTTCAATGCTTCAATACAAAACTGAAGCAATCCTGTGGTTTGCTGAAGTTTACTGGTACACACAGTTACTTGCTCCTTCAAAGATTTCATTTTATAGTCTCTTTCTTTTCGAATAAATTCAATAAGCTGCTGCTTTCTGACATTGATTAATTCAATAAGCAATTCACATTCTCTTTCTATATTGTTTTCTAATTGTAAACAATTTTCCTGAAATTCAAATATAACATTATTGATTAGAAGTAAAAAATGTGTTCATAGATAAAACAGATAAAAAAAAAAAAGTTATGTTATGAAAAAAAGCAAGGAGATTTCTTCTCAGAGTAATATACAGATCATTTTAAAAACAAGGATGGGGTATATTCTAAACACACAAACAAAAATACCATTTACACCAAAAGAAACTAGAAAGGAGCAGAATCAATTTTATTACAAAAGTTGAAATATTTTGCAAACTTTTCAAAATTATAAATGATAGAAAAGATATATTGTAGCATAAATATTTATTAATTTATGTATTTATCATATATAACAAAAAGCAAAACAATCTTTAAAAAATCATGCAAAAATTATTTTAAATTTTTTTTTATAATAAATAAAATAAGTTCTCACTTGATGTATCGATTGATGAGATAATATTCTAGCTAATGTTTGATGAAATTTTAGTAAATATTCACAATTTAATAGTTATTAGAACAAAAAATAAACAAAAATAGTTTAAATATTAAAAGAAATGTTTCTAAACTTTTAAAGTTATAAAAGTGAAATGACAACGAAGATAACTTTTTCTTTTAATGAAACAATCTTTTTATTCTATTAATGAAACATTTCTATATCATACAAATCCAAATAAACATTCATGTTTATAAAATCAAGAATTTTTTCCATCCTATGAAAATTTGATAAAAATCTCCAACAATGAAATTTTTGTAAAAATGGCAATTATTTATTAATACTAGCCGCCTTTGGCTACCAGCCGGTTTGCCAATCTTAATGCTCGTTAAAATTTTAATAATGAAATATTTTATGCAATTCCTACTTTAATAAATTCATCAAAATATTTTAAAACTTCAAATTTTATACAATTCAATCATGATATTAAGGCCTTCAGTCATAATGTAATATGTATCTCTCTAATTTTCTGTTAGCTCCCATAGAATTTATGTTTTAAGGTGGAAAGAATTAATCTGCAATTAATATAATAATACATTTTACCCAAACAAAGCATTTCTTTTCATAATATGATTACTGAAAACAGAGTCACTGAACATTTAAACCTTATGTACACTAAAGAATATCTTTCTTAATTTATGCAACATCTCAAGAATTTGGGAACAAAATTTTCTCAGATTCAACATGAGCAGATCGAATTATTAACAATGCTTAGTTTTAAATGCATCAAACACTAAGAAAATAAACAGAATCATTTAAAATAATCGGTCGAAAACAGGTTAAAAAAATACTTAAAAAATGATGTACTTAAAACTATTAGCATATACAAAAAATATATAACTAACAGAAATACAATTTAATTACAAAAGTATACAACTAACCTAAAAATAATTTAAATCAAATCCGCATCCGCTGATAATAGTTGTCAACAATCAGAACACAATGCGCATGCTTGAATTTTCAATGCTAGTTATGGTAACACAAATGTGTGAATTTTTCTACGCCAGTTGGGGTAACGCTATGCAGATTAGACATTTTTAATTTCTTTTATTCTATGTTATTTTAATTCAAAAGTACTTCAGAATGAATCTGAAAAATCGATTAATTAACAATGTCTAATTTTAAATGCATAAAACGTTAAGAAAATAAACAGAATTGTTTGAAATAATCGGCTGAAAAATGTTAAGCCTAGCTTCATTAGCATGGGGGGGGGGACAGAAGCCTTACTGAGTTGGCGTTAGGGAAAATGAAAAGATTTTTTTGACGAGAAGGTTAGTTTTTAATTGAAATTATAATTAAAAATTCAAAAAAAAAGGGACCCCATGTGCACATTCCCGACCTCCAAGGTATACATGTACCAAATTTGGTAACGAATTCCAACGGTCTGGCTTGTAGAGCGCCAACACACACACACACACATTGAGCTTTTTATAAGTATAGATAAACAGGATGTTTAGCTGAAAATATGTATTCTAGGCTTGTACAGGAATTATAACTTTTATTCCAGATAGAGATTTTAAAATCCTTCATATTAAAAGACTAATAATAACTTACATGAATAACAAAATTTCATTGCAACATGTTTAATACTAAAAGTTTGAATAAAGCAGAAAGAATGCAAAAAGGTTGCTTTTTTTGTGCATATATATATATATTACAAAATATACCATAGCGAAATGATCATGCTTAATTTATTGATAGGTTATAGCAGCCCTAATGGCAAAATAAGGAAACTACAAAAAAAGAAGAAGAGGTAAGCCAAAAAGTTTATTAGAAAAATGTATGCTATATCATAATAAAAATACAGAAGAAAGTTTCATGGAGTCATCTGTAAAACTGATGAGATATTTGCAATTAAAATTACGAACTTTCCTTGACCAGAATAGATTTTATGAGTTTTGGAAATTGAAAAATGCTTTCTTTGGTATCATCACATAGCTTTCCAAGTTAAACAAAGGCAAAATGAAATTAAAGCAAGGAAAAAAGTAAACAATAATTATAAAAAAAATCTAAAAAATGCGCTTTGAGGAGGCTGAAAATCTGAGGTTATTGAGGGAATATTTTGCTACAAACCCTTTCTTAAGCCATGAAAATTTCATAATTTTAACTGCATTTACCAATTTTATATGTTCTAACTTTTACTTTCTTAGCTTGATTGCAATTTTCTGCTTTATTCTTTCAAGCATAAAATAAAATTTCAGATGAATAATTGTAAGCAAAATAGCATTTGTGTGGCATCAAATCTACACATGAGAAATTCAGAATTTTCATGTCTTCTTCACTTCTATAAATAATATGTGCTATCAAACTATAACAGCAAAAATATTTAATGAATATATAAAAGGTACACAAATACTTACAGATGCTTTGTCAGACATCAACTTCAGCCTCTGAATAAATTCTGTAGTCCCTTTAGCTTTCTCAGATAAAATTTGAAGATTCTGAGAAAGTTCAGTCTAAAAAAAAATAATAATAATAAGGAAAACATCTACAGTACAGGCATTTCAAATATTGATATAAAATAAATTTTTGAAAGATTCAGAATTATTTAAGAATATTTATTTATTTATTGCTGACAAAGAGAATAGTAATCAAAATCTATAATTAGCAATAGGACAGGCACTTGTTTATTTTTATGGCCTCGGGATTTTATCCACAAGCAAGATATCACCGATATGGCTGCATAATGCAGAAAGGAGCTTGGGATGATCTAAAAATTGCCAAGTAAATCCAGGGCCCATAAAAATAAACAAACACTATGTCATGTTAGTCAAAATTATGTTTGTCATGAGTCTGCTATAAATAAAACAATTTAATTTTGCATCATGGATATTTTAAGCAATTCCTTTAAAAGTCACATCTTTAAAAAATATAGGTTGCCATTGTTACATTCATTTCCCAAAAAATGTTAAAAACTTTTTGACTATTGTAAGTTAAATTCGCACTTATTTTCTTTTATAACTATGATTACGGATGAAACAAAAGCACATAATGATAAGGCTATAATAACTTCCTATCTAAAAAGAAATGGCAAGGAAACATTTACAAACACAGTATTATTTTTTTTAAGCATTAATAATGTGTTTTGATGTTTGAGTAAAAGTACAATATCAGAAACCTATAATATTGATAAAGTTAACTACATTTCTAATAAAATATCTATATAATTAAACAATTATACATGAATATAAAAATTCTGTACTGTCTAATGCAATATTAGGTAGGGATAGAATTTCTTTTATTCATGCAAAAAAATTAAATTATCCATTACATTCAAACATTTCATACTCAATGATTAATATTTAAAGTTTTTATAATATTTATTTTTAAGTAGAATATAAACTGAAAAATAAACACAATTCAAGCATTTCATTTTTCTAAATGACATATTGAAATTTGAATACAGGTGCATTCTACATATAAATATATTAATATATGAAAATTAAAATTTAAAAAATATAATTAAATTTAAATTATAAAAAAAGTGATGAATCCATTTGAAAATTTTTATTTAATTTTCAGATAGTTTAATATTTATAATAAAATAAATAATATTAATACAAAGAATATACTTCATTGAAGCAAATGAATCAAAATACATATTTTTTCCTTAATAAAACTCATATAAATGCAAAATTTAACGATGACATAATGATAATTTCGAATTAATTTTTAAAGAACGTGTATACTATTTTATATAGAACAAGTATTTTTTAAAACTAAAACTTCATAGTTGAGCAAAGGATTTTTTTAAACCTTTACATAAAAATTTATGATATACATTATATTTCCATTTTAATGAGTCTCGAAACTCAAGATTTCATTTATTCTTAAATTATTAACTTTGATTATGAAATGTCTAAACATAAAGACATCCAAGGTAAACTTGAAAACCAATAAATACCAATAAAATATTCAATAAATAAATAAAACAGATACTATACTGGTTTACAGAAAGTATAAAGCAAATGAAAGGGAATATCAAGATTGTTGTACTTTGAAATTTAATAAATAAAATAAGCAGAAAATATAACAAAAGGACAAACAAATTATATTAAGAATAAATAATAGCAGTAACAAAATTTATATTAATATGCTACTTCATTTTTCTCTTCATATTTAAATACTTTTAAATATAGTTATTGAAATGTTAAAAATATAACATATTATAAAGATATATGTTTTAAAAAATCCTATCATAATATAATAATTTCTACATTTTAAAATAGATTGGTAAATGTTGTATGGTAGATTAATTTGATCTAATAAATTTTATTTTGGAGAAATCAGTTTTTCAAGAAAGTAAATAATAATTTTTGTCAGTGAACTGAACATTCTGAACCAAACAGTGTTATGAAAATGAGCAAATAAATTCATTGTTATTTTGAAGCCAAAAACATGAAGAATGTTTAAAACTGACTTAGTCACTTAATCTTTGTGTCAATAATAATAAGAAGAATTCTGTTTTATTTCCATACAAAAGTTACTTTAAAAATGGAAAAAGTAAATTAACACAAGGGTATTATTATAAAGATAATTCACTTAGTTTTAAGGAGAATAAAAAAACATTTCTTCACAACATTAATTCATTATAATTAATAAAATTATGCAATTAGATAAAGAATACAAAATAATAAAAATAATATGCTGAAATTAAAATAAAAGAAGTATTACCTTATGACTTTTGAAATTTAAAAAAGTTTCTCCCCACTGCGTATAACTATAGCAAAATCTGGAGTTATTAACAATAATCATCATAGTAATGTATAAAGATAAAACCAAATTAGCACATTGTATATTTATCCAAAATACTTTAAATCCCGAATCCACCATGCTCTACACAAGAACTTAAAATTGTCATACACATTGCAAATTTATAATGAATAAAAATTAAACTATACAATCTTAAATACATGTTTAAAATCTATTCTGACAGTCAATAAACAGAAAGGAACTTAATTATTTCTAAAGTTTGAAAATGAATTCAATAGATGTGATCACTTAGTTTAAGTGATCACTATCTGCTCTACAATATTAATTAATTTACATCTGCTTTGCATTAATTAATTTAATTATAATGAAAAAAATTATATATATAAATATAAAATGATAGTAAACAGTAAATAGAATCTATAGATGGAAAATTAATATAATTTACAATTTTATTTACAGAGTAATAATTTAAATTCTTAAGCGAGGTTTGCATATTTTTTTACGATGCAAAACAATTTTTGTAACCACAAGGCTTACAATAATTATATAACATGTTTTCAAAATGTTTATGATTAGTATGAGGAAGTAAAATAAAAGAAGATAGATTGCAAAGATAAATTTGAAAAACAAATGAATCAAAACAAAACATTAAAAGATGCATTCTCTAAGTTTAAAAAATGCCCTTTTTTTAAAAAAATCAGAAAATAAAATAAATAACAACATTTAGACACCCCTTTTTAATGATTCTAAAATTCATTAGAAACAAAACAATATTCAAACTGAAATAAAAAAAAAGATCTTCAAAGATTAAAAAAATTAACCTCTATTTTAATGTAACAAAATATTAAATGAAAGAATTATTTGAACTGGATTAAAAGACAAATGAAATAATGTAAACACTACTATTCAAAATGAAATAGAGTCAATACCTTTTGAGCTTTACACATGGATCCCAATGCTTGAACATCATGACTCAAATGTCTTCCCTCCTGTAAACACAAAACACAAACAGGGACTTTGCAAAGCATGCAGTACATGCTGAGAGATTCTTCAACATGATCAGTGCATTTGGGTTCTTTATTTTTGTTTTTGGCCCTGAGGGAGGCCTTTCCTTCATGTGGACTGACTAAAGTATGTTTGGCTAGTGGTCCCCGAGCGGGGTGGCAGTTGTCACGACAAGCATTACAATAAAACACTTCACATTGCAGGCACATGACAGCAGCTTCTTGTGGTTCCTCTTCGCACAACTGACACTGGACAGCTAAGTTCCGACTTTCTCCGTATTTATCCACGATATTCTGGAGGGCACGGTTCTTGGGAAGATTGTGTACTCCATTTTCATCGAAATACACAGTTTTATGACACACAGGACAGGCAAGAGAGAGAGCACTGCTATGTAAAGGCGGAAAAAGTATTCCTTGACTTGGTGTGCCCACATAACTATTTGGTCTGCTATTACAAACAACACCACTGTCCGTTTCACTGACCAGACTCAACTTATCAACATCCGGACAATCGCCAGGAATATCGTTCAGATGATTGGCATCTTCTTGGGCTGGTTGGTTAACTTGCTGAGCGGGTTGTTGCACGTGAAGAGCACAGTTCAGACAAAGGGAATGATAACATGGTAAAAGGACAGGATTGCTGAAAAAATGTTTGCACAAAGGACACTTAAGTTCGTCCTCCATCATCGTGTTTATTTTAAGCAGTAACGCGAGAACAATAGCAGACGACCAGCGCCATAGTTGCGAACAAGGTAGCGACCGACCCGAAGATGTTGAAGCTGAAACTAGAGGACGCTATCTTCGGTTTCGCTCTATTTCCACAACAATATTCACACAGTTTAAGTGTATTTGCAGCAACTTGAATGAGTGTATTTATCCTTTTGTATAAAATTCTAAAACAAAATAATCCCTAGATAAGTAATTAGTTTTCATAGATGACGTTAAAATTTATTAAAACATTAATTTTATTTCTAGCAAAAACATTTTAATCAGAACTTGCATAATCTGCTTTCACCAATATTACTTCAGTTAACTTTCGCTTTTGTATTAAGATTCATGATCAACTTTCGAATTATGCTTTAGACAATCATTATTTTTTGATTTCCATGACTTGCATGTCATCTAATTATGTACAAGAAACTCCATTTCAAAATTCGGTCTTTGTTTTTGTTATCATTATCTGAAGCATTACATAGTAATTCTTTTCTAAGAATGCTGAACCTTTCCATTTGTCATGTACACTAGACGATTTAATTTAAACCTCTCAACTTAATTATTTCTTGTAAAAAACGCAAACGATAATTTAATAATTTAAGGAATAACTATTTATATAATTTAAGGAAATTCTTTCAAAACTCTTTTTTTTCTAAATACAGTGGCTCCCAAAAGTGTTCGTACACCAACAAGAATCAATTAAAAGCCACATTATTTACGTGTGATTACCATTATATATTCTTATTTTTACATGAAAATTTTTTCATAGCATATTTTTACAGTTCTTAATAAAGCAGTGAAGAATAAATTTTAATTACGATGCAAATTATTTTTTAAAAATGACAATAAATAAAATTGCACAAAAATCGGACACAAAAGTGATCATATACTTTAAAAAAACATCACTGAATATGAAATTTTCTAAATTTTTATAAATGTTTAGTATTTAGTAGGATATCCTTTATTCTTTATAACAGCTTTTAAACGTTTGGGCATAGATTTAACTAAACGGTCGGTTATTTCTGCACCGACCTTGTTCCATTCTTCGATCATTATTGCTTTCAGTTGAATTTTCGATTTAATGTCGTGACTTCTTACTCGTACCTCTAATTTTTTCCAAATATGTTCTATAGGGTTTAAATCCGGTGATTGAGCTGGTGTTTTAAGAGTTTGAGGGCAATGATAGAGGCCAAAAAGACGAACATTCATGGCCGTGTGATTAGGATCGTTGTCTTGGTAATACACAAAGTTGTTTAAAATGCCCAATTTTTGTGCTGACACTTTTAAATTATTATTGAGAATATTTATATAAACTCTATGATCAATTATACCATCAATGAATACTAAATTGCCTACTCCAGCCGCTGACATACACCCCCAAACCATGACACCACCACCGCCATGTTTTACTGTTCCAACTAAATTCTTGGGATTAGGTTCTTCGTTTTTTTTTTGTTTTTGTTTTTTTTTTTCTCCAAACAATGATTCTCCCATCCGATCCAAAGATGTTAAACTTACTTTCATCTGCAAATAAGACACGATTCCAATAGCTCTCTGGCTGGTTTATCATAGATTTGGCAAATTTAAGCCTAGCAATTCTGTTCTTCTGGCTTACAAAGAATTTTCTTCGTGGAGAGCGGCTATGTATACCAGCATTCCGAAGAATTCTACGAATAGTTTCACAGTAAATAGAAGTTCCATTTGATTCATTATATTGTGAAGTAAACTTTATTGCACTCAAAAAGTGGATTTTTTAGAAATTTACTCACAATATTTCTTTGACTTCTAGTTGACAGAATTTGAGGGTGACCATTACGAGGCTTGTTTGCAATCCTTTTTCCCTCTCTGTAACGTTTTATTATGCTTTGCACCGTTGAATGAGGTAGATTAGTTATAGTTGCAATACCTCTAATTGATTTTCCAGCTTTAAAATTAAATATAATTAATTTTCGTACGTCTAAACTCGTTTCCTTACGAATGCGCGTCATATCTAAGAATAAAGTAAATAGAATAAATAATTGTGATATTAAATACTGAAATCAAACGATTTTAGTGTATTTTTCAATTAGAAGAAAAATAAGCCGCAAAAGATATTTTTATGATGAATTTAAATAAATAATGTTTGGATGTACGAAGACTTTTGTGTTCTAATTTTGTGACATTTTTTATTTATTTATTTTTTAGAACAATACTATTTGATTTTTTATAAAAATATTTGTTCAGTTTTATTAAAAACTATTTAAAGATGCTAATTAAAAAAAACCCAACTAATAAAATGCTTTATTAAGAAGTATAGAACACAATTTCTGCAAATTTCTTTAGTGTACGAACACTTTTGGGAGCCACTGTATTAATTCCCGTTAAAATTCTTTTCTTACAATACAATTTCTATAAAAAGCAGATATTCAAAAAGGAAGGAATTGCAGTATCTATACTCCATGATGTTTTCTGATCTATAGGCCATTGTTAAGTAAATGATAGAGAAAATCATACAGATTTAAAATTAAAATACGCCCATTTAACTTGATATTTCAGACAAATAAAATAAAAGCTCACAATTATCATATATATCTATATACAACCAAAGAAAAGGGTGTTTTTCTTAGTGTGATGCCATATCACTTCGAATGTCGGATTGCTTTAAAAATTTACTGTAAATACAATGAAACTTCATAGCATCGTGTTCTGCCATAATAAACATTCTTCGGCTAATTTTACAACATTTTGTTCTTTTTCTGAATTTGCAAGTTGATGAACGGTATCTCTCTAACAATTCGACTTTTATATCCATCTAGTCTAATTACTTTCACACGGTATCAGCACTTACACTTCTGTCAATGATTTGAGAAATTTCTGAAGCAAGTTGAATGAATCATATGGTCTCTGCAAACTAAAAGAAAGTGCTAAAAAGCT
Source organism: Argiope aurantia (assembly GCA_026543865.1). Taxonomy (NCBI): domain Eukaryota; kingdom Metazoa; phylum Arthropoda; class Arachnida; order Araneae; family Araneidae; genus Argiope; species Argiope aurantia. Next base: position 530,865 of record JAPMOR010044759.1, read on the forward strand.
GGGTTTAGATTGAAATTTCATTTTCCTGCAGGACAACGACCTCAAACATACTGCACATAACGTTAAAATGTGGTGTCGTTTTCATTGTAAACAGCAGTTACACACATCACCACAGTGTACTATCAATGCCATTGAATATCTGTGGGCCACACTCGAAATAGTGGTTCAAAAACACAAAATTAGAAACAATCCCATTTAAAACTAGTGTTGCAAAAAGAAATCGGTAAAATATCTTCAGATACCACCAAAAATTGGTTGAATCGTTACCACGACGTTTAAAGGCCATTATAAAAACCAAAATACATGCAACTAAATACTTATACTTCGTTTCTTTGCGAGATATTACAAAAAATTCTTTGGTGTATTCTCAATTTTTTGATATAAAAATCTGCGTATGTTTATTTAAAATGCTTCTAAATTTTTTCAAATTAGAAATTTGTTGTTGATCGTTCTTTGTTTTTACTTTAAATTAAACCATTTGTTATATGTAAAAGTAAAACCATGTTTGCACTTCCCGGTAATGTGTTATTTATATTGAAAGTCTCATTTATCAAATAAAAATAAGTTGTACTCTCAATTGTTTGAGTCACTGTACGTGAACTCTCCATTTTCATCTACCGCATCTTTTTTCTTTCTCTGTTATATGTTTGCTTATCATGTCATTCATCAAGAAAGAATATGATAT
>JAPMOR010044759.1:531649-549774 GCA_026543865.1 Argiope aurantia
ATCAGATTTAAATTTATACTTTTAAACTCTGCCTCTTGAAGACAGTTAAAACATGATGAATGCAGTTTCACAGAAATGGTTGTTCACAAAATGGTTGCAGTTTCACAAAAAGTGGACTCGCCCGTCTCCTGTACTTTTCAAATTTATCACTATTAAGTGTGAATAGTTGTTATTTCGCCCTTCAGGTCATCCTACATTATTCATTTGAAACAGGAACCAACCCACCAATATAGAAATTGTACGACAGTGTATTGCTGTTTTAGTAGTGAGAGGATTAAATATGTTGATATTGCTAGTTAGCTGGAAGCCGAAAAAGAGAAATGTAGTATTTCATTTTAGTAGTGATGAGAACTGAATTTCAATATGTATTTTTTGGAAAACTTTTCTATATTTTATTTCTTATATTTTTTTTCTTTCTATATTTTATTTACATATTATATATTTATTATCTTATATTTTATTTCTATATTTATTTTTTATATTCCGAAAAATTTCTATATTTTATTATTTTTTTAATAGTTGTAACAGCAAAAGTGCATAAATATTCACACAATTTTTAAATCATTATTTAAGAATATGAATAATAGAATCAGTACATTCCAGTTACAAATGAAACAAACAGACATTTTTTACATTTATAGCTGGCATATTTTTATGCATTATTCTTCCAGTTTAAATGAAAGAAATGAAAGAAAATAAATTTTGATAAAAAAAGGAAAATGTATTATGTTACTGAAATCTTGAATTTCGTGTTTCATTTCCAGTGTTTTAAACATCATATCAATTCATGTTTCTTCTCAGAGATATGGAATTACAAAAATGCATATCGGATTTTTTTTAATATTAAAATTTCTATTTTAATTTTGGAAACACTACTATGCTTCAACCATCATATTGAAAAGGCTTTAAATGGTGTCATCAATAAATGATTACAATTTCTTTGTTTACTGTAACTGAAAATATTTTTTTTTATCCATTCAGTTTTTTATTCTTTAAAATGTACCGTTTTTATTCGAATGTTTAATGATAGTGAATTTCTGTAGCCAATCTGAATATTTATTTTTTTTTAGTTTCTTGTGAAATAATTGACATGAACAGTTTTTGATGAAATAAAATTAAGTTCAGTTGAATTTGTTTTTATTTTACGGCACAAAAGCCATTATTGGCTAAGTAATTACTTTAAGACTTGCATGAGTTTCGATAATATAAAATGTTATATAAAAACAAATAATTTTCACTTCAACGAAAGTATATCATTTTTAAAAGCTATTTAATCACTATTCATATTAAGAAAACAATAATTATTTTCAGTGTTGTTACATCTAATTATCAGAGAGATAATCTTCTTCATCACTCTGTTTGTAATAATCAGGTCATTAATGCACTTCATAATTAATATGAATATTAAGAAAAGGAAAAAGAGATTTATTTCTCTAATTCTAAACTTCATTATGACTTTTTCTTTAATAAGGCATCATAACATGATAAGGGTTTTTTTAATAATAATTTAGGTTTGCTTCTTCACTTTTTACATCATGTTTACGATTTAATCTTAACTATGTGACATCCATACAAAATATGCTTTTAATATTATCGCAACTCGCGCGTGCGTAAACTCAGCAAATAAATCAAAGTGACATTTTGTTATAAAACATACTGTAAATTTTTTTTTAAATTATTGAAACTAGAGAAAAAATAGTAAATAAATAAAAGTGGAATCCTTGAAAAGCTTATCTTTTGAATTTTAAAGTTGTGTAAAAAAAAGATTTTTGTAAACTAACATTATTTGAAGTTACTGTAAAAAAGCGTTAAAATTTTGAATAATTTTTAACTAAAAATGGAATTAAAGTTTTTAGAAGTTCTTTATTAGTGAGCACATATTATACCAGAAGTAACTATGCGTCAGATTAGATAGCTGCATGTAGCTCAATAGCCGGAAAGCATTTTGAAGGAATTTTTCCTCATATATGTCACAATTTACAAATAACAAGCCACTTCGTCAAAGTGTTAAAACATTTTCACAGCAGTGAAGGAAAAATACAGTTTCTTTATATTCAAGTGGTAAAAAAAAATGATTGTAGTCTGTAATAGACCTTCTGAAACTTTTTCGAACAACATTCTACAGAAAAGTTTTACTTTATCACTAATTAGTATTAAAATTTGTGTCGAAATATTTAAATTGCTCTGAAAGATACAAATAAAAACACTCTTTAAAATTTAAAAATCTGTTAAACATAATATGTGCAGAATCAAATCATAGTAGCTGAGAAATCATTGAATGATTTTTGGACAAGAACATTCTATACAAGTCAGTTCCATTCCTTGCAAGGTTTGAAGTTACTGTATAGAATCAGGTTACTTGGAAAATGAAGAATTTAAGTAAAGCAATTCTAATTCTACCAAGCCTGTAATTTTCTGGAATAATACAGTTTTGATAGAATTGGCTGGAATAATACAGGCTGTGAAAATCATTTCTACTTTTGGCGTGTTTGCAATTATTGTAGATTATCTTGAAATAGAAGAATATGTTGAAGTTATTTATAATAAAAACTATCATTCTAGTTTGTATTAATTTATTTATTATTTAATGGAAGTTACTTTTACTTCTTGCAAATTTGCAATTACTGCAATCAATTAGATTATTTGAAAAGTCCATTCTAGTTTTAATAAGTCAGTAATTGCTCTATTGCTTTATGGTAAATGGGAACGAAGACTCTATTGTAGTTAGTTCTAGTTTTAACATATCTATAATATGTGTTATGCCATCAGAATACGGACATTTACCATCTTTGATAATTTTTGTCGCATCTATGAAAGAAGCGACTTCTTTTGCCAAATCTAACACTTTAAGCAAAAGGAAAGCAGGAACTTCTATTGTTGGTGGAATTTTTATATCAACTTTATCTAGAATGAAGGAAATCGAGGAAAACATTCTTTCCACCTTCAGGTTTCGAAAGATTTCAATCTCATTTTGTGAAATTTGAATCAGATCGCTTAAAATAGATAAATAAATTCGAATTTTATTTGAAATTTCAGGAGAATCTTGCATTTGTTTGCTAAATAGTTGTAAATCCTCAATTCCGATACCTTTGCCTATAAACGAGGAATATTTTCCTTGTTTCAGAAGATCTAGAGACTTTTTGAAATTTTTTTTAACAATAAACAGCCTATGAAATTCATTGAGTATTATGAAAGATATTGAATCCTTTGATTTAAAATCAAAGCCGAAAATGTTTCGAAACTCCTCTTCTAGGTTCGGTGAAAATTTCAACCATTCATTCAAAGATCGAGAAAGTTCCTTGTCTTCCATCAAAACAGCTTGCAACTCATTCTGGTATTTTCTTGACAAAATCGATTCCATTATAAGCGATACTTCTGTTGTTAAGTAGCCTGTAACAAAAATAATGTAGCATTACAAACGTCAAACGCATTTAAACATTCATACAAATTTGTTTTAAAGACTAATTCTGTCTTTTTCCAGTCTAATTTCAGCTAATAATTTTGTTATCAGCAGTCCACATACAGTGGTGGCCAAAATTGTGGACACTTTTGAAAATCGTTGTTTTTAAACTTTGTATGCTTATAGAAAATGTTACATATCACAAAATGCAAATTCTTGCATATCATTTTAAAGAGTATTTAATGCTGATTTCAATTCAAAGAGTAAAATTTAAATATTTACAATACGAAAAAGTTATTCTTACTTTAATCTGAATAACAAACACATAGATGAAGTGGATTGTAATTTCTAACTTTCCTGACAAATCACTGTTCTTGTTCTTGGAACCAATAAAATGTTAATAACTGCTGAAGCTGACATCATGTTTAAAGATGGAACAAATCATTATCGTACTTTTTCTATAGAAGGAAGACTGTTTTTTATATAATCAAATTGCAAGCTAGAAATTTTGTTATTATTTTTTAATATATAGTTTTTGTAAATAATATTTAGTCAAGAAGCAATGACATCAAATAAAAGAATATATTTTGACACCTATAAAGAGAACTAAGATTACTGCGTTACATAAATGTGGTCTTTCCTATGCTGAAACTGCAAGACCTATGAGTGGTTCAGTGACTACATCTGGAGTTCGAAAGTTTTGTTTATGATATAGGAGACAAATTCAATAAAAAACAAAGCAGGAAATGGCTGAAAAAGGTGCATAAAATCTTCTGATGACAGAAGAATAAAAAGACAATGTGTCCAAGATAGAAGAATGTCATTAGCTGCCATCAGAAGTCAATTGAATGATGCTTGCATTTATGTCAGTTCAAGAACAATGAGGAGAAGATTATTAGATGTTGGACTAAGAGGTAGAATTCAGCAAAAAATCCTTGTATCAATTTACAGCAGCGTATAAAACGATTATAGTGGGCAAAGGAAACACATTAATTGGACAGATGATCAGTGTTCACAAGTCATATGGAGTGATGAAACAAAGAAATTATTATTCGGTGGTGATGGCGGAAATATGAAAGACATAGAATAGGCAAAGAGCAACATCCTGACTACATTCAGGCAACTATGAAGAACTCAATTAGTGTTATGATTTGATCATGCATGTCAGCAGACGGTATTTGTCTCCTTCCTGTTATCGATGGGACATTAAATGCGAGAAAAAACATTGAAACTATTCGAGAGCCAAAACTTACACCTTCCATCAGTGATCTTTTCCCCAACAACACATCATTTATTTTTCAGTAGGATTCAGGTCCTTGCTACACAGCAAAAATATCGAAAGCGAGATTTAGTACAAAGAGCATGAAAACAGTCCTGACCTCAAAATTATTGAGAACTTATGGCATCGTTTGAAAACTCTTATACATATAAAGCACTCATCAAATAAAAGAGAATTAATTGAGGTTATAATTGTTTCCTGGTATCATGCAATAACGAATGAAGAGCTTAAACCTTTCATCAGCTCAATAAAACATCAATCTGAAGCTGTAATAAAAAATAAAGGCTACTCTACTAAGTACTGATAACTCACTGTAGTCATCAGCATTTAATGTATCTTGATAATTATTGACGTTCATCTATTTTTGTATTGTAAATATTTAAATTTTGCGTTTCAATTGAAATTAGCATTAAATTCTCTTTAAAATGATATATAACAGTATGCATTTTGTGAAACGTTACATTTTATATAAACATACACATTTAGAAAACTTAAAATTTTTCAAAAGCGTCCACAATTTTGACCTCCACTGTATATTTTCTTTAAATTTTTTAATAGTTTACTTATGGGATTTACGAGGAAGTATATTTATACACTTCCAACGAATGGTAAGCTTCAGGTTATGAAATATTACTGGGCATTCCTTGTTGGGTGTGATTATTGTAAGTTACAGCTGACATTTTCCGATCACTAGAATAACTGCAGCTGCAATCCCTAAAAATAATAATCTCTTCTTTATTCTATCTCCAGTCTTAAGAATAGGTATATAATGATTACTTTTAACTCAGTCAGGGTAGTTTACAGTTATAATGACTATGTAGTTTATACTTATTATACATTATCTGATCTGAGAAGGGGTTCAGCATTCTGAGGTTCAAGCTAGAAGCTATAATACAATTGGAATATAATCCTCTTTATGTAAATAGAAAATTTTCCATCTTGAATCATTTTACTTGATATCAGCTTCTAATACCTGTTTTATTTTTCCCGCCTGAAGAATACATTTCGAAAATATTAAATGTAAAATCGTTCATTTATGATGCACTCTCTAAGAAAGGACTCTATCTGCTTGTGTAAATCGTTTTATTTTGTAAAGCCTGTAGCAGTCTTCATTTAGGAATATATTTATGAACCTACAAGGATGACAAGAAGGCTGCCTACAGGAAGGCAGTGCCCAGTTTGAACATCTTCATCGCTCATGTTATGATAAATGAACATGTTTACTTTGTGCAAACTAATTTCTTTTAAAAGAAATATGAATATAAATTGGAAGATAGTATTTCTTTTTCTTTTCATTTCTGTAAAATGTATTTTGACAATTCTTTTACTGAGAAATAGAATGAGGCAGAATAATAAAATGTTTTAGAAAAGATAATAAAATTTTTAGTTTAGGTAAGAGTAAAATATATTGAGAGATCAATATCCTTAATAACATAAAATTTAATAATAATATTTATAAAAGGAGACCAAATCTCGGAAATGGTGTCAATTTTTGTTTATGCATTAAAGTTTCACTCAGTGTCTTCAACTGAGCGCATGGAATTCATAACATCGTTAGTTAATCCTTTCTAGTATACGTACCTTAAGGGAATTCATAAATGCCTTTGATTTCAGTTTTGAAGTTCTTAGAACAGTGATTAATTCTATTAGCACAAAATGCCCACCAATATTGTTACATTTTCACATTGTTGCATGTTCAAACGATCAGTTTGACATCCCGAGCTTATTGCATCGATATGTTCGGAATATCGAATAATATCGAGGAAATATCGTACAATATATATCGTACAATATCGTAGGAATTATCGTACAATATAAAACACATACTGCAATGCAGCAATATATTTACCACTCCTCATAAAACCATCTAAAGCAAACACACGCTATTCTGCTAGCATAATCATGAGTGCATAACACCGATGGAAATATAAATGTTACGAAAAATGGAATAGATTGCCCATTGAAGAGGGGGTGAATACCAGCACCTTTCTTCAAGATTGCTTAGGTCTAAGATCAACTAATTGTCTTATCCAGCACTTTTAAGCATGGAATTTTATTTTTGATTCAATTAATCATTATTTTTTAAATCTTTTTTTCGTGAAGGTACGACTCTCGCAAATGGAAAATTACTGTTTTTTTATATCTTTCAATATTTGCAAAAAGATTATAAATACCTGATGGGCATGTAAAGCCACCGACACTCATTACTGGGATGGAGTAGGGTATCCCTATAAGACTCATAAGAAATGCAGAAAGGGTTGTCAGAGCGCATATTATTCCCATTCCACTTCCAGCCGCTTTGCCGCAGTTGGTGTAAAAACAAACATTATCAAGTTTCTGTCTCAGCTCTTCGAGTGTCTTGATGGTCCTGATTCTTTGCGATCTCCAGTATTTCAAGTCTGGAATGGGCTTGTCGGTCAATTTATTTTCAGCTGCTTCTGTAAATTGTAGCAATCCTCGCCAAATTTCTTTATTTTTGTCGTTTCCAGGTAGGTACAGTTTGACTACAGCCAAGGATATAATAAAAACAAAGAATGCCAAGAGATTCAGTCGTGACTAAAAAAACAACAAAAATTGAATTATGAAGTCAATTGGATATTTAATTAAGTTTTGAAGTCAAACTGAAAATACGATAGCATACCAGCCTCTCGTACGTAAATTCTGGTTAGGCTATTAAAATTTAAAAAATAACTTGAGATAATAAATATTGGCGAAATCTTCATTAATTGAATCTTTTTATTTTAATAGCATTTTTTGATGATATTTTTCATAATAATGGCTCAAAGTTCCTTGTTCAAAAAGAATAGACACGCACTTTATTGATGAAGCTTCGATTAATAATTGTTGTAGGAAATGTTATTGGGATTAAATTGTAATTTTTATAATTGACTAATATATTACATTGATCTTCAATAATCTTTTACATCGGCATTCGATAATTATTTATATTGATTTATCAGCGCCCAGATATAGGACGCAACATATGAAAAATAAAACAAAGTCAGAAGGATAACCCCCCCCCCCCCCCCAGTAGCATGAAATAAATAATAAAAAAATTGAAAGAAATTTTCATTGTGATTGGTGATGATGATTAGAAATTGCTTACGTATGTACGTCACAAATTTTAAGTTTTTTATTGCGATATGAAAACGCTGTGAAATTTTTAAGCGATTTGAAAATGGGACTCTCAAGATAGTTGATGTAAGAACTCACCAGCTTGCCATTTCTCTTCCTCTAAGAATTATCTATTTTTTAAAGCTATTTGTTAATGCTTTGGTTGTGCAAGTAGATCTAAATTTATCCTTGAATGTGAGGTTATAAAAGGCAGAAAGCACTTTGTCTTCAGTATGACAAAGAAGCCATCAATATGTTAAGAAAGAAACCACTGCTACATCTTGATTAAACAATGATACCAGCCATCAAGGCAGGATATATATTAAACATTTTAATGAAATAAATGGTAATGTCTTATTCTCCAGAAAGAACTTCTTTCGATTTCTACTTCCTCACATTACGTTTAACGTGTAAAATGGCGAAATGGACGATTTTATTGAGATATTATTTCATCATGGTGATCTAATAAAGATTTTTTACTACCGATAAATGAAAAACGATCACTCAACCGATTTATACTTTTCTCTTTTAAAAACAAAGAGCAAACTTTTTATTAGTAAAGGGGGGGGGGCTGTTAACAAAGGTTTTCTTTTCAAAAAGGGCATACTCATTTTTTCAACACATGCATGTAAAGGGTATTCCAAAATTAACACAAGATTTAAATTTGTCGCCGTGACAAAAGTATTGGAAACCCTATTGAAAGTGTAATGTAATCCTAAACTATCAATTGTCAAATGGTTTTTTAATAGGATTTCCAACACTTTACTACACGAATGGTGGAAAAATAAAGTCTTGCGTTTATTTTCAGACATTTTTATATCCATTTAATCTGCTAAATATATTAAAAGTAGTGCTTGACTCGATTTTTAGATTATTTGTAAATCTATTATCAAGAAATCTTTCTTCAAAATCTGCCAAAAGATAATCTTTCTCTTATTAAAAAAATTGCCAATTTTTTAAAACTAATATCTCAGCTTTTATATCACCCCTGAGTGAAATTCAAGATCTCTTTTATTGGGGATTTTGATAAAGAACCAGAAGAGGTTTCCAATCTTCCAAAGGTATTGACAGATAAGACTATTGCACCTTTAGAAAACCTCGTGGGTTAACCAAGAATTATCTTTTCTTATATAGAAATAAATCTATCAGTCATTCACTCCGCGATACAAAAGGAAAAGGATGTAATATTACCCACATGATGATTATAGATCCAACATATCAGCAGCATGAGGGTAACGAGGAATTCTTAAATTTTTCTGATGTAGTTAGTATCTGTGCAAGAATTATTCAAATTACTATAGAACTGAAGTTGGTCCTTTCCTACCTCAAGCATGTTGTATACTTTCCCAATATGGAGCGTTTACTGGAAGTAAACACAGAAAATTGAGTGGTAAAAAGAATCAGGATACATTTTGAAAAAATACCTTTCCTAATTGAACAATCAGCTGGATGGACCAACCAGCAAAATGTTACTCAAACTGCAATTTCATCTATCTCACTTTACTCATCTATCAAATTGCGTTTTGAAGTTAATGTCTTCGGTTACATGTGATGGAAAATATATTTCATAATCTACATATTGTCAGATTTGTTCTAAAATCTGGTATATATTTACAATATAGGGGTAAAGATCACAAAATAAAATTCTTTAACCCGTTGTATATTAAATTATCGGGATTGCATAAGCATGAATAGACTGACCAACAGACAATCAATTCGTTAACGCATTTATTCCAAAATTTGATGCGTATTTACAATTCTATTGACAAAGCCATATGACATATATAATTTGTTTAGAGCATTTAGTTTTGTAACATTAAACATAGATTTCCTTTGCAATGTATAAAAAAATACTTTTCTAGAGTGATATCTATATGGTCTGAAAACAAAGTTGGAAAAAGCAACAAAAGAAAATAATTGGAAAAAGAAAACATAATTATGCAAACCTCATCAACAAACATTATCACAGAACTATGAGAAAGAGAGAGAAAAAAGTATTACATCATCTTCTTGCTTTTCTTACCAACCCCCAATAATCACGTTATAATTTGTTTGGAATTAATGCATGATTTCAGTTCATTTCAATCGCTAAGCATATAGATATGCCTTTCTGGTAATAATAAAAAATTAACAATATATTCATTGCAAAAAATATATTTAAATTATTTAATATGTTAATTTTAATTTTTTATCACTTATTGAAAACTGAATTATCAATTTTCAAAAATAAAATTGTCTGATAATAGCTAAAAAATATATTTGTAAATGTTTAAAAGTAAAAATATTTAATTCTAATATGTTTAAAAATAAACATTATTTATATTAAGAGTACATTGGTACTTTCACAACACTTTTTAAAATTTAAAATATTATACAAAAATATTTCTTAGCGATATATGTTAACATTGAAATAAAACAACCTGAAAAGAAAAAAAAAACAATTTTAATCTACCTATTTTGATGAAATTTCAATTTTTTAAAAAAAATTCAATTTTTCAAATTTGCTACTACTTTATTAAATGTAAGTATTTTTTTTCTTCAAACTTTTTTATAGATTCACTGGCATATATTACACAAAATCTTGCATGGATTACGAGATATATTTAGTACTTATTTTAATATAAAATTTTTACTATTATTAGCAGTGAAAAATAGAGAAATTTAACAGAATCTCATTTTAACTCTAGCATCTAAAAAAAACTAAGCAAGTCAATGCCTACTGCGTGCACAGTTTTATTAAGCACATAACAATGAACTTGCACACAAAATTTGAAAGCTCTATCTTATTTAGGAAGAAAACCTTAGCATTTTAAAAATCTAAAGATTTTGGGAAAAACAGAACGTGGAAAAAAAAAGACATTTAAAGTTTTGATTTGTGAATAAAAATCCATTTACTCTTTTCCCAAGCAAGTATTCTGCATAGTCTATATAATTTAAAATATATATACAAAATTTAAAACACCAATCTTCAATACAAAATATTTTATAAGATTTAAATACTCATTATTGCACTAAAGTATTGCATATAGTAACTTATAAAATGAAAGATTCTATTAAAGTAATAAATAACTATAAAATAAGAATCAAGAAAGAATATTCTTTATACTAGCTAGAGGAAATCCTTCATGGCGATAAACACAAATAATTTTTTTTTATCATGCTGGAATACGATGAATAACATGGAAAATTTATAGACTTTCAGAACGAGAAAAAATGTAAGTTTTCCTCAACCAGCAGTTGCGCAATTAGACAATTACAAGCAAATAAATGAAAAATTTATTTAAAAAATATCGCATGTTCGTAGTGTAACTACAAAATAAATGATTCTATAAAATGTAATAAATAACATTAAAATACGAAACAAGAAAGAATATTCCTTATACATTCTAGATGAAATTCTTTATGGCGATAAACACAAATAAAGATTTTTTTGCCGTAATGGAATAAGATAAATATCTGGAATAATAATAACAACAACAATAACAACAAAAAACGCACCTTTCTGAAATATCTTAGCATGATAACGTCGTTAATTAAAAAAAAAGGTTATTTATTTTGTCGTCTGAAATTTTATAACATTATTTCGTCATCATTACTGAATCATGTTAAAAAACTTATTAAAGTGTAATAAATAATACATACAATAGTAAAAGATTATTCTATTTAACTAGAAACAAAAGAATGCAAGCCAAATCTTGGAAATTAAGCATTTTTTTTAAATGCGAATTTTATAATTTTTGGATTTGAAGATTATACAGTGAAATGTAATAAAAAAAATAAATAAATTAAAAATTTAAATTTTCTGTAAATTTTCTATTGATAATTCCAATAATGAATAAATGATTAGAGCATATTGTGTTATTAGTTACAGAACAAAGTTTGAGAATTTTTTTCAAAATCAAAGAAAAATAAAATGGAAGATTAATGGATGCCTCAAAAATTAGTTTCATTGATTTTTTTAAAGTAATGTAATTATTGTGATTTTTTTATATGATACATTTTTTTGTGTGATAATACATTCCAAAGTTTTTGAGGGCAAATGTTAAAAATTTTATTGAATTTTAATTAATTAAAATCTAATTTACATTTTAAAAAAAGTTTTTACTTTGGGAAAATTTGTTAACCAAGAAGGATATTTGATATTTCTATGTTAAGCGGTGCCAACAGTGCCTTCTGCCAAAAGTGTCTTTAACACTCTTGTGTTATTTTTATTTCTTTCCATAAATTATGTGTATTTATTGTATTCCCTATTTCTATTGAAAGTTTTTAAGAGGAATTTTAAATCACACTTCATGAAATTAAGTGAGAAAAAAACACACCCGCAGCTGGAATGGTTCTCTCAAAACTTTCTCGCATAGACTCTAATAAAGGCGTTTTCCAAGAGAACACCTTATATAAAATTGGCGTACAAGAGTTCCGAAATATTAATCATTGGCGTGAATTTATCATTTTTACTGAATCTATCGTGTCACAATTGGTGAGCTATTTGACAATTAATTCCTAGCATGTGGGTAATAGTAACAGAAAATCAAATTTGTTTTTTAGACGCTTTTTTCCCAACGAAGTGAAACAGAAATTTGATATAAGACTATATTTGTCGTCACAAAATTACATAACAAATTTAATATATTTAAGTTATTATGCCTTTGATGCGTCTTTACATGTTTCTAGAAGAACAGACTAACAGACGATGAATCCTTTGCTGGATTTGACCCCCAATTGGATACATGTCTACACTATAGATGTTAAATCTATGTACCAAATTTTATGTATCTAATTTCGTTTCGTAGTATCTGCGTTAAATCATATTCGAACAGCCAAACAGACAGACTTCCTCCGAGCGGATTTTACTCAAAATTTGACAGAAATTTACGAATTTTCTGTAAAGACCATATATAAATTTCATTTGCCTAGCTCAAAGCGTTTTTGAATTATCTTTGTCAGAGATAGACGGTCGAAAATTTCCAAAAATATATATTTCGATCTCAGGGAGATCTAAAACAAGGCGATTCCTCAAAATCTCGAGTTTGAATATTTTGATGATTACTATACTTTATCTATGCTTATGATAAAGAAATAACGCGCCTTTAAATAATTATAAAATATTTCATATTTTTTATGATTTATAATAATATTTGCCCCTGCCTATTAATCATACTTTATAAATAAACTGTAGAAATTGATGTGATGACAGTATCTGATTATTGGCAGTTGGAAATCCGATGCATTTAAGATCTTTTATGTATATGAATACCGAACATGCAAAATCTGTTGTCCGCGGATAAAACGTTCTACCTATACTATGGCTTGAAAATTTGGAGAATTTGGTTAGATTAGATTTAGTCTATTCAGGTTATTATTCATAATATTTTTCGAAATTTTTGTCTCGGAAACAATCCTCAAATAGTTTTAAAGAAAACTTTAATCCAACGTATGCAAATAAAAATTATTGTTTATTATTTTTATACAAATCTACAATTTATGTCCTATATTGATGAAAATTGCCATGAATATTTTTCAAAAGAAGAGGAGCGGTTGGTGGTGTCGATATTTCAAGGTCAATTGTTATTAAAATGTAACAACTAACAATTAAGCACTGTTTAGCCGCTTTTCAGCCATATCTTACATATTGCCGAACAAAAATTATTATTTTATTATTTTAAAACTCAAAACAGTGGCATTTTTAATGAAACCAATTTTGATTCGGAATTTTTTCCCTAATTTAAAAGATTTTTTAAAATGTAAGGGGAATGAAATCTGTAATAATGTTTTTATTGTTATGATGAATTGTTGATTTCGATAATTCGATTGTTCCATCAGACAATTCAATCGGATGCTTTTGAGAAGGATAAAATGAAAATAAACAAAGTATTTTCTTGGAAATCAATTCCGAAACAGAATGCTCATTTTTGTAGTTATTTCATAATACATTCGCATTTTAATTTATACTTGTAGCAATATATAAAAACTGATTCCGTCAAATTCATATTTTTGAGTAATTTTAAATAATAAGGTGAAATCTGTGCCTCTACTAATACTAAAAATGAATGTGTGTGTGTGTGTGTATATTAGTGCTCTATAGACAGATCTTCGACCAACGGTTATTAAATTTAACAAATATGTAACTTGGAAGATAAGAATGTACTGCCCAAAGCAATTTATCTGAAATTTTGGTAGTTTAATTAATTAAATTTAAGTGTTTTTCATGATAACTTCCGGAAATATTATTACACAAAATTAATTTTCATACCATTTTAAAATTTAAGAAATTGTCTTAATAAAGATATCAATTAAGTATCGTGTAAATTTTTTCTGAATTTTGGTAATTTGTAAATTTTTTGTTTGTTTAATTTTTTACAATAGAATTGTTGCCATGAAATGCAAACACTTTTCCTTGTTTCATCAAATATTTAATCGTGTGTATTTTTTTTTTCATTGTTAAAGGTTGAAGATGAAGAATATATATTGTTATTAAATAGAATCAATATTTAATATATGTGTTGTTTATAAGACAAATAAAAAAAGTGCAGTCAAAATACCACGAAATTTAGAAGATCGATGAGCTGGACATTTTCCTTTATATAAAGGCTATGATGTCATGGGACTGATGTGCATTAGAAAAATTCACGTCCACGAAAAACTAATCTTAAGTAAAACAGTTAAAATAACATGGCTTTAATGTCTATCAAATTACCGGCATCATGGAATGATGTTATATCTAAACTATTTAACTATAACCGGGGAACCAGTTAGTCATTAGAGACACCGAATTTAAAATAAATGCATTTCTTATTAATAATTTAAGGTCCAGGAAAGTTATTATTCTGAATAAACAAATTGGTGTCAAAAGAAGAGCTATTATTTAACAAAAAAAGTAGAATTAGAAAAGGCAATATGCTTACCATTTTCACCAAACTGTTATTTATTTCCTTATTGCGTAAATTTCTCAGGCCGTATCCCTCTTTTAGAAAATACACAAACTATAAATAAATTTCTGTCATTTTTGATAGATTTACGTTGTTAAGTCACAGTTTTGACTTTATACAAAAATGTTTATACGCAATCCAAGTTTAGTTTTGTCATATGACTTTTAAGTTTGAGTCCTTGAAGTAGTTTCGATAGCATATGCTTGAACAGAAAACTGATTAAAAATATTGTCATAAATCGAGAAATAACTGATAATCTAGTCCCAGAGAATAGAAACTGAATTTTATCTACTTTATGCAAAGTTTACTGAGATAAGATACATGAATTCCGTCTGTTTTGCTACTTTGTTTAGGTGCTAGCGAAATGGCGGGCTGAAAATTCAAAAACGTGAACGAGATATATCGCAAAATAAAATTTTCAAGTCAATAACTGCTTCACTTATTTTCTCCAAAATGCGTTTTAAATATACCTTTGACCCAAGTTTCATGAAATATGAGGGTATTTCAAAAATTATTCCATATCTTTTTTAACAAGAATTAAAAGAATCTTGTGGTCTAAGAGGACATCATCTTTTGACATAATCGACATGTTGACATTTCCAATAAATTTAGTCCAGTGTTTTAAAAACTTGTGCGGTTCTTTTGCGTTGAAGGCTTTTAATAGGAGAAATTAGTGTAAGGGCTGCAGAGCTGTAGCACTCATTGGGATTATCTTTATGTCATGTTTACACTCGGCCAGTTATAAAACGGCCAGTAGACAGCGCATTCGTTGAAAGGGATTGATTTAAGTTTGCCACAATTTTATAAGATAGATTCAGGCATTCCATGCGGATATAAATTGCCGTTTTGGCGTCTCTGAATAAATTTTCTTTTTCACTGCGTATCTTATTAAAATGGTGGATATTACACAAAGAAACATAGTAAAATAAGTATAAAGGTCAACATATCTAAATTTGGAAAACTATGGAAAAAATGGCAAATAAAATGAAAGCACACACACACACATAACCTCACATCAGAAAGAACAAAGGACAAAAATATCGGAATTAATCTATGATATGTGATCAATTTATTCATGCCAAAAAAAACCCCTCAAAATTTTACAAACGCATGCGCAATAAGAAAAAAATACAATACAGCGGGACAATTATTTGCCATCGATCGAACAGCATTTTTAGCCTATCTAGTCTTGTGCTACCTATTGGCTGTCTTATAACTGGTCGAGTGTAAACTCGACATTATATATAAAATATATATAAAATACTAGAAAAACTAGAAATTATATATAAAATACTAGAAATATTTTGGAGAGTGTTGGCATTCCATTGAATCAGAGAAAACAAGAAGTAAGCGTCAAATAGAAAATTTACATGTAGCTAAAATAGACTTAGTCATCGCCATATGGATAATCGTTATAACTTGATCATTCAATATAAGTCATTTAATAGGCAAATAATATGGGAGAACAAGCTGGTCGTAAAAGGCGGCTAGTTTTTAAAGTCGTATCTACGTTTTCTGTCTAAATTACTTGTATTCTGACTCTGAGAGCTCAATGCTCTTTGCTTACTTTTTACTCTGATGAGAACATTGCCAACGGGATAATAATACAAATGAGAAATACAATGATTAAGAGTGCTAAAGATGAGATCAGACCTGCTTGCCCTGCGGTAAATTGATTCCTGGTTTTTTTTTTTTTTTTTTCATTCTCAAAGTTCGCTTTCTATTTGGTCGTTTAAGGGATTTGGCTTCTTTTTTTCTCTTTTTATTCACTTTTATTTAAAATGCGCCATGTTTGTAAAGATGGAATTTTATAATCAATTTTCTGCTTATTTTTCTATGTGTTAGGGTTTTCAAATTTTGCACATTTGGGTGTTCTCAATGGCAGTACACTATTTTAACTTTTCCAGAATTATCGGTAAAGTATTAATTTAATTAATTTTGATTTAGTAGGATTAGAACCAACTAGAAATGAATTTGAGGGAAATATTCACTACAAGATTTCATATTTACAATAATGAATTCCAAATTAAAAAAACAAAGAGTGATTAAAATAAAATTCTGTTTTACTTAGCACAGTGATTCAAGTAAGTTTTTAATAACTCTAATTATTCAATTTATTATTTCTGAATTGTTTTATTCGTAAAATATCGTAAAGGCCTAGAATTCTCTTGAAAATTTTACTAATGTGCGATGAATATATTTCATAAAATAAAGTAATACTTTTTTTCAATCTTCTAAAAAACTTCGAATGTATTATATGATGAAAAGTATTGTTTATTTTGAAATTTTATTTCATAGTTATTCGCTTCAAAGTATTCTGCACTATTTAATTATTAAAATTAATTACATATAGAAATTATTATTTTTAAAATTATTAAAAAATTGTAAGCTTTATAACTAATGACAATATTTGTTTATTTATTTAAATTTTTAGTTACTAAGTATCGATTGCCATTTTTAATTTTAAAAAGTAATGTTTTCACTTCTTGTATTCCCATTTAGACTCAAAAACTGGATTTATCAACCTTTAACTCGAATTTTTAGATACATTGAATTTTTAATGTGACCCATTTCATTTTCAAAATAATTTATAACAGTATTAAGGAAATATCTTCATAAACTTCACGAATTAAGAAAATTATCTTCAAGAATTAAAATTCTTAATTCTTTTTTTTACATCATTTGTTGAATAGCGTCCTACTTATTAATTAAATTTATATATTATTTTAACCCAAGTGAATAAAAAAAATCTTTAAAGAATAATAATGAATAATAATTTTTTGAATAATATTATTATAATCCCCGTGAATAATAATCTCTTGTTTATCTAATAAATGAGATTATTGAAAATGGATAATAATTTTATATTTATTGATATTAATGATGTCCAAATTTGATAGCTTTTATTTAAATCAAATTTTCTAAAGTACATTGCACTTACGTTATTTTCCTTTTGAATTCGTTGATATTTTATTATTTTTTTTACAATTTTACAATAAGGTATAGTTTTTACAATTTTTCCGAATGTAAAATTTAATCTGTAATTTCTCACAGATTTAGTGGTTTTTAATCATATTCCTTTCCCAATTGTTTTGAGTATTGCTAATTTTATAAAAATAAACTTTGAAGTTTCGAAATACCATCATCAGAGTACTTTTCGAGTACTTTTTTCTTCTTTAGATAACGAGTGATTAAACAAACTTTTGAATTTAAAAAACCAAGCATTTGAATGAGGTTTTAGAAGGGGATTAGAAAGTCACTTATTTTTTTTCCAAGTGGTTGGAAGATAAAAATTTGCAATTTCTTTCCATTGCTATGAAGTAAAATATTCTCGTCTTCAATCATTATCAATGAGCCTGGCCATTAAATTTGTCGTTATATTATTATTAGCAATAAATCTAGCCAT
>JAPMOR010044759.1:554774-570664 GCA_026543865.1 Argiope aurantia
ACTATACTCTTTCCATATTTTTTTGTCAGTTCACTTAAAATTCCCCCCCAAAAATATACTTTGCTATTTATAGCCTTTTAATAATGTAACCTAATCTCTAATATAAAACAAAATAAAATTTGCTATTTTTCTTTGTGTTAATAATATTTTAAATATAAATTAAAATTTTTTTTATACATTCTTATGAGAATTAAGTAAATAATCTGTTTCCTATTGTCAAACGATTTGTGAATTTCTCTATTTTTCACATTTCATTAATTTTTTTTTATTAATATCCGTAGTAATTCGGATTGTAAAACTAAAACAAAATTTTCTGCTATTTTAATAGTAATTTTTATCAATAGTTTCGACATTCTTCCAGAATTTTGATATTTTTCATATTAACTTCCATGATACGTTTAATATTTATTAAAACTTCTTGTGTATTTTTGTATTCTTCTTGGAAAATATGCTTAAAATATATCGAATAAATATAAAGCAAAAATTATAAGCAAAAAAAATTGATATTATTGAAAAGACAATTTTTTTGAATTTAAAGATGATGTAAAAATAATTTTTGTGTGATAATATTTTTTAAAATTATCATACTCCAAAATTTTACTTAATTTTTTAATAAAATACTAACTAAAATTTTAAAAAGTCTTTAATATGCGTATTCTAACCCTTTCAACTATATATATATGTCAGCTTCAGTAGCAGCCCATAGAACGCCAATATACACATACACACACATTCATTTTTATTATAAGTGTAGGTTTAATGTGGCGACATTTCATGTATTTTCCACTTGAATTTACTTCTTTTTATCGGAAAGTGTTTGTGCTTTTCTCTTCAACGCCTCAATTTCGAAGAGTCCTGTCACTGCTCCATTTAGTATCATAGATGTCATTGCTTCATTGACACTCATTTTTTTATTATTTATTTTCTGGTATACGATGTATGGAGAAAGCATTGTAATCTTAAGGAAATTCAAACTCGTATCTCAACGTATTAGATACAGCTTAGGGAAATTATCTATTTGCCCGTCTGTGCCAAAGATCTAGTTCAAAAACACTTTGAAGTGGATAAGTAAAATTTGGTTTACGATCTTAAAACCAAATTTGTAATTTTTAACAAATTTTTGTGCTAACTCCGTTCAAAGGAAGTCAGATCGGCTCTTTGAACTTCAGTTAACACCATAATTACTATAGTTATAAAATTCGATACACACATTTAGTAACTACAGTGTAGACCAAGTGTACCTAGACCAAGTTTGAGCCAAATCGAACAAGGAGTTGACCGTCTGAACTTTCTATTTTATCAAAAACATGTAAACACGATAATTCAAAAACGCAAAAACTTAAATATGTCGCATTTGTTACATGATTTTTATGACGAGTAATTTTGGGTTAAAAAATTTTCTATTCGGTTGGAAAACTCGCATTTAAAATGTAAATTATTTTTTCGAATACTATTAAACGCGTGCCAGGGTTTAATTTACCTTGATTTTGAATCCATAGCACACCCACACATTCATTTTTATTATTAAATATTCTAATTTCAACAATTATTCTTTTTTTCCGCATTTAATTTTTGCCTTTTTATCATATCTTTGAGCCTTCCTTCCCGATCTCTCAGGAGAGGGAGGTGCCATTCCAGGTGTTGTTCTCATCTTCTGACCGCGGTTCAAAATTGAGAGGTCCATCCTAAAATAGCCCTAATATTGCTTTCCAAACGGGTCGTTAATATAATTAAACTAAACTAATCTCGATCACTCAAGAAATGTCAATGGTAAGCAATTGAAGCTTCAATAAAAAGAACAATGCTTTTATTAAAAATAATATACAATTCAATTAAATAAAAATATTGAAAAATTGATTATTTAAATATTTGGAACTGGGAAGATTTTACTTTATTTTCTCCTTTAAAATTGCATTTCTGAATCGAAGCTAATTTTGATGGAATTTAATTTTTAATTTTCGCGTTAATATGGATAGTAACCCGGATTGTAAAACAAAAATAAACACTATTTGCTGTTTAAATAGTGACTTTTATCAATAACTTTGATGTTCTTCCAGAATTCTGATATTTTTTGCATTGACTTTCCTGATACTTTTAATATCCACTTAAAATTCTTGCGTCTCTTTGCATTCTTTTTGGAAAATATGCTTAAAATATATCGAATAAATATAGAAAAATATCATATGGTAAGAATTGATATTATTGAAGAGACAATTTTTTTTAATTCAAAGATGATGTAAAAATAATTTTTGTGTGATAATATTTTCGGAAATTATCACAGTAAAAACCTAAAATTTTTCTTAATTTTTTAAAATAAAGTTCCGATTAAAATATCAAAAAAATCGTCCAAGGGAGCTTTTTCCCATCCTCCAAAGTATACATATACCAAATTTGGCCGCCTATTAATGCCAAAATACAGACACATGCTTATTCATTTTTATTATAAGTAAATATTGCAATTTTAATAATTATTTTTCATCTTCGGTTTTTATTTTTACCTTTCTATCATAGTTTGGGCCACACTATGTGATCACTAAAAAAATTACAATGGAGAACAACTAAAGCATCAATGAAAACCTTTTTATAAAAAATAATGTTTATTTTTTTTAAAAAAAACGTTAATAATTCAGTTAAATAAAAGTATTGAAAAAACTTATTATCTATATATTTGGCACTAGAGTGATTTTTCTTTGTTTCAGATTTTAAAATTTCATCTCTGAATCAAAGGTAATTTTGTTGGAATTTTAAAAAGAGCTTATGAAAACATCTATATGTATTTTCATAACTGAGTATAGATAGATTACACATTTCATAGATATCCATAAGCACTTATAGATGAAATAGAAAATATCTATAAATACTATATAGTTTATAAAATATGATTCGAGATCAGAAAACCCTCGAATCATATATTTATAACATTGATTTCGAAGTGGATAATTATGAAATGTTAGTTATGGATTATCATATTGTTATAATTATGAAAAGTGGCCTAGAAAAAATTACAAAATCGGAATTCGAGGATTGGGAAAAATAGTAGTACTAAAACATCTCTCTGAAAGAGGATAACATTTATAAAATGTGATAAATATTGTCCAATAAAACAAAATTTTACATTTTATAGAATCATTCCTGTTTATAAGACTTCCATGCTCTTTAATTCCAATTCTAGAATATCTATAATCTTTTTCAAAGAATCAGAATATTTGGATTTCCCTTCTTTAATGACTTTTGCCACGTCTAGTAAAGATAAAAAATTTACTGCAATATCTATAGACCGCAGAAACGAATATTCGGCAACAGTGTTTGCTGTTGGGGCTTTGTACTTTTGCGGGATAGATGCCACTTTTTCAGATATTTCTTTTCTTGTATACTTTTTGAAAGATTTATAAAGTGCTGAAAACCGATTGACACCAATCAGTCCCATGCGAATTTCAGCAGAAATTTGTGGATTCTTTTCAAAATAGTTGCTTAACTTCAATAACTTATCAACCCTCATCTGGGTTTCTATATACGTGGAGTATTTACCATTTTTCATGTAGTCGACAGTTTCTTCGAAGTCTCTGGTAACCGATCGGATTCTCACAAATTCATGTAGAAATCTTCCTAGTTGTGTCCATTTTTCGGACGTTATGTCAAAACCAAGTATTTCGTGGATATTCTCATCCAAGGATTGCCAAGCCTCTAACCTGTTCCCTAGAAAATTAGAGGATTTTTTGTCCTCCTGCAAAACTTTCTCTATTTCATTTAGGAACTTTGCAGATCCAAAATATTCGGTGATACTTGACATTCCTTCCACCAAAGATCCTGCAAAAAATAAATAAATAAAGCTATATAGGATAATTCAAAACTTATCGTTCAAATAGGTAGGGAATATATGAGGAAATCGATTTCACATAGGAAAGTATGTCCGCAAACGTCACCTGTATGGACAAAATGGACAAGTGAAGTGAACACGAGGAAACAGTACAGTTAATAACGAATACGTCTTTTATTCAAACAAGATAAGGTACAAGTTCACAGTAGGTGCTCAAAATTGCGACCATTTACACAAACACAAGATTCACAGCGCCGTTGCATTGGCCGCTGAGCATTTTCAAAACCGTCTGGCATATCAGGACAATGTCTGCGGCGGCCACTATTCTTGCAGCAAGTTTCATTTCACTGTCAACGGAGTTTCGTACACATGGTCTTTCATGGCCCAGCACTGAAAGAAATCCATGGGCGATAAATCAGGTAACCTGGGTTGCTAAGCGATCGGTCCACCTCTGTCCATACATGGAACGCCGAATGTTCGGTTCAGGTAATCATGCGCTACAACTGCGCTATGGTCTGGAGCTCCGTCATGTTGATATCAAATATCTCGGCGAATAAGTCTCGTGAACATTGTACGTGATATGCCAGACTTTTTGAAAAGGTTTGGTGGTCGATGCTCTAGCGGTATCAATCCCATATTCGAGTCCATGCCATGTCAAGTTTCTGCCAATCACCGGGCGAAATAAGGTCTGACACGTTATTCGGAGGCATTATTCCATGACATTTGTCATATGACTGCATTTTTGGATTCGAATTTTAATTTTTTAATAGGTTAGATATTTGAAACCAATGCTTTTAAAAGTGACCCGAAATTAAATGTTTCGTTATTTTAGTTTGTAAAAATTTACTTTTTGAAAATCACTAAAAAATATTGATTTTTGAAGTTGGATAGGGGAAAGGATATTTCCAGGTATGCATTGTCTAAGAACCCATAAAGATCTCTATCCATTCCTGAAGGCAATGAGTAAAAAAATCGGGACATTTATTCATTTAGTAATACGTACCTGAATGATATATCACGTCACCAATTCCCATAATAGATTGGAAACTAGGTAATCCTGCTAATTCCATAAATGATCCAACGATAGAAGTAACAGTGCCCATGATTTGCGCTCCATTTCCAGCGCCTTTGCCATAGTTAGCACTAACACAGAGCATGTCTAGTTTATCCCGCAAATCCTTGAGTGTGTTGACTGTGTCTATTCTTTGAGTTCTCCATTTTTTCAGATTGCATTTCAGGACCGCATCACCCTCATCTTCTTGCCAGTGTTCAGTTGTTCTAGGAAAAGTTTCGCATTGTCTAATTTGGCTTTCAGATTCCACCAGCAGGCAAAAGTATAATACTAAGAAAGCATGCCACGCTAACAGCCAAAAACCTTTCTAGAAATAAAATTAACAAAGCATTACGCAAAGATTTCAAATATTTAAAAATACAGTGGAGCTTCTGTAATCTAGAAGACATCAGACTAAATGACTAATGGATTTATGAAAGGTTTGTATTAATGCAGTTCTATTTCAAACAACACATTTTAATATCAAAATCTACGATTACTGTAAAAAAATAATGCAAAATATTCATATTTAAATAGGAAATCATTGTTTAATATTATTTACACCAACTTCAATATACGACTTTTATAATCAATGAAGTATTATTATATCACTTCAGACGTGAGGATGAGAAACCTCTGGTATGGTGGTTGAGTTTTCTGTATAACCTTTCTGTGGATATACAAATGGTGTGAGGTCAGTTAACCTTTACCAATGACGGGAGGTATCTCTTAAAGACCCGTTCCGATGCCGTTACGATGGTCCGGTCATTCAGTTTCTTCCGTGTGCATTCAAGGTAGTCAGGGTAACTGTTTGTAGTTACATTAAATACTTCGTTTGCATATACCTTTTGTTTTATTCTTAACACATTCCGTTTATTTTATTTAAACTTGGTTAATATCGTACACAATTATAAATTTTAATCAGGGAGATTGATCTCCACAAAGCTTTCTCTACTCTCTAATAAACTAGTCATGACAGAGAACGCCTTATAGTGCACTTGCGTTCATTAATTACGAAATATTTTGGCGTGAATTCAGCATTTTTCTTGAGTTTCTCGTGTCATGCTTGCCGAGTTGTTTAGCTATTAATCCGTAGCATCCAAAACACGAATTTGCGTTTTAGACGCGTTTTTCTTAATTGACTGAAATAAAAATTAGACACAAAACTGCACTTGTATCACAAAATCCTGTACCAAATTTGATATATTTAAGTCACTGAAGTTTTGAAAGAACAGATCGGCAAAAGTCAATCCGCTGTTGGATTTGGCTCAAAATTCAATAGGTGTCTACATTATGAATGTTAAATCTGTGAACCGAATTTTATCTATCTAGCTCTCATCATTTTGTAATTATCGTGTTAACTTATATTCGAACACTCGGACTTTCTCAGAACAGATTTTATTCAAAATCTGAGAGAAATATGCAAATTTACTGTGAAGACTGTATACAAAATTTCCATCATCTAGCTCAAAGCGTTTGTGAGTTACCTTTGTCACAGACAGACAGGAAGACACTTCCAAGAAATGTATTTTTTTGAACTCAGGGTGATATAAAACGTGGAATTTTATCCAAAGTTTCGAATTCGAATTTTTTGACGATTACTGTACTTACTCTATACTACATATGCGAGGAAGTAAAAAGTTGCTCAAATGTGGAATTTTAATTAAAATTTTGTTGTGCAGTATTAGAGGTTAAGCCTCGAAAGTATAGTTATGGGTTGCAAATCTAACTCTTTCTGACGTTATATGCGTCAAAGGTATCATCCCAGTTTTAGAAATCACAGAGCCTTTTACAGAATATATAAGAACATAATTTCTTAAAATGGTTTACGAAACATGGTATAGACATAACATCCTCCATATATAGGCATATATTTTCTTTATTCTCAGATACAGAATTTTTCTGAGCTTTTGAGAATGCGCCAAATGGCGTTGATTTCATCAAAATAGAAGTGAGATGATAGAGACGGCAATATTTGCATTCATTTAACCAAATATAAAACCTCGATTATCAGCGGAATTAAAGGGCGTAATAACGGCAGATAATCTGGGAAATTGAATTAGCCACTTGAGGAATAAATGCACAAGTTTTGAGTTGAAATAAAACAGTACATCTCAAATGGAAGTGGAAAATAAATAAGCAAGAAAACGCAAATAATGGAAGGAAGTTGAAGGTCTAATAAAGAATTTCGAGAATGCATTCATCTTAAAGCATATATAATGGTTTACGAAACATGGTATACATGCTTTCCTCTGGTTGTAAAATTATTTAAAAAGGATAGAATCAAGTTCTTGGTTATTCTTATTATGGTAATATGATGTCATTTGAGAATCCTGTAATCCTGTATAGCTTTTTTTTAATATAAAATTATACCAGTTTGTAGGCTATCTTTAAATTTACATTAAATAGATGGAAAAGGTGATAGATAGTTGTAAAACAATAAGATTATTTCAAAAATTCTGCAGAATTTTAATAAAGATGATCTTGATTAATTTAAGCAATTTTAAGTCAATGCTTTTCTAGTCTTTTAAATTTATGGTTAACATGTTGATAAAATATCTTCAATATTAAAAGTATAAGAAAAATATAAAAACAGCTTATTTTTATATTTTGAGAAGGTTTAAATACAAGTCATGCTTTTAATAAAATTTTTGGAGCCTTATTGCATTTGCAACTAAGATTTCACTTAAGAAGTTTTGGAGAAATTTTTTAAGTGCGCTCATTTCTAAAAACTATGGCTTTTTCCAGTGACATACTTTCATGTATAATGATATATAGAGAAAATTAAGGAAATGTAAAGCATAATGAAATGATTTATGTAAGGATTTTAAAATAAGATCAAATTGAACAAAAAAATATTGAATTGAAATTATTATTAACGAAACAACTAGTAACGAAAGTTGACTAGCTAGAAATACAAATAAGAATTATTATAATCCGAAAATTTTCCACTGTGAATTATATCAAAGCTGATCTAGAAGAATAATGGTTTATTTAGGAGATGCTGATGGAATGTTTGCTTTCATTAAAAATGGACAATATGAAGATTTTCTAGTCACAGATTTTTTTTCTTTTATAATCTTTACACATCAGGGTGGTAAAAATAATTTTGTTTATTTATTTATTTAACTCTCTATTATTAAACATATTCGAAAATTTATATTATATATAAATGGAGGCAGGCTGGAAAAGTACGAAATAAAATAAATTGCATAAATTTTATAGGAGAAAGGAAATGATCATTGAAGGAAATTCAGAATAAAATGAAGTAGAATTCAGAACAAAGCATCAACAGTATTAATGTAACACTCTCTTATAACGCCAGTGCGCCAATCTCCACGCCAACAGTACGATGCTAGCTGCAAGATTGTAAGCATGTAAAACCTACCAACCTCGAGAATTAATTATGTTAAACTGTAAGTTTAAGCATTGGCTAAATGCAGAATTATTGTTGTGTAATTATAAGTGTGATGTATTGTATAATTAGTTGTCTATTAAAATCTTTTAAATTGTTAAAGCCCGTTTTTATTCATTGCTCTTATATTAATTAAATATTGCCATTGCAACGACAAACTGAAAATATTATTTTTAAATATCTAACGGGTAATAA
Organism: Argiope aurantia; assembly: GCA_026543865.1. Classification (NCBI taxonomy): domain Eukaryota; kingdom Metazoa; phylum Arthropoda; class Arachnida; order Araneae; family Araneidae; genus Argiope; species Argiope aurantia. Next base: position 563,253 of record JAPMOR010044759.1, read on the forward strand.
TTTTACGGGTTAATAATTAATAATTATTCGGGTTACAGTTGAAAATAAAAACAAGGCCAAATGCAATTAAAACATATCTCGGACACAAATACAGAGAACGATTTTATCTAGTCTAAATTTTCTTTTTTTAATTTTTAAGACATAATAATAAAAATGATGCAAATAATCACTTTCAAAAAACTACATCAAAAGTCATGTTATCAACAAAACAACCAATGAACAGCCATGCTTAAGTCAACTTCTAGAGTCTGTAATTTGGTTTACAAGTTTTTCATGAAAGTTTGCATTAATTTTGTTAAAAAAAACTCTGTCATTTTCAGGATAAGAAATGTACGATGGAAAATCTTGATAATATTATGTTCTTTTAAATATGTCAAATTCGAAAATAAAAATTTAAAAAAAGCTTAAATTTGTATAAGGTAAGAAGAAAAATTCTTACTTTATTTGCTTTTATGAAAACTATGAATGCCTTATTTCGATGCTATTACATAGTTATTACTACCTTTATATCGAAAAAATACATTCAGGAAAGAAAATTAAGTAAACACGATGGCAAAATCAATATTTGTTTCTAAAGCTCCTTTAAGCATCTTTCTTTTTTTTCTGTTATCAACTTTACTAAGCTGAAAGTTAAAAATACTTTAAAAAATTTAAATTTAAATTCTTTCTTCTTTTTTTTGGATAGATTAATTTCGTTCTGTATCAAATAACGAAATTAAAAATTGCAGCACATTTACAGCTGCATAGTGATTCTATAATAATAATAGCGCTTAAAACATAGTTTTGTTATTAACAACAGTTCTTTAACACTATTTTCTACAGTTATTGCGCAGCAAGCTGCAAGAAGTAAGTAAATGAAACAGATGAATAGCTGGAAATGAAATATCACATCCCGAATTTTTTTATTTAAAGGAAACAAACATTCGCCGATAGGTCCCAGAAAAACACCAGAGAAGTGCTTATTTAATATATGTATATAATTTTACATCTAAAATGTACTATATAGTTTCCATTATTTTATATACCTTCAAAAGATAAATGTAATATAATTTGTTGTTGTCATTTCTTTTCTTCAAGTGAATACAATCACAATAAAAAGTAATAAAATGCACTTGTTTATTTTTACAGCCTTTGAATTAAATCTCCAAAAAATGAGACCCGTCTCTAATTGTTTTGGCTCCTTATATATAATGAAGCTTAGCGATCTTGACGTATTATGAAAATGGCAAAGTAATCTCGGAAATGGAATCATCTTGGAATATTATGTGTAGTAGAATTTGGCGATCTTGGCGTAATCTGAACATCGCCAAGTAAACTCATTATGTTATAAACCGCGTAATTGTAAATGTCTTAGTTAATCATACAAAACCCTGTCTTTGTAAACCATAAAACGCATTTTATATAGTTTGTAGTTATATGAAATTTTAAATCTTTTTTAAGTCTTTAATTCCATATAAAAAATGTAATTGTTAAATGTTAAAGTAGTTTAAGAAATAATTTTGGCCAAAAATATTCAATGGGAAAGCGTCAGATATCCTTTTAATGTTTAATTAATTAAATTTCTGAAAAAAGCTTTAAAAAGTCACTTCGAGATGCACATTTCCATCCTCTAAATTATATTTATTCTAAATTTTATAGCTCTAGATCAGATGGTTCGGCCTTTTGAGAACACATACACTTTTCACTTCAGCGTCGTTTCACTTTTTTTATTATTTCTGAATATCTGTTATATTTTTGAAAAGAAATTAAATATAACACGTGTCACACAGATTTACTATTACCTCTAATTTTTAATGGCGAGAAAAAGAAATAGAAATGAAGTATTTCGAAAGGAAAAAAAATTAACACATAGTATATATCTCAGAGTTTTTAAGAAATTTTACAAAAATTTCAGTGTCGAAGAGCCTTTAAATTAAGCAGTCGGAAATCCAAGTCAGAAAATGTTTCATTACAATTATAAATGCGAGAAACTCACCATTTCTGCCAAATTGTTGTTTCAATTTCTTATTCTGTTAGTTTCACTTTCGCTTTCTGTTTTAACCTTCCTCTTAAAAATTCAGCACGACACCTTAATGGTAATGATAAATCATATAATATATAACTTCTCCGCTTCATTAACTAATAATTGTAATGTTAAAAAATAATTGTAGTTACTTAACAAACTGGTTACTTTAAATCTGCATCCAATGAAATACACAAAGGGCGAATAAAAAGTTTTTAATAAGCTTCGATAACAACTACTTGCTCAGGAAATTGATAAAACAGCGACAGATAGGCCGCTTTGTAATGATAAAAAAAGGAACTTACCCTTTAGCATGATAAAATTGCAAATAAATAAACTGAAAGAAAAAAAATATTATTTTTACTCTCTGTGAAATAAAATATTTTATTTCACAGAAAGTGAAAATAAATTAATTTTCATTCTCTGTGCATAAAGTATCAAAGATTTTAATAAAAAATGAAATCCGTCATAAGTTAATGTTCTCATTTAGGAGTTTTCATATTCAAATTAACTAGCGCGATAACACCAAAATCTCCAGTTTTTGCCATGAAAACTGAAAAACTCTTTTGATATTAATATTCAAATACCATTGTATTTGAGTTATTATATTACTCTGTTCAATTTATTTAAAACAAAAAGGTTAGAATTCCTATTTTTAAGATTATAATTATTGAACTTTTATAATCTGTTTTGGAATTCTTATAATCTGTTTTATTAATATTTTTATAATCTGTTTTGGAATTCTTATAATCTGTTTTATTAATATTCTTATAATCTGTGAATTGTTTTCCTGCAATGTTAGTCTCACCACTGAAGACAGGGATTCACAGATATTCTTAAAAGGTATTGAAGGGATATCAAATCAATGACTTCTAACCTTGGCGACTTTGGCGATAAAAAGGAAAGCTCTAGAAATTACAAGAATTAAGGCAATATCTCCAATAAGAGCCCAGATCTGAAATTCTATGTCCTGTTAGGAAAGTACTAAAGGCGAAATTATCACAGGAGAAGTTTTGTAAGTTTTTTTTTTCTTTGGTGTGTTGAAAACAGTGTGAGCTATCCAGCGGTTTAAGGCGGAATGCTGTTAAGCCATGCTGCTATTTAATTAACGATTGGTTGTCTGCTTGTGTTTTGCTGATTTCCACATGTACTTTATCGTGAGCCTTTAGGCTGCGATTTGATACTCCTATTTCATGTTTTCTAATAAAAAAAATACCGTTCGTTATTCATCATCGAGCTTCTTTTACCATACGCCCATAAGATGATTTTTCGTATCAGTATTTATTTTTGAAAATGTTCTGATTATATATTTGATATTTTTGGGCTATAATTAAATGAAGTTATCTACATATACTCCGTATGTATTTTTTGCGTGTTATACAAATGGTCAAAATACTCTAACACATCTGAGCCATATATATTTCGAACTCAAAGTAAGATCTATGATTCGTAAGTTTTGTCTACCAATACCATGCAAAGTACTGTAGGCTTTTCCGAAGCTTCACAATTTTATACGAAAGGGGGGGGGGGAGGGAGGTTATCGATTCTCACGTAGCGTACTCTTATTTGTATACTTTTCATGCACTCTTTTACACTAGAGTGATTTTTGTACTCACGGCACTTTACTACAAGCCCTCTGACGAACTTTCTACGATTTAAGCCGAGTGTGCAGTAGCTTCTAAAGTCAACGCCCCTGAGCAGCCGAAGGCAGAAGTCTGACTTCTAGCTCATATGAAGATAATGCACACATTAGCTTGCACAACTCCTTTTTTCAGTGGGGGGGGGGGGGGATTTTTCACACACCTCATAGATAGAACACAGAATAGATAACAACCATTCCTGAACTAGAACTCGAACCCGGGACGCCAGATCAGGAGGAAGGCGAGCTACTCTTAGGCCACGTCGCTGGTTGATGCTTCTTTAATTTATTTCAATATTTCAGATTAACTCTCAATTTTTTTAAGGCTAGGTTCATTCTGTTGGCCAGCTAGATGCATAGAGCACTCTGCCCCCTTCATTTTCTATAAATTAAGATCGGCAAATGGAAGCCGAATAGATGGTCAGAGTTTTATATGTATTTGCCAATTCATGTCCTTAATACTGTTTAAATAACCAAATAATCTAAAATAATTAACCTAATAATAAAAAGGAAATTTTAAAATAATCTAACCGTATACAAATAAAGGTAATTAATATCTTGTGCTGTTCAGATTTGAAAGTAAAATTCTGTGAAATTGCGATGCCTGAATTTTACAAATATTTGTCAGCTCAGGTTGATAACACTCGAAAGCTGGTAGATGGAATTTGTTTGGAAATGCATATGAATGCGAATTGTTGATTTCACTTTCAAGGAGTGGGGTGGGGGTAAGTTCCTTTTCAGATATACAATTATTGATCTTCATTTTAGAACAAATTTAAATAAGATATCTCACTGTATGGGAAAGATAGTAGCATAGAAGGATAGCAAATGCGCAAAAGAAAATAATTTTATGATTGTCCATGCTCTCTTTGTGTATTTTACCTTCAGTAGCGAATTTTGTAGTTATTTAGTTTATATTAGTTTATTTACATTAATGTCCCGTTATAAAGCAGCACTAGGGCTATTTTGGGACGGACCTCGTAATTTTGAACCACGGTCAGATGACGAGGACGACACCTGATCTGGCACCCCCCTGAGAGAATTTTGTAATTGCAGCCTTAAGCAGTGCACTTTATGAGGTCCCTCTTTTAATAAACTGGCCAATTTATCTGGGCGCTCTGGGTCAGATTCCTGGTTCGGGCATGGTTGTTCTTTATACCCTGTGTTCTATTTGTGAGGCGTGTGAAAGAGCCCCCTCCCCTCTCCCTGTAAAAAGGAGTAGTTCAAACGAATGTGTGAGTGTCATCACCATATGAGGTAGAAGTTAGCCTTTTGTCCTGGGGTGTTCAGGAGCCTTTACCCTCAGAAGCTACTGCACAAACTCTGTTTAAATCGCTGTAAAAAGTCAGCGGACTAGTAAAGTGCCATAAGTAACAACAACAACACATACACACATATAATTTTGGTAATTAAATGTATATATTTTATTTATTGTGAATATATAGCATTCTCGTTTGTGCAGGATTTTTTTAAGCAGAGACTTGGCGCTTGTAAATGCTACAATGAGAACATTATAAATTATACTAGAGCCTAGCCAGTTATATATACTTGGCTACGTGTTCATATCAACATAATATTTTATATTTCATGGAATTTGGATTTTTTTTTACAAATTTATTTATTTGACAACTGCTAATAATATTGTTAAACATCCTACTTGCTGCCACTTTTCACATAGAAAGTTTAAGCAATTACTTAATCTGTCTATTTAGAAACTCGCCACTGTGTGTTTTCAAATTAAATGTACGTTTCTGTAAAACTTGCAAGTTTTAAATAGATTTTTTTGCAATCTTCATGAACGCAGATTTTATTAATTTCTTCCTGACTAATGTCTGCGTTTGTTAAACATTAGATTCTATTTAACACAAGAATAACTTTAGCACTTTTCAGCTCCGTTTGTCTTTTTGTCTAATATTCCATAAATAATTTTCTTGCCATCATAAAACGCTTGGTTTTTCAAAAGAAGAGTTCATTGAATATCACATTAATTCTACATTTAAACATTAAATTTGCTCACGTCTTGAAATAATCTCCATCAAATATTCTTTTGGGTTGATTACCTGACATGAGGTCAAGAAATTTGATCCGAGAATTGAAGTCTTTTTCCAAGTTAAGATGTTTGATTTTATCTTCAAATAGCTGTGGTAAATGCTGACAAAAGATGCGCATAAGCATTGTACAATTTAACTCAAAGATCAAATTTCTTACTGAGCACCAGAAATATTTAAAAATTTATTTGTTACCCGTAAGTTAAAATTTAGCCAAGTTTAAACAATGAGAGTGGTCTTCCCAAAACTTTATCACATTTTCTAATAAAGTTACATCTGAACCTTATAAAATTTTACACCTTTGAACTTTGCATGAAAATTGGCGAACAATAGTTACGAAATATTGATCTCTGACTTGAATTTAAAGTTTTTACTAAATAAAATCACGTGACTCTTGTAGATTTTTTTTGCGTTTAAGAGTACCTGAAAATCGAATCTCTGTTTTAAATTTGTTTTTTTCCAACCGATAACCTTCTTAATGGTAGTCATTAAGAAGAAATATTCCTCGGTTCTAGTGAGGATTAAAGGTTATTTCTACTCTCCAAAGGTCAATAAAATAAATTTTAATTAAAAGGTTGAGCGAAGTAATTTGTATAATTATATACAAGTAAAAAGATGGTATTTTATAATGTAAAATGTTAATATGAATTCGTAATAGATAAATATTTTATTTTTATTCTGAACATTCGACTGACATTTTTTTAGCATTCAATAATTATTCAGCTTCATAAGATTTTTACGATTTTGACAATTGCAATAGTTTCTCTATTCCTTGTAGAAGAGAAAATATTGTAATCGTCGAAAAATTCGAATTCGAAAATATTGACGATCGAGACTTTTCCGAGTTCAAAAAACTAATTTTTAGCATTATGACAAAGATAACTCAAAAATACTTTGAGCTAAACTGAAGAAATTTAATATACTTTGCTCTATCCTAAATTTATAATCTTGTCACCTTTTGAACGAAATCCTCTTAGAGGAAGTCTGTCTCTCTGACTGTCGAATACACGTTAACAATATAACTATAAAACAAAGAAAGCTAGATGGATAAAATCTGGTGTACAAATTTATCATCTAAAGTGTATATACTCATAGTATTTAGAATTAAATTCGTCAAGAGGTTAAGTTCCTGCCTATCTGTACTTTCACTATCAAGTAAATTTTATAATTCAAATGCGCAATGACTTAAATATATAAATTTAATATGTGATTTTGAGAGTACAATAGTTGATCTGTACCAGATTTTGGTTTCTGTTGGTCGGAAATAACGCATCTAAAATATAAATTTTCCTATTGTTAAATGGATAACTAGTGGTTAAAAAAATTGATAGATTTAGGACAAAGATTAATATTTCAAAACTACTGTTCGTCACTGCCAAGCAAGACCTTGAGACCCAATACAAACTCCACAATTTCATGTGGGAGCAGTTGGATAACACTTTGATTAGAGGATATGTGAGAAAAAATTGTTGAGATTACTCTTGGTGGTTTTTTTCAAGTACGAACTATAGATGAAACAACTAAACAAATAAATTCATTAAATCATTCGTCTTTCAAAGACATAACGTAAATAAACAAATAAAAAAAAGGCATATTATCAAATTTTTAATAAATAAATTTGATTATTACAAATTTAATGCTAATAATGCAAATTCATCTAAAAGTAGTATTTTGAAATTTCTTTTTTAGATAGTTATTATATATTAAGGAAAAGAATAATTAA
>JAPMOR010044759.1:570764-594203 GCA_026543865.1 Argiope aurantia
TATATATATATATAATGTATATTTCATTGTATAAACGAGATACTCTATCGTTACAATGGTTATGAATGAATTGTAGTTGTTTTGAAAAGACATAAATAATGCTTTGTTGTGTACTAGCCGTCTTTGGTGACCAGCCGGTTCGCCAATATTAATGTTCGCTAAAATGTTCAATTAATATTTTATGTAACTTGTTCTCGTAATAAGTATTTCAGCAAAATAGTTTTAAGCTTCAAATTTTGATATTCATATTATTCACTTATACTATTATGTAGGCCTTAGGCAGTTCTGTTCACTGTACTGCACATCTGTCTCTAATTTTCTTTTAGCGCCTGTAAAATTAAATTTTAAATTAAAGTGAAAATAATGAAACTACAATTAATCTAAGTACGTTTATAGTGAATCCAAACATGTCTTTAAAAAATATGAGAACTGAAAGCAAAGAAGTTTGGCATTGAAGTCTTATGTGCACTATAGAATAATTTTCAAAATGTATAATACCACAAAGAATTAATTCAACAAATATTTCACGGATTCGATGAAAAATTTAGTTTTTAGATTAAATTTTAAATTATATAAACGCTGCCAATAATAATTTTTTTTCAATTTATAAATATTTTTTAAAAAATCATGGAGTTTAAATTTTATACAGTCCTTTGGTCCTAAGGACTCATTTTCTGCAAAATATTCTTGACACTCCAACTTTTAAATAAATAAATAAACGTTTCTATCTTCTGCGTTCAAATCTGACCGATTTATTAAGTTTTGAATATTACAATATTAGAACAAACAGCATTTTCACAATCTAAGCCAATCACTCTTGAGAAACTCTGGGAGATGATTGGCTTCTTTGAGGCGATCGATGAAGTGATCTAAAACCACCCGTTTTTATAGAAGAGTGATATTGAAATTTTCATGAATTGGTCAGCTTTAGTGATTTATTAAGTTGATTGGAGTGCAAATCTTTTTAATTGAAATATCAGCGTCTTAAGAATATTTTGTTAAATGTGATTTACAGAGCAGAAGATATATGTAAAAATTTAAAAGTCGTAATTCATCAGCATTTATTGACTCAGTATATATAAAATATAATTACTTATTTCATTTAGCTAATTTGTTAGCAGATGTATGTCTATTACTAAAGGTTTACAAATTATCTGTTTTGCTCCGATTAAAATATATATCTTGTACGTATTAAACCATATTTGCCTTAAATAAAACTGTTTAATTAAATTAATGATATAGGTATTGTAAAAGATCATAGAAAACGTTTTTTTCCTTGCATTTACTTTTCAAAAAATATCATGTTTAATATTAATTTCATTTCATACAGGAAAGTGCTGAAAATCATTTTTTAAAAATTTGGAATAATAGTTAATTTATTTTTTTAATTTGAGCTTTTGTGAATATGATGGCAACGCGTTGATAAAAGTTAATTTTTTCCCATTAACGTATAACATGCTCGTGCAGCTTAAATTTTATTTTTATTTTGTGCAAAATAAATTGTTGAAAAATATAATTAATTTATTTTTTAAAAAATTCAATACAAATAGAAATTTGATTTGTTGGTTAAAATATTAGTATCATTGAAAAGAAATCACATTTTAACTTAATTTTATGAATTAAGTTGTTCCATACTTCTTAATTCAGCGTCAAGAACATCAGAAATCTGTTTTATAGCATCAGAAAATTTGGATTTACCATCTCTAATAACCGTTACAGCCGATATTAAAGAAACAACACAAGCTGCTATGTCAACAGCTTGAAAAGCGCAAAAAGCTGAAATGGCTTTTACTGATGGACTTTGTGCTTGGAATGGGGCTTCATGATTGGACAACAATTCTACAGAATCTTCATCATGGCTGGCTATCATTACATCAGGATTACGTGAAGCCACTTGCATTTGATTTGCCCTAGGACTTTCGACTGACGTAGCGCTCTCGCCAAACAAATTTTGGTAGACTTTAATACCATCTTTAGCGACTTGCAAAAGTTTAAAAGATTCGCTTAATTTGACTACAGTATCTCCCAGTTGAGGAGATGCATCCAATTCTTTGCTAAATTTCAACAATTTATCAACTGTAACGTCAGTTCCGATGTGCATTGCGTATTGTCCTTTATTCATAACTTCTATGGTTGCATTGAACCCTTTAATAGAATTGTACAGCACAGTAAATTCAGAAAACACTTTCAAAACATTATTCTGGATAATGGAGTTGAGATCATAACCGAAAATAATTTGCATATTTGCATCTAAAGTTCGAGAAAAGGCCAACCATTCTTGCAATGGCTCAGAAAGTTCCTTGTCCTTTTCTAAAACGGCTTTTACTTCACGTAGGTATTCCGCAGATATGTAGGATTCGACAATGTTCGACATTCCTCCTACCAAAGTTCCTAAAAATATAAAAACAAATCTTTATAAATAGAAATTACAATAACTTTTAATAAAAGAAAATTCTAGATTTGGATTCCAAAATTCTAATAAAAGAGCCAATATGGAATACAGATATATGAAATTCAAAAAATGCAACAAGCTAGAAAAATGATTAATTATTTATATTTATCCCTATTTCAAGCAATACTGGGGCATTTTTAATAGGACTTTATAATTTTGAACTGCAGTTAGAAGAAAAAGACGATACGTGAGCAAAAGGCAGTCATTTCTAGAAACTTCCATTCCACACTAATAGGTGGACATTTGGTCCCGACAGATATAACATGTACCAAACCACTTAGACTGTTCTTCGGTGGAATCAGGATTGCATTCCAAAACCATATGATTGCCCTGTCACCAAATCGTATTACCAGGCAATTTCGGAACCTAGATAAGTAAATTAATGTGTATGATCCGTACTTCGAAATCAATGAAAAGTATAAAGTAAAAGGCATAAAAAGTATCTGACTTTTGGTCAGGAAGATTATGTTACTTATGTGATGAAATTGTGACCCTAATCCCCTTCAAAATAGACCCCTTGCGCCTTCATACACTGAGTCGATCGATCCGAACTTTCCTAGGAAACTTCTTTTGGAATGGTGTTCATCCCTGTCGCCGCGTTCTGCATTATCTTTCCTCTACTCTCAAAATGGGATTTTTTCAATGATATCCTTAATTTCAGAAACAATCAGAAGTCGCAAAGAGACATATCTGGAGAATAGGGAGGCTTGGAGGCAACTAAAATTCTATGTTTCGCCAAAAAAGACTGGATTGAGTGTGATGAATGAGCCGGAGCTCTGTCGTCACACTCAATCCAGTCTTTTCAAAGGTCTGATCTTTTGCACCAAAGGTTCAAAGGTCTGATCTTTTGCACCAAACTGCATCTCTGAGTCGTCGTAGAACTTGCGGATAGTACTCTTTTGTCACTATTTGTCCTTTCGATGCGTATTCGTGATGCATAACTCCACAGATATCAAAGAACACAGTTAGCATCATATAGATTTTGTTATGCACCTATCACGCTTTTTTCGGTCTTGGGGAGTCGGGATGCTTGCATTGCAACGACCGTGATTTCGTTTCTGGGTCACACCGTATCCCCATGACTCATCTCCAGTAATACAGGTGTTCAGAAACTGAGGATCATTGTTAACAGTGTCCGTAGTGTAGTTCTGTGTAATCTCAAAACAGAGTTCTTTTTGTTTTGCTGACAACAGTTTGGCCACAAATTTCGTGGCCACTCTGAGCATGATCAAATCATCAAGCAAAACTGCATGTGCGTAATTTTAACTGACCTCTACCTCTTCGGCAATCTCTCGTACGGTCAATGACGATCTCCCTTTACCAGAATTTCCACCCTCTCAACATAAACTATATTCCGAGCGGTTTGTGGCCTCCCAGGACGCTGATCATTCTCTACCAATGTGCGGTCCTTTTTGAATAGGTTAAACAACTCTTTCATTGGTGTTACCTCCATAGCATCGTCTCCAAATACTTGCAGAATCTTATGAATTATTTCACTTTGAAAATCAACGGTCCTTTGAAAAAAATTGATGTAGTATTTTTTCTCAACACGTTCAGTGACCTTGAAAAAAAATAATAAATCCGACGGACATTTATAACAGCGCCTTGCTCAGCGGCCAGCAGGCAGCAATTGACACACTCGAACACGGAGAAAAAAATTCAAGTACAAGCCTTCAGTTGTTTTCTTCCACTCTGAGCAGTGGCGCCGCTTTAGCATCATTACTGTAAGCAGGAAAATTCAAGGCCGGATACTTTTTAGACTGCCCTCATGTATCTCATTTTGGACAAAATCTATTGATCTATATAATCTGTATTTCCGCATGTATGCCAACGCATAGTTCAAAAACACAACGAAGAAAATAAATGAAATTTGATAAGTAGTCTTGAAACTAAAATTGCAGAACTGGACGAAATTTTGGATCCATTGCGTCAAGAAGATATCTAACGTGAACGCATGGTTCCCTTCATTATATCACTAAAAGACGTGACATATTTTACTATAGGAGGAAACATAGGGTGGACTAGTTGTAATGACTGCTTAATGTCATTAATGTAAAAATTTGAATACATACCTGAATTGTTTATTAAGCTACCAAAATTCATGACAGTCGCAGCTGATGATGATTTTCCAAGGGCCATAATAGCACCTACTATCGCCGTAACCGCACCGGATATCTGTGCTCCACTTCCAAACCCTTTGCCATAATTGGCTCCAACGCAGACTACGTCCAGTTTTTCTCGCAATTCATTGAGAGTTTTGATAGTTTTCATTCTTTGTAGCTTCCATTGCATGTTATCTGGTCTTGTATGTTGAAAGATCTGTGCATTGTTATTAATAATTTCTGAAAATTGTCTAAATCCTTTTCTGTAACGAACCTGATCAGGTTCATTTTCAAGATGCTCAATTGGAATCTCACCATCGGCCTACAAATAATAAAAGAAAAAATTACCATTCCATTCTTTTTACCTTAATTAGTAAAATTTTCAGTTAAAGAAAAAAAATTCAGATTGAGAAAAAGTCAAAAAGGTAAAAATTCAGTTTAGATATTTGGCATTGTCTTGTTTTAGCACATGCTTAATTGAAAATAACAAAATATTCGATTTTGTTTACGAGATAATTATTAATAAATTAAACTCCTTGACTTCTTGAATAACTGTCATAAACTTCTTGAATCGTAAGAAAATGTTTACAGTGTTAGCTTTTTAAAGATTAGCTATAACTACGCTTTCCTTTTTTCACATTCCACTCATGTATGCAGAAACAATGAAAATTAATAGAAACGATCATTAGCATTTGGTTTTTATGACAGAAAACAGAATATTCGAAATGGGATGTAATCAATTAATAACGTCATTTATATTTCTGAAAGAAAAATTGAAAACTGTGATGTATCTGTTATCGAAAAAGTATGAAAAGCCGGTATTCTATAAAATGCCTAGGGATTTCATATAATACCTAGGCATTCCATAGCATGACAAATGCTGTTTAGGCAAAGTATTAAAAAAGGCCCTGATAAGACTATGATATAAATGGCTTGCCTTCATCAAAAATACAGATATTATTGTAAAAAAATAATGAGTGTGCCATTAAAACAAATTTATTCAAAGTAAGTAAGGAAAAATGAGAGTTGTACAAAACAAAATTTATGCCTCTCTTATTAAATGAAACAAAATTTTCATTAAAAAATAAGAAATTAAAATTAACCCACTTGTAGCAACATGGTCGATTTGAATCACATTTTGAATTACATTTTTTATGCAAAGGCATTTCGTATTTTGGCACTTCGCTTTACACAAACATTTGACAAATTCTTGGCGCTTCCACTGGATTGAGCAATTGAAACTTACCGAAGAGGAACTTCATGATCAGGAATACCTTGAATTTTAAGCAAGTTCTTAGAGCATAAAGTGAATTTCATGATCAGGAATATCTCGAATTTTAAGCAAGTTCTTAGAGCATGAAATGAATTTCATGATCAGGAATATCTTGAATTTTAAGCGAGTTCTTAGAGAATAAAGTGAATTGTGATATCGCATATATTTATTTTAAAATTCCTTCAGAAGTTCCAGTCAGCAGAAACCATCCTCTATCACATTCATTACAATTGCCAATATATGGCGCGTATCACCTCGCCCCTAGTCACCCTCAGGAATAGGAACAGGATGCACTTCCTACTTTTCCGGTTTCTCCTTTTTCATTTTATAGAATGCCTAGGAAATGTTTGAAATAAGAATCGTTTCAAACATTGCCCGCTAGTTCTAGGTAATATATGCAATACCTAGGCATTCTATAGAATGCCAGATTTAATACTTTGCCGATAACATATCTACTTTGTTATCAAAACATTCAGAAAAAATGCCTTTCTAGTAGCTAAATGGATTAAGATATAGCATAATTGAGGAACATTGATTGGAATAGGAAGTTTATGGAGTCTACCATCTGAGTCTTCTCGTAAACAGCATTATTTAAAAAAATATTTGTAGACTTTTAACATTAAAATTAATGCTCTACCAGCTGCGATCGAACTGGTTACTTAAGGACTTTCTGTCAGTGAAACATGGATATAAACAAGTCTCAAAAAAGGCAACCATCACTAGTAGGGGGATGAGACGTTACCGGATAAGTAAGTAGGCTGGTGCTTTCCTGGTGGGCAAAGTGTTGTGAGGACGAGTTACTACCATTCCAATATAACGAGCTAGGTTAGTTAGGCCCTTCTTCAGGTGTTAAGGACACGGTTGGTAATAGGTTTTAAAACTCCACCCTTAGCGTTCTGTGCATTTCTGTCTGTACGATAATCATTCAATTAACCTGGTATACTTTAGCAGGAGTGAGTGGGGTAATTTCCACGTGGTTAACCCCATATACGAGCTCGTGTTTAAGCCAAGAAAGATTTCTACCTAAGATGATAATTTGGGTGCTTTAAGGTCAAAAAACAAAAGATGCTACATTTTTCATTCATCGTGAGCCCTTGGTTTATAAAAATTGCCAAAGAAATTAAAAATTATCTTGTGGCATATTATTAATGCAAATTAAACAGTCAAATTAGATTAATTAAAAACTAAAAAAATCTAAGAAAACCAAGAGTGTTCCAAAATTAACGTAAGATTTGAATTTGCAATCATTCGTGCAGTAAAGTGTCGGCAATACTATTAAAAAACATTTGATAGCTGATAGTTTAGGGTTAGCAAAAATACAGCGAGAGTTAGAGACAGGATAGAACAATTTTTTTCATTATTGACCAATATAATGAAAGTCTGGCGGTCACATTTCGAAAATTTGAGAAGTGGCCCCTCTAGATAGAGTAATTTAACATCATTGAGTTATTTGAAGTCACACTTCTATGCCAGAAAGTCCACAAGCGAGTGAGCATTGAAGAAAGAAATTCAACGCTGAATCAACGACATTCAGCCGCATTTATGCAAAATGTTATGGAAAATTTTGACAAAAGAGTGAGTATGTGCCAGCAATGTCATGGAGGCTATTTGCTCAATGAGTTATTCCATACATAATCCTATACTACGATTCAATAAAAATGTACCAATTTAAAGGAAAAACTGTGTTTTTTATTTAATTAAAGTCTTGAGTTAACACTTTGTACTATCGTGTAACTCTCCATTTTTATTATCCTTAAACTATTAGCTGTTAAAAGTTTTTTAATAGGGTTGCCAACAATTTACTGCACGAATGGTGACAATTCAAATCTTGCGATAATTTTGGAACACCCTTTATAAAAAAAATAAAATCCTTCCATTACATTTTAAAGACAAGGACTAGTATATATTGCTCAGCGGACTCTATTGAAAGGAATTCAAAGAATATCATATTTCACTTTAATTTTTAAAATATCAAACTTTAATGATTATTCTGTTAAAAGGAAGAATGCTCTTAAAAGTTTGTAGGATTTTAACGAAAAAAAAATAGAAAATAACATTTTTCTAAACGAAAATATTTGTTTGGAACTGAAACTCACCTTCATTTGTAAATAAGACGAACAGAGCTGTACAATTAAAAGATGTCTCAATAGGGTTTACAAACTAATGCTGCAGCACAGAAAAATTCTTCCAGAATAGAAAAATTTCTACCGTTGGTACATCCCCATTTAAAATTATTGCAAGTATTATCAAAACCAGACATGCATCGTTTTGCTTCAGGAGAGAGTATTATAGTTGGCTATTTTATACTTGGAATCCAAATTAAGAGGATGTTGAAACAATTAAAGAACAAAATAAATAGCTAGTTGGGTTTCCTGCTTATAGATGATAACAGAGAGTGTGGACATTGATAATTTTAGAAAAAGAAACTAATAAGCAATTATATAAACATATAAACATTTGGACTGAAATGGCTCAGCTAGGATGAAATGTGAAAATTAAAATTGTTTGAAAAACGCTAGGTTTATTAGCATTGTCCTAGATTGCTCAATGTCGTCGCAGGATGAGGCTAGTAATAATATGAAAGTAGGCCAAATATCAATGCGCAATTCACCGTAGCTCGATAGTGATAAGTACAACAGAAATGAAAACTTTATGGATAAAAATATTGATCGCTTTTTCACTTAATCTATACTAAATTTTTATTTCTCGTTATTGGATGTAAAGCAGCATGAATTACTAACGAAACATCCTGCCTCTTTAGTGATCGAATTCCTCTAGGCAGAAGTTGAATGGAGGCACACGGGATCATTGAATTAAAAGTTATATGTCTGCCATGGTAAGGAATAAATTGATGAGGCAGTTCTTTTATAATCACGGCAGGAGGAATTTATTTTCATACAGTTTTATGAAAATGAAAGGACGTTTACTAAAAAGCAATATTTTTTTGTCATTGGTCCATATTTTTCCGATAAAGGATGACACCCTTTTTCGCAATATGCAAAGATCGATTTCTTCTAGACGGATTCTGAATGGATCCTTTGTTTCCATCCAAAATATCGGCCGATTTACCCAATTGTCATCCTCACCACCACTGAACGAAGCAGCATTGACAGGATTTGTCGTGTCTGACTGTTGTCTTCAACATAATCCGCCCAAAACACTGGCCGATTTAACTGTCATCCTCATCGAGGCTGTTGACCCCCAGCCACAAATAGGATGTTTAGACATTTATTTTTTGAAATTTCTCTTTATGATTTCATTTGATAGCTGAAACCCTTCTGGACATTTTTTGTGTGCACGTTAATTAGTTTAAAAGATATAATAAGTAAGTCACTGTTGCCCCTTTATTCAGAAATGTTTATTTTAAAGTCATTTTTCACAATACAACATTTTTAGAACTTGCACACATGATCAAACAGAAATGGTTCATCGTATCAATAAGAAATTTTCCAAGTATAAGCATACCTGGAAAATTTCGCATAATAAATATAACACATAATAAAGAAAATAGTGGAAAACCAAAGCATTATTATGTATACTCTTTTCTCTGTGCCTGCTGATATGCTAAAAATGTATTTTTTTAAACAGAGTTGTCAGTTTTTAACAACTTAAACGTAAAATAACTCTAGTAAATCTTAAAAAAATGTTTATCACTATTCATGATTATCAAGTTATATTCGTTGGGAGTTAATTGACATAACATTTGTTAATATAAGTTCATTTAATATAAGTTAATTTTATTTATTAATATAAGTTAATATTTTCTGAAAAACTTTGCGCGTAAGCAAATTCTGTCATCAACAATATAAACGGAACATGTTTTCTTTCACATATATTTGAATTAGTGACTATTAATATATTTCATTGACTTAAAAATTCATAGTTATAAAGTTAAATGTCTATAAAACTGTGATAAAAATCTATTTAAAACTAAAAAATAAAATCTATTAAAATCTAAAAATCTGTCTAAATTTAATTTTTTTTCGTACGTTAGGAAGAATCAAATTTAATCAACTTTCGTGGTCTGTTTTAGTTGTTAAAGATCCTATAGCCCCTTAAACACTAACTAAAGCTTATATCGAATACATGAATGCTCATGGCGTTTTATGTTCACTAAAATGAAAATTAAACCTACTCACCATTTTCAATAATTTTATACTTCTATCAATAATGCTCTGTCTGTACGAAGAGATTTATCATAAGAAGTTTCGAAATTTTGTTTAGACTTTTAAATATTAACTTGTTTTTTTAATACTCAAATACTCACAGCTTAATATAGGATTGCACAAAACCGCTTTAAATCAACATCCGCTTAGAGTAAAGTGAAACTCGCGATGAAGTCTGCGTCAGGCATAAGTTATCAAATATTGATAAGATTGCGTTCCTATGGAAGTGGTGCAATCCCGATAACAGAATGTGGCACTAAAAAAAATAGAAGAATTAAAAAACAATAATAATTGGCACTGAAGGTAAATAAAATCAGTTACTGACTCTATCAGTTT
This sequence comes from Argiope aurantia, assembly GCA_026543865.1. Taxonomy (NCBI): domain Eukaryota; kingdom Metazoa; phylum Arthropoda; class Arachnida; order Araneae; family Araneidae; genus Argiope; species Argiope aurantia. The sequence goes on from JAPMOR010044759.1 coordinate 581,094, forward strand.
TAAATTTGCTTGCATTTCTTTGGCAATTAATTTCTAATATTTGACTAATACTCTGAAAATATTTAAAAATAGATTTTTATCATGAATTATGTAGTTATTAAAGGGTGTCACAAAATTAACGCAAGATTTGAATTTGCCACCATTCGTGCAGGGAAATTTTGGTAGCCCTATTAAAAAAAACCATTTGACAGCTGATAGTTTAGGGTTAGCAAAAAGGGAGCGTTACACAATAGAACAACATGTTTTCATTGTTGAACAATGTTTAGAAAATAATGAGAGCCTGGCAGCCACAGTTAGAAAATTTGAGAATTGGCCCCCTAGATCGTGTGATTTAGCACCATTGGTTTTCTTTTTATGAGATTATTTGAAGTCACATGACTATGCCAACAAGCCCACAAGCACGCGTGCATTGAAGGAAGAAATTCAACGCTGCATCAACGAAATTCAGCCACATTCATGGAAAGTGGTCATAGAAAATTTCAACAAAAGAGTGAGTATATGACAGCAATGCAATGGAGGCTATTTGCCCAATGAGTTATTCCATACATAACCCTATCCTGTTTACTTTACAATTCAATAAAAATATAACAATTTAAAGAAAAAAAAGCTATGTTTTTCACTTAACTCACATCTTGCGTTAACACTTTGTTCTATCGAATAGCGCTCCATTTTCACTAACCCCAAACTATCAGCTGTTAAACAGTTTCTTTAATAGTTTCTTCCAATACTTTACTACACGAATGACGGCAAATTCAAATCTGGTGTTCATTTTGAGACACAATTTATTAAATAATTGAATTCATAATACATGAAACTAACAGGTATACGGGTCCCATTTTTACTTTTTCTTATACGAATTACAGAGGGAGATCTGTAATCGTTGAAAAATTCGAATTTGAGATTTTCCCGACACTCCAAATTTCAGATTTCCCTGAGTCCGAAAAACTCATTTATGCCTGGCTATCTATTTGTGAATATGATAATTCAAAATTGCTTTGAGCTAAGTGATTAAAATTTAAAATATGGAATTACAATCAAATTTATTGATTTCTATCAAATTTTGATCTAACAGACAAATGATTTCTATCAAATTTTTATAGACAGACTTAATGAGAATTGATTTTTATCAAATTTTGATCGAAATCAATTCTCATTAAGTCTGTCTATCTGTTCCAATACATTTGACCACATCTGTTCCAGTATAAAAGAGTTAGGCAAATAAAATTTAGTGCACAAGTTTAGCATTTAAATTATAGATATTTATCAAATTTTGAAACCAAATCCGTCAACCAGTTGACCGTCTATTGGTCTGTTCTTTCGAATACATGACTCAATGAAATTTGGTATGTTATCTCGAGACCATAACTGTAGTTTTGTGTTAAATTTTGATGTCAACCGGAGTGCAAAAGGGAACCCAAAATAATATTCTGTCGATAAATTCTGTAAAAATTCTTTTTTTTATGTTAGAGCTGAGAACAGAACCGGAATTTTTTTTGTATATTTGCATCTAAAGTTCGTGAAAAGACCAGACATGCTTCTAATTTGTGAAAATTCTTTATTTAAAGTGACTTTAAGATGACGTAGGCATTCATCATATGAGTGAAATTCTAAGACATTTCCCAATCCTCTTGCGAAAGCTCCTGCAAAAAACGAAAATAAATCTTTATAAATAAAAATCGCAATAACTGTAAACTATAAACAATATTCTAAATATGAGTATAGATATATAAACAATATTCTAAATATCTCAAATACATGAAGTGTTACAAAGTGTATAAAACTTGGGCCAATGATGATTGATTAGTTCTTGTTTCAGAATATCCAATATAGCTACCTACTAGAAATATTAACTTGATTTCTGGTAGATAATTTTTTCCAAACTAAAATGTTACACTCAAAAACTTTTATTATTTTTACTTTCTCGTATACGTAGTACAGAGAAAGAATAACAATCCTCAAAAAAGTTTCGAACTCGAAATTTTGACGAATCTTTACGTTTCAAACCTCTCCGAGTTCGAAAAACACATATGTAGAAAATATCTGTCTGTGTCTCTGCTTGTGTCAAGGATAACTTAAACGCGCTTTGATCTTTGACGATTGAAATTTGGTATGTGATCTGTATACCAAATCTGGAAATTTCTTACAAATTTTGAGTAAAATCTATGCAGAGGAAGTCTGTCTGTCCAGCTATTCGAATATAAATTAATACCATAACTAAAAAGTGAAGGGAGCTACATGGATAAAATTCGGTACATATAAGTGTAGACATCTTTCAAATTTTGAGCTAAATTCAAGCAGCAACTGACTGTCTGTCGGTCTGTACTTTCAGAAGTACATAAACGTGATAACTCAAAGACGAAATGTTTCAAATACATCAAATTTGGTATGGGATTTTGTAACTACAATTTCAGTTCTGTATCAATTTTTTATTTCAATCCTTTAGGAAAAACGCATCTAAAACACAAATTTGATTTTTGGATTCTATTAACGGCATAACAACGATTAACAGCCAAATAACTCTCCAAGGATGACACAATAGATTCAGTAAAAATGCTATATCTAAGCCTAAGTTTAGTATTTCACAGCTATGCTATGCAAGGTGTTCTCTGCCATGATGATTTTATTAGATAGTAGGCGAGAAAAGTTTAGAGAGGCGACACCCGCTGGTTTAGTAGTATGTTTTTAAACTATTTTTCAGCATAATACTAAAAAAGTCATTCCTCTTCACACGATACATGTCATTTGGGCTGTATATTTTGAATTTAAGGCAATACTCAAATCAGTGAATTATTGGATCAAGAACATGTGATAAACAGGAAATGTATTAGGTGAAAAAAATGCGAGATTAAAGGACGCAGAAAAATAATTGGATTAATTTATTTTGGAAATGAAAATAAATTTTAAAATGTTTTAAAATATTATCCGAAAATTCTTTTATCAATTCTTTTATCAAGTCAAAACATTTTTTTTCATTTAATTTAAGCAGAACTTTCACCATACTCTCTAATGAAGGTGTAATATCAGAGAACGTCTTGTATGGCATTTGGCGTGTAATAGTTACTAAATACTAATCTTTGGCGTGAATTCATTATTTTTCAGAAATCATCGTATCAGTTGGCGATAAAGCTCTGACATGCGGGTAATAACATTCAAAAATGGAATCTGTGTTTTAGATGTGCTTTTCGGAATCGATTAAAACAAACATTTGTTAAAAAGCTACACTTGTAATCAAAGAATCGCTATACCAAATTTATTATATTTGATTCATTGCGTATTTTAGTTAACTCATTTATATATTTGTTAAAGTACAGACCTACAAAAAGTCAATCCCTTGTTGGATTTGACTCAAAATTTGACAGGAGTCTACGCTATAGATATTAAATCTGTGTACCGAATTTCATCCCTCTAGCTCTCTTCATTTTGCAGTTATCCTGTTAACTTATATTTGAACAGCCGGATAGACAGACTTCCTCTGAACATATTTTGCTCAAAGTCTGACAGAAATTTACAAATTTGATGTAATGACCATCTACCAAATTTCAACAGCCTAGCTCAAAGCGTTTTTGAGTTATCTTTGTCACAGACAGACAGACGGACATTTTCCAAAAATGCGTTTTCCGAATTCAGGGTTGTGTAAAGCGTGGATATTCATTAAACGAATTTTTTGACGATTACTGTGCTTTCTCTATACTACGTATACAAGAAAGTAAAAACAACATACTGAATTAGGCTAGCACATAGTAATTAAATCCGTACATAACATTTTATACAATATTTCAGTGCTCCTTCCTTTTTTCTCCACATATACAGGAAACCAAAGCTTTTGCTTTGGGTTCTTTTTATTTCTCGTTTAGGAAGTAAATAAAAAGGAAGTAATGTAATCGTCAAAAAAATTTAAACTCGAGATTTCGGCGAATCTCTGCAGATTTCTCTCGGTCAGGAGAAAACATTTATATTATGTTTTCTCCTGTCCATAAATATGATAACTCACAACTACTTTAATCTAAACGTATAAAATCTGATGATTGGTCGTTTCTCAACAACCAAATTCGTAAATTTGTATCAAATGTTGAAGGAAATCCATCCTCAGAAAGTCTGTCTAGTTGTCCGACTACAAAGATCATGATAACTCAAAAACACAACAATTTAGTTAAATTAAATTTGGTATACAGTATCAACGTTAAAGTTCTTATTCTTTCTCAAATTTTAATCCGAATTTATGGAAAGTTTAACGACTTGCCAGTTCGTACTTTCGAATTCATGTAGACGCAACAGCTCAAAAGTGCATAAACTTAGATGAATGGAATATAAATACAGTTTTAATATCTAAAGCATAAATATGTGTCAAATTTCGAATCTAATCCCTTAAAGGGCGTCTGCCTGTCGTTCTGTACATTTTCATGCACGTGAACACAGTAATTCATAAACACAACTTAAATAAATGACACTTGAAATGAATTATGTGATTTTGTTACTACAAATGTAGTTCTGTTTCAAATTCATACTAAGTTTTTTATAGTTTTGTATGAAAATGTTTCATGAAGACTACTCTCAATTATTTAAATAATTATCATTTGATATTACTGTAAAATAATATTGAGAAATTTACTTGTTTTTGGTTAATAATTTACTTCTAGTTATTATAACTGTTTTGCAAGCATTCCTGTTCAGGAAATGGATTTGGCCATTCCAATTTAAACAACAAGTTATAGCTTTCTTTGTTAAAAATTAGTTCTTCGGTATGCGAAGCAAAACATCTTGACGCTGCTGATAAAATTAATTTTCTTCTTTCTAGCACCTGAAGTATGCATACTAACAAGCACTGCAGATAAGGAACTGTTAGACTACACAAAATCGAGAATCAAATATAGAGAATTTTTATAAGCTATATAAATCGTATATGCCATTCAAAGATCTGTATAAGTCAAGAAAGCGAGAAATAAAATCCATTCAAACACCTATATAATCAATAATACGAAAAATCAAACCTATTATAATATTAATGTTAAATTATTATTAACACATTCTCGGACAGTAAACATTTTAATGATCTACAAAGACGAAAATGCAATTTACATTTTAATTATTTGCTAAAAATCCAAATTTCGATACCTCGTTATTTAAAGGCAAATCTTCTTCTTCAAGATTGTCTTCAATAAACTGAAAAATGAGTGCCAAATTTTCCAAATTAAGATTGGAGCTATTCTGTACTTGTAGATCTTCACTCCTCCTCAATGAATTCATCGCTTTTGCCTATAAATATAAAACCAAAAATAACAAATATAAGTTTCAAAGTATCAAGTATTATTGAAACAAAATATTGGGGAAATTCTGAAAAATATATGTACGAAGTGTTTCAAAACCAGCGGGAGAAGTCTCCCCAAAACCTTCTCGCATAATCTCTCATAAAGATGTCATCCCTGCGAACGCCTTACATGGCACTGGTTTGCCATGTGAGGAAATATTTTTTGGCGTGAATTAGCATTTTGACTGAAACTTTCGTGTCATCCTTGGAAAAGTGTTTGGCGATTTATTCCTGGAATACAGTTAACAGTATCGAAAATCCGAATTTGTTTTTTTAGGTACTTTTTTCATAATAGATTAAAACCAAAATTTGACAACTCCCCCCCCCAAATTTGTAGTCACAAAATTCCGTACCAAATTTGATATATTAAGTCATTGCGTGTTTGAATCATCGCGTTTACATGTGTCTGAAAGTACAGATCAACAGACGGTGAGTTCCTTGTTGGATTTCGCTCAAAATTTGACAGGTGGCTACACTATAGATGTTAAATCTGTGAACCGAATTTTATCTATCTAGCTCTCTTCGTTTTGCAACTATTGTGTTAACTTATATTCGAACAGCCAGACTTCCTGAGATCAGATTTTACTTAAAACGTTATAGAAATCTGTAAATTTGGTGTAAAGATCGTATACCTAATTTTAATCATTTATCTCAAAGCGCTTTCGAATTATCTTTCTCACAGACAGACAAACATTTTCTAAAAATGGGTTTTCCGAAATCAGGCAGATATGAAATGCGGAGATTCGTCAAAATCTCGAGATCAAATTTTTTCATTATTACTCTACTTTATAAAACGTATAGGATAAACTTAGAAGAATGTCGTTCTGTTCGCATGTGAACAGTTATGATCAGAGTGCCTCAATATCGTGGAATGACATTGAAACACTCAAGTTAAGACAACATCAGTTTGGAAAGGCCAAACAGTTGTCTGACCGAGACAAATATTTGTCATTATCCTGTCGAAGTTTGTAATTTTCCTCAGGTAGGCATGGCCTTCTGTCGCTTCGCAATAACTGATCTCATGTTAATACTATTTAATGCTGGCAAGGTAAATGCCTTCGTCCTTTTTCCATCGTAAGGTGTCACTCCGCTTCAATTTCCTAGACATGGAACTCGGGTCAATTAATACTCAATGGTATTCAAACTTCTTAACAGAACTCAGAAAGATAACGAAATCGAAACATTCAGGAAAACCTATGCGAAATTTTTGCAGAAGTTCAATTGGAAAGTCCTGAACTACTTATCCTATTGATCGGATCTATAATCATTGTTTTTCACATCATAGATGAATTTAAAAAAAGGCAATTTGAGGATAATGGGTTTGAATAGACGATGAAGTGAAAGAAGGTAAGCACAACTGGTTCAAACAGCAGTCAAAGAATTTTTACGATTGTAGCATCATACACCCGTGTCATAATAATGCCTACACAATTGTGGACAGTATTTTTTAGTTTCATTAAATAAATTGTACTAAATTGCCTTTACTTTGTCATTTGCTGATTGTATTTTATATTTGTATGATAATTAAAATTTAATATACTGTAAAATTTCAGATGGATATAGTACGGACATCACGCTATAATTTTGTAATATAATTATGCAAATTCCAACTATTTACGTTTGAGCATTCTTTTTTGCCTATACTCTGATAGCGTGAGTGCGCTAGAGACTCTTGCTCATCCTCAAGATTCAACATACCTTATTGCTTTGTGTTTCTTTCTTTTTATACGTACACTAGGGGAAAAGTTTATCATATTTTATCATTTCGGATCTCTAGTCACGTGGGTATTCATGGCAATAAAATGGCCGCTACAAAGTCGACTCTATTTCACTGAACCACCCTTTCTTTATTCAGATATTTAAAAACAATTCTTGCTATATTAAGTCAATATGGCAGGATTGGGACTTGCAGGTTCGAAACAATTATTCTAGTGCTGGTGCTCGATATGGAAAATCTGAAACGGCTCCGCATTGGTCATGCCTATTTTTCCCATGAGCATCTTTTATCTGGTGGACAGTGTCCTATTTGCACTGCGTGTCACTGGAATCTCATTCTTGATCACGTTTTAATCAAATGCCGTATTTTTAAAATTTATCTTTCATGTGTTGTTGGCTCTTCATCCGCAGATAGTTGGAGTTGATGGGCAAAAATATGCCACCCCCACTGGTAGATTTTTGCATTTCTAAAGGCAATTGGAATTTTGTATTTTATATAGAGTTAAAATAATTTAATTACTATCTTTGGAATTCCTGAATTTTGCCCTTTTTTTAAGTTAAAGTATTTTAATAATTTTTTCCTGAATTAAAGTGGATTTCTTTTCAATTTATTCTATATACACTTTTACTATTTTAACAAGAGCTTTGTTTTTACTATGGCAGCAGCGTAGCCAACACTGGCTCTTGCGCCATAATATCCCTCAACAATAAAAATAACCATCCGAATATTTGCAAATTATAATTTGTAAATATTTTGTACTATACACTTCAGAGAGTTAACTGTTCCCCGAGAATATTAGTTATGTTTGATTCCAGATAAACAGTTTATATAATTTCATATTCTAATTTCGCCAAATTTTACTGAATTTCATTTTCTAATCTCGCCAAATTTCCTGACATTAAAGCCGTTTTATTTAAACAGTCTTACTTAAGTTCTATTTATTATATGCATGAAATTTTTTTAATGGAAACAGTCCCATAATATTATAGCTCTATTACAAATTTAAATATCCGGTTCATAATCTTCTAAATTGCGCGCTATTGTAGCTTCACTTTTTTATTTATCTTGTAAACTACACAGGCATTAACAGAATTCTTCTTTAGCTTTCAACAATTGAAGAATTTTAGCGATTGAATGATTGATGAAACAATGAAAGCTGTTTGAATTTCAGGGCAACACTGTAATTTATTTTTGGAAATTAGGTAAAAATATATTTGCAAAAAATTACCAAAATTCAAAAGAAAAATGCACGACTATTAAATTAATGTTATTCAAAAGACGTTTTTTTTAATGTTTTGAAGCAATGTAAAGTTCAATTTTATGCAATAATATTTTCTTAGATTATTGAGGGAAAAAACACCAATATTTCGCTTATTTTTAAATGATTAAAATTTCAAAAAAAAAAAAATCATTCCGAGGTGCATATTACCATCCTCCAAAGTAAGTAAATGTCAAACTTAGTAGCTCTAAATTCAACGGTCTAGCCTTTAAAGTGCCATTACACAGCTACACATACATTCTCTCATTATTAAAAGATATATTTATTTCAAGTAATATTACATTCAACATTTTGAATTCAAGAATCAATATATAATTTTCCCTCTCTAGTTTAATTCTTCTTCTAATATTCAATATTTCTTTCGCGATATATACAAAGTCGTTGATGCAATTCCTGATTAATCTTCTATTACTCATGCTCTACGGCTACCGTTGTTGGTAGAGCCGAGAGCCATAATCCGCAATCTCCTGTAAAACCGGCAAAAATAAATATCACTAAATGCGAATTGGGTATCATTATCACCAAAGTAAAGTTATCTCTGTCAACTGAGAAACCAGTCTTTCGATGCTGTTTCATGTTATTGAACTAACCATTCATATCACTTAATTGAAAAGACATATCAGAGAGCTACTAGAAGGATCGATAGAGACATCGAGTAGAGGAATTAATAAGAACTGAGTTTATATGTTTCGATGCGCACTACGTAACGAAAGGATTGCATTTTTATACATGCATTCAAACATAACTATGACATCAATCGAAATATTCTTTTTGTCATTTTTTTTACATCTATGAATAATAAGTTTTGCACTTATTCCCTACTTGACGAGATTCACTTCAAACAAATGCAGCCACTATATATTTGAGCATTAAAACTTTGAAATTCGAACATTTATTTTTACTATTTTTTTGTAAACGTAGTATAGAGAAAGCATAGCAATCGTCAAAAATATTCCAACTCGAGATTTTGACGATGTTCTTCCTTAAGAATCTAAAAAACACTGTTTTGGAATTTCGCTTGTCTGTTTGTAAACAACTCCAAAATGCTTTGAACTGGACGGATAAAATTTGGTACATGAATCTCTATTCAAAATATGTAGATTTTTAGCAAATTTTGAGCGAAATCCATTCAAAGGAATTTTATTTTTTCGGCTGTCTCAGTACCAATTAACACAATAAGTAAAAAAATGAAGAGAATTAGATGGATAATCTTTAATATCTAAAGTGTAAAGTATAAATATCTATCATATTTGAAACTAAATCTAACACAAAGAATACAGGGTGTCGGCCCGGTACTTTCACAGCATGCAAATACGATGACTTAAAATAGCAGTGACTAAATAAGAAATTTGGAATAGGTAGTGTATAAAATTTGGTTCATAACTTTCGTCACTACAATTGTAATTCCGTGTCAAATTTTGATTTGAAGCGGTTGGGTAAAAAGGCATTCAAAATATCCATTCGGTTTCTGGTACTTGTGCGTTAACCGCATCCCAGCAATGCATCACCAAATATCGCTCTAAATAGATAGTGTTCGCAATTGGATACACACAAGTACATTTATCCGATAAATACAAAAATATTTTTTTAAGCGATAGCATACGAGAAAGTTTTGTGGGAACCACTCCCGCTAATTGATTCTGCTCTAAGTCAAGGATAGCAAATACAGATTAATTATATTAATTAAAGTATCCGACTAGGTGTGGAAGGGAGTTTTCAAAAAAAATTAATGTTTGTATGTGTTACCTTATTAATATAAGGATAAAATGATGAATAAAAGTGAAATTAGTTAAATATATAAAGTAGCTTTTGAAGAAAAAATGTATTTTGATGTAGTTTTTAGTATTTGTTTACAGAACCAGGATTGTTCTAGAGAGAAAAAAATTTTATAGCTTTTTTTTGTAACATTACGTATATAACATATCTTAGGGTATAATTAACTATTATCTAAGAATTATATTCAAAAATAAAATTTTCATATGTAATATATGAAATTATCTATGAAATATTGGAATTTTTTCCAATAATATTTACAATTAACAATCATTGTTAAATATCAAGCAAAGATATTGTTAATATCGCCATGTCAGATGATAACTCGCCAATTGTGGCAGCCATTCTTCTGTACAGATTCTGATTTCTTTTCTTTATGATTCTTGTTCTTTTCGTTTCGTGGTTGGCGTTCTACGATGAGAGTTCAGTCATGAATAGTATGGAACTCTTAATTAAATATTGTTGATTACAGTGAATCCCTTACAGTGAACGCTTCTATACTTAAATTTATATACAGATTGTTGTTCTTTTCGTAAATTAAATATTGTTGATTACAAATTCGTTTCATCATTTAAAAAACGAACCAGCACTCGTCGAAACTTTATAGAAAAAGTAATGCATACAGTCCATTTAGTAATCTATATTCGATATTCAACAATCATAAATCCACTTCCAAGGCATTCAACATTATATTCATTGTTTATTACATTCTACATAATATAAAGCGCTCTAATTATAAATTTCATTAAGATATCTTGATTATTTTTGGAGATATGGCAATACTTAGAGTAGAATTAGGAAAAAACTCGTTCATTAGAAAAAGCATTTAAATTTTTAAATGCTTATAAATAAGCATCATTTACATGTCAATAGTTTGTTATAACTTGACTTCTAATTGATATACAGACAAAATAAAAATACCACTGGAAACAGAAACGTACTTATTTTTTGAAACTGCAAAAAATATAAAATCAAATTTTTATCCAAATTCATGTTTTTAACCTAGTCGGATACCTTAAACTGGAAATCCATTTCAATTCAAGTTCTAGGCAGCGATAATGAAATGCTTGATTTCAGTGTATTTAAATCGAATTTAATTGAATTAAAATCATGTTTTTATTTTTCTTTAGAATGGCGTAATGACATTCTTCACTTCAAATTATTTAAGCTCAATTTAATTAATTTAATAATATGTTTTTAATCCACTCCAAGGCTATCTCGAGACTGACCTCGTAATTTTAAATCGAATTAAATTGTAAGCAGACTCATGAGCTTCTTCCACACTTCGACGCTGGTATGAAGTTTGATATAAACAGATTTAGAGTTCCACTTAAGAACACTCAAGTGAGATTATACTTCGAATAGAAATTTCTGCCATCAAAACCATTATGCTCTATGTAATAAGATTTTATTTTCGTATCCACATACACCAAAACCATCGATAGAAAAATATCACTTACCATTTCGTAACTATCCTATGACTCAATACAGGTTGAATTTTTTACTTACGAGCAACTTCTACTTAAATCAAAACAAAGTGTTTATGGAACACACAATTAAACTTTAAAATCGATACGCTTATGCACAAGGTGGAACTGACAGTCTGGTTTCGTTAAGAATGCTGCAAAGAAAAAAAGCTGATAAAAGAACCCGGATGCACAAACTATTGATAAGGAAATGACGTTTGCATGAAAAATAAGGAAAGAAAAATCAGCTGGAATGAATTTCAGATATCATTTTTTCCGATTCCCAAGTAATACATTAATACCCAAGTAATGCATTAATAAGAATGTTACAACTCATTCCGAACACGCTTCATAGATAGTTTTTAAAAAAGTCCTGCCAAATTCATAGTGTTAAATTTTTAAGAGACAAAATAACTAACAAAATAATCAAAAGGAATTCAAAGTTGAAATTTTAAAAAACTTTAAAAAATTTCTGAATTTTTGTCGCTTTAATATGTTCGGTTTGATCATTGTAAAGAAATCGATATATATATATATATATATATATATAGGCTTCACCGTCACAAGGCGGGTAATTGTGATGACTTGCCTACGGAAATTGATGTTTATATCTTCAAAAACAATCATCTTACAAATAATTGATCTTTATTATCTTAATCATCATTGGTCTTTACATTGTCTTAAGATTCAAACATTTGCCATTTAATGATAAATTTTCCCCCCTTAATTTTAATATTTTTTTTAAAATTCACTTTAATGCATTATTTGTAACGGTGTTCTTAAATGTTATATGAAAATCATTTAACAAAATATTGATTTACATGCTTTAATAAACACTAGCCGCCTTTGGCGACCAGCCGGTTCGCCAGTATTACCGCTCACTACAATTTTCAATTAAATATTTTAAGTAACTGGTCTCTTAATAAATTCTCAAACAAAACATTTTTAATCTTCAAATTTTGATAGTCATACCAAACTTATACAGTTGTTTAGATGGTTTCTTTCAATTTACTATATATATTTTGCTAATTTGTTGTCATTTCCGGTAAAACTTCAAATTTAATTTAAAGTGGAAATGATGAAATTGCAATTAATATAAAGATATTTTTAAATAAAAACCAAGCGTTTTATTTTATTTATCATCTTTATTGTTATTTATTTATTATTATTATTACTGAATATGAGTATTGCAAACAGAATCGCTCGGTATATAAGTCTTATGTGAACTACAAAATATTTTTCATAATTTATGTAATATCTAAAACAATAATTCAACAAAAATTTCTCAGATTCAGCATAAAATTTAGTTTTTAGTTTTGCTTTCAAAAGGATTGAAATGAAATCATTAATAATATTTTGTTCCGGCCTATAAATATATTCCAAAAATTATGAAGTCTAAATTTAATGCAGTAAGGTATCATATTCGGAGAAGTATTTTGGACACACCAAATTTTAAATAAATGAATGAATGTTTCTGTTTTCCACGATCAACTAAGACTTAATTATGAAGTTTTAAATGTTACAAATTTAAAAAAACTCAACATTTTCATAATCTTAGGCCAATTAATCT
>JAPMOR010044759.1:594303-642471 GCA_026543865.1 Argiope aurantia
ATATTCAAATTTTCATAAATCAGTCAGTTTAAGTGATTGATTTAGTTAATTGCAAATTAACTCTTTTTATTTAAAATATTTGTATTTTAAGAACATTTTGTTAATCCTGATTTCCACAGCAGAAGCTTTATGTAAATTCAAAAATTCGTTATTTATTAGAGCATTTATTGAATCAAGTTACATAAAATATAATCATTTTCCATTTAGATCATTTTAGCAGATTTGTGACTTACTAAAGGTTTACAAATCAGCTGTGTGGCCCTGATTTGAATGGATATCCTGTTCATATTAAACAAAACTTGCCTTAAAATATAACTGATTTATTGGATTAATAATATAGAGAGTGTAAAAAATCATAAAATAATTTTTCTTGAATTTATTTTTTAGAAAAAATAATATTTCATATATGTTTCCTTTCCTACAAACACATGCCGAAAATTATATTTTTGCAGATTTTATTTCTAAAAAGATTTAATTTATTTTTAGTTGGAGCTTTAATCAATGTGATGGCAACACTTTGAAAAAAAGCTAATTTTTTTCCCATGAATACAAAACGTGCTCGAGCAGCTTAAATTTTATTTTTATTTTGTACGAAAAAAAAAATTGTTGAAAAATATATTTAAAATATTTATTTAAAAATTCATTAAAAATAGAAATTTAATTTTAAGGTTAAAACATTAGTATCATTTAAAGGATAAATATTTTTTCTTTAACTTCATGTAAAAATCTTTTTTGTGCGGTAATATTTTCGGAAGTTATAGCAGAAACACGTCAAAATTTCGCTTAATTTTTAAATAAATAAAATTCTAATTAAAAATTCGAAAAAATAACCCCCAGGTGCACATTCCCGGCCTCCTAGGTATACACGTGCCAAATTTGGTAGCTGTAGGTTGAATAGTCTGGCCTGTAGAGCGCCAACATACACACACACACACACACATTGAGCTTTATTATAAGTATAGATATAGATATAGATAGATTAATTCCGCTGTAAGATTTGCACTTCTGCTTTTCTTGTCGTAGTATGTACACATTTTAATTTGCAGTAGACCGATTCATATTTTTCAGTCATATCAGGTAATAAGGTGAATTTAAAAAATGCGTTCCATATTAATTATTTAACAGCCTGAAAAGTCAATAATCTCAGCGAGCAAAGTGATCGCCTAATGCCGCTAGTAATTTTTAATATTGTTAATTCCGTGCTGCATAATACATTCGATTTGCAAAACATTAAAACATTTTTCTCGTTTTCCTTTCCTGTATTCAAAGAGAAGGTATTGTAATTCAGCGTGAGTATCTTGTATGACATAAAGAAATATAGAACTGTAGTGTGAATCTAGCATTTCTAATGAATCTATCGAGCAATACGTGTTTTAGACGCACTTTTATCTTAAAGATAGTAACCAATTTTGACAAGAAATTATACTTGTAATCACAAGATTGCATATCAAATTTCATTGATTTAAATCATTGCGCATATGAATTATAATTTACATGCATACAAAAGTACAAACTGACAGACGGTTAACTATTTGACAGATTGGATTCAAAATTTGATAAGATTCAAGCATTTTAAATGCTACACTATTTAGCACTTTGAAGCTATGAAGTTCACTTGTACTTGAAATACCCGGCAGACAATCTTCCTCTGAATGGATTTCATCCAAAATTTGATAAAATTCTACACTTTTGATCATAAATCCATACACCAAATTTCATCCGTCTAGCTCAAAATGTTTTTGTGTTATCTTATTCACATACAAGCAGGCATTTGAACTCCTGAGATATCCTTGAGTCCTAAAAATACTTTTTTGCAATATGTCTCTCGGTGAACCCGATTACTCAAAAACGTTCTGAGCTATACAAGTGAAATTTGGAATATGGTATTTACACCTAATTTGTAGATTTCATTCAAAGTTTAAACGAAATCCATTCGCCGGAATTCTGTCCTTCCAGCTCTCAGAGTACGAATGAACAATGTTTCTATGAAACATAAATATCTACATAAATAATATTTGGTGAACAAATATAGCACCTAAAGTGGAGATCTAAATCAAATTTTCAACCAATACCGTCCAGAGAATAATAGTCTATCTATCTTTACAATCTATCTTATCGCAATATTTCGTAAACATATCAAATTAGATTACTGAAATTTGGTACGCAGCTTCAGCATTTAACATGCAGATTTTCGCTAAATTTTGAATCAAATTCACCAAAAGTTGATTGTTTATGGATTTTTTCATTTTAATGTATGTGAATGTGGTTATTCAAAAATGTACTGACTTTGTTAATTAAAAATTTGATACTCATTTTAAAAAGTCTGTTAAAAAAAAGACCACTTCACAGAATTAATCATTTTTATTTTCTTTTTCAGGACAAATTTCAGTTTCATCGCATATGCTCAGATGAAATATTAGGTCATTCCGACCAACGGTTCTTTTTTTTTAACAGACTTTTTGAAATTGTAACTTAAACTGTAATCGCTTCGCATATCATCGAATAAAAAAACGTAAACGAAAAGAATGAAGAATAATTATATATGTTTATTTTTTACGGAATGTTATTAAATGGAATTTTAAAAATGTTTAGAATCGTCTTTTTCTGTTGCTTCAAAACGGGTAAAAAGCTGTCTAAAGATGCGTGTTTATTTCTCAAAAACTTTGTGCAAAATCTAAACGGTATAAACGTACATTTCCAGCAACACGTGGTTAGATATTAGAAGACAGGCGTATGCGTATTGCACCACAGAGTGCAATTCGATTACAAGTTGAGTGACATGGGGAGTTTCTTTGGCCATTTTTCTGTGACGTCACGTGGATTGACGCCAGCAGAAGTTCGTAACGATCCTCACTTCACATTATTGTGGATAATGAATTGTTAATTAACTTTTCAAAAATTAAATGAAAACCTGAACTACGCCTATAAAAATCAGTGCGAGATTAATTGTTGGCAGGAAATGAATAATACCTGTCTGATATGAGGAATTGATGACAGGAAAAGAATAATATCTGCCCGATATGAGGAATCGATGGTAGGAAATGAATGTCGTTCCGATATGAGGAATTGATTACAGGAAAAGAATAAAATTTGCCCGGTACGAGGAATTGATGACAGGAAATGAATTATATTTGTTCCGATATGAGGAACTGATGACAGGAAAACAATATCTGCCCGATATGAGGCATCGATGATTGGAAATAAATATCGCTCCGATATGAGGAACTGGTGACAGGAAAAGAATAATATCTGCCCGATATGAGGAAATGGTGACAGGAAATGAATTAGGTACGAGGAATTGATGACAGGAAATGAATTATGTTTGTTTGATATGAGGAATTGATAACAGGAAATGAATTATGCTTGTTCCGATATGAGGAATTGATAACAGGGAAAGAATAATACCTGTCCGATATGAGAAATCGATGATAGGAAATACATATCGCTCCGATATGAGGAACTGGTGACAGGAAAAGAATAATATCTGCCTGATATGAGGAATCGATGATTGGAAATAAATATCGCTCCGATAGGAGGAATTGGTGACAGGAAAAGAATAATATCTGCCCGATATGAAGAATCGATGATAGGAAATGAATATCGTTCCGATATGAGAAATTGATGACAGGAAAAGAATAATATTTGCCCGGTACGAAGAATTGATGACAGGAAATGAATTATATTTGTTCCGATATGAGGAATTTATGACAAGAAAAGAATTACATCATTACGATTAAGGAATTGTTAGTCTAAAGTGAGTAACATCTGTCCGAGACGAAGAATTATTGAAGGAATGAATAATCTGTCCAGGATGAGGAATTGTTGGCAAGATGTGAATGCCATTTGTCTGATATGAAGAATTTTTAGAAATTGAGAAAAGTCTATACCATAAGAGCTTAAAGAATGATCCTAGGACATTAAAGTTTTTATGTATTTTGTTTAATGATAATAAACGATATTCCTCCAGTCTATATTTCATACATGTCATGTTTATTCAAAAATGTTTTACATTCAGAAATTATTTTTGACGGGTAATTGGTCTCATAATGATTTATTTTTTTAAACTAATTTGAGAAAGATAGTGATTTTTCATTCCATAAATTCCAAAAGAACCACACTTGAAGAAACGAAGCTTCTGAAACCAAACAACAATCAGGATAATATATTATATATAAAAGAGAATAATAGATAATTTTTTCCTTAAAATTCACATTCTTATATAATTAAATCTATTATGTATGAATTCTGTGGACATACTCAAAGTGTTAAATAATTTATAGCTACAAAACCTATGTCAAAATAACGTCAATTGTTTTATTTTCTAAAATTTCAGTATTTCCATGTCTTACGATTTCACAGCAAATAAATTTTAGACCTTTTGCAAATATTTCAATGCTTTAACTTTTAAAATTACAGTGTTTACATTTCTTTCAGTTTCACAGAAAGTAAATTTTAAATCTGTTTCAAAGCATGAGAGTATACGAAAGTTCTTCAAATACTTTGGAGTTCCATGGAAAAAATAGGAAATCTGCTGTAAAATTTGAGAATAATTAGATTTCTAAAATTACAATGCTTCCATGCTTCTCAATTCCATAGCAAGTAAATTTGAAATCTGCTGTAGAGCATGAGAGTATTCAGATTTGCGATCTTCAATGGTCATTATGACTCTTGACAGGCGAACGACATTCACTGCTATGTTAATCGTCTGAAATGCACAAAATGTTGAAACTGTCCTTACAGACATTGGTTCACTGTCGCTTTCTACCCTTGATGAATCTCCTGCAACTCCATCGTTTTCAAGGGCATTTGTATATCCCGGGGCAGCGGAATCTGCCATGGCATGTTCGCTTCGAGAGTTTCGGTCTGTTCCGGAGCTCATTTCTTCTCCAGTCAAGTTTCGGTACACCGTAATACCTTCCCCAGCGATTTGGACGACTCTGGCTGAATTGCTGAGAGTGCAACAAATAGTATAAATGTTATCGTAAAACTCTGGATGCATCTCTATCTGTGAATTAAATCTCTGCAGTATTTCTATTGAGACATTAACACCAATATCCAAAGCAAAGTTGCCATTTCTCATGTTGTCTAGAGTTTGTTGAAAATTTCTACAACGTCTCTGCAGCATTAAGAACTCGGAGAACACTTTGAAGACATTATTCTGCATTGCAAAGTTGAGGTCACATCCGAAAATCCTTCTGACGTTGGCATTCAGATTTCGCGAAAATGCCAACCAATCTTGCAATGGTCTGGATAATTCCTGATCTTTTTTCAAGACTTCCTCGATCTCTTTAAGGTATTTTGCGGAAACAAAGGATTCTACAGCATTTGACGCTCCTTCCAATAGATAACCTGTAAAAGAAAGTTTAAAAAGATTTCTGAATTAAAATTATGAGATATTCTAATAATGGTTATAAATACGGTTTTCATAGAGAAAGAAACTATCGTATTTCATATTATATCAGCGATTCTCAGAAATTCACTTTTTGGCGTAAATTTTTCACATTGATTTTAATCATTTCTTATAAGAATCTATCAGTGCTAAAGAATGAAAGGAATCTCCAAGTAACTTTAATAATAATAAATTTATTATTAAAGTAAAGAAGAACTATTAATAAAGAATAACTTCATTAACTGAAATGTTTGACAACTTATCTAGTTCAAGCAGAATAAAGGCTCGAACTCAAATTATTCTTGAACATAACATTACGCCTTCCTGTGCCCTTGGTGCCTATAACACTGAATTATCTAACCAGTTGGATGAGCACAAGATAGAAGGAAAAAAAAAATAGGATAAAAGAAAGAAAGAGACTACACACCATCCAGGGATCTCAGGAGAGAGACCTATCGGTGCTAAATCCTACACGACTGTATTTAAAGTTTTGGCGAAGTAATAGCTAAATGGAGGGAATAAGAATACCTAAAAACAAATGTTGAGAATGTGCTGAACTTGCATGGAAATGAGATTACTAATTAAAAAGGAAAAAATTGACAAATTACATTGTGAATATCTATATGGCATATATAAGCATATAAATAAACATTGTTGAGTCAGAAATCTGTAGCGTGCGTCTAGGTCCTGAGGTTTTGATTTCCTTTATGAGAACTTGGTTCTGTAGGGTATTGCACTTTTGAAGAAATAATTTAGGCTGATTTGAGACAAGTGGCATTTCGGTTTTAGCTATTGTGTGGTCGTGAAGAAGTCTTGGTACTTATGAATATGATTTACTATGGAGTGAATCTCGCCGCGTGAAAGGGTATTCGATGCAACTCTCCTGTACCATTCTTCCTCGAGACTTGTTTCTGGCTTTCTCATATGCCATGAGAGAGTCGGTAAGCACTCGGTGGTATAGTGAATTGAGGATCCCACCTCTCCACAGCTACAGCAAGGAGTGTTGGCGAGGTGAGTAGACAACAATTTTTTTTAAAATATGGCTCTAACTAATTATATCAGACATCTTATTTTTTTATCCTATTTTTTCAGTATTTTTTGTTTAATTTTAGTTTTTTTCCTCGAATGAATATTAAATCGTTGTTATGAAATTGCATTTTTATAATACCTTAATAGTTAAATCTTTCTTCGGCGCAATCATTTGAATGTATGCTGTTCCCAAATCTGACCATACATCTCCAAGGAGATCCGTGGTATGAAATAACACATATTGTTTTTCCAAATCTGACCAAAAATCTCTTTCTCACTAATGTGTTGATTTAACAAATCTATCCAAAACTATTCTTCAGTATGTAATAATCTAGTTACTTCAGTATGTAATAATCTAGTTAAATCAGTCCCATAGCATTGCATTCTGTAATTACTAACATATGAGTTGATCCAAATCTGACCATAAATCTCTTTCTCACTAATGTGTTGATTTAACAAATCTATATCTATATTTAAATAATTCGGAAAACCAAAGCGATGGCATCCTATTAAAAACCCTTGACTCCATTTCGCCAATTTTGAAACTAATATACCATACTGCGTTAAAAAATGTGTAACAAATTCGCCTCGAAAATAAACCGTATCAAGTTCTGTGAAGGTAATAATTTCAGTCAGAAAACTTTAAAAAAATTCGTCTATACTTATATAAAGCTCAATGTGTCTGCGTGTTGGCGCTCTGCAGGCTAGACCGTTCAACCTACATGTGCACCTGAGGTCCCTTTTTAGAATTTTTAATTAGAATTTTAATTATTAATTAAAAACTAACTTTCCCGGAAAAAATGTTTTCATTTCCCCACCGCCAAATGAGTAAGGCTTCAGTTTTTTTTCCCACGCTAAAGAGGATAGGCTTAAAAAAATTTCGGCAGATTATTTCAAAGGATTCTGTTTATTTTCTTAATGTTTGATGCATTTAAAAGTATACATTGTTAATGAATCGATCTTTCAGATTCATTCTGAAGTACTTTTGAATTAAAATAACACAGGATAAAGGAAATTAAAAATTTCTAGTCTGCATAGGTACCCTAACTGGGTAGAAAATTCACGCATTTGCGTTACCATAATTGGCGTTGAAAATTCATGTATGCGCATTGTGTTCTGATTCCTGACAACTATTTTCAACTGATACGGACTTGGTTTTGAAGGTTTAATATGTTTCCGACAGATTATTTCAAAAGATTCTGTTTATTTTTTTTAGCGTTTGATGTATTTAAAACCAAGCATTATTAATTAATCGATCTGTTCATGATGAATCTGAGAAAATTTTGTTGAAATCTTCTTGAGATATTATATAAATTAGGAAAAATATTCTTTAGTGCCCATAAGGTTTAAATACTCAGCGACATTGTTTTCAGTACTCATATTTAAAAAAAAATGCTTCGTTTCAGTAAAAAAAAATTTATTTTATTTATTACAGTTTAATCATTTCCACTTTAATTTAAAGCATAAATTCTACTGGAGCTAACAGAAAGTTAGAGAGATACTTATTACGTTATGGCTAAAGGCCTTTATAATATTATGAGTGAATTATATGACTAGTAAAATTTGAAGTTTTAAAACATTTTAATGAAGAAGCAATTAAAATGGGAGTTCCATAAAATATTTAATTATTAAAATTTTAACGTGAATTAAGATTGACGAATAGGCTGGTCGCCAAAGGCGGCTAGTTTCGAATATTTGAGTTTCGAACAGATCCTATTTCGTCACTTATTTTGATTTAATTCATTTATTTCCCCATTGAAGTTACTCCATTCTTTTGGAATCGCTTTCATAATTTTGAACCATGGTTTAGAAAAGGAGGACACACTCTAGCCAGCCTTTCATTCACTAAATTCCTCTGATCTTAAGCAGTATTTATTTTCGAAACACTGATAATGAAGCCAAGATAAATGGAATATCGTCTTATCTATTGATTTAAATTACAAGGTTTACGCCAAGAACACTTTAATGTAGCTCTGTGAAGACTTTAATGAGAAGACTTTAATGTAGCTCTATAAATGTAAATCTAAAGTAGGAAAACTATTAATATTTGTCATAAAATTCAAATTTTCAATTTAGGAAAATGAGTATATCAAAGTATTGCTTAAAATATCAGATGCATGCATTAACAGGGCTGGATTTTTAATATGCAAGTAGGTCACTGGCTAGGGATTTCATAACTTTGAAAGAGGACGAGATTTTCATATTTTTTGCATTATTTTCAAGATTACGTAATTCCATGATTTCATGTGACTTACGGAGCTGCGTAATCTAACGTATTCAATCATTTTTTTAAAAAGTTATTTAACTCTTTTCGGACAATGACATGTCTGAGAAGCGTCTTAAATTACTGAAATTTTAATTTTAAATCTGTAACTAAAAGAAAGTATTAAGTAATTCAAAATGCAAAAATAACTTAGAAACGCTTCAATATCTCAAATGTCTTTTATATTATTATATAAATTAAAATAAGAATAAATATTTCAAATAGGATATGACATTTAATTATGAAGTTTATTCGATCAAGGGTTGAATTTTAGGATGTTGCTTTTTAAATTTTTTTGCATGCATCCAAATTTGCTGGAAGATTAATGTACTGCATATTGTCACGGAACTCGGGGTTCTTCCGATTTGTTAGTCGATGAAGAAATAGTCCTTTAGTAACAAACGACTACTTTTATTTATCACGAAGACACTGATGCAAAGATAACAGATATACAGCCGAGATGTTCTTACACAATAGACAGCAGCACATTACAGCAAACAGTAGCCTACAAGTAGTAATCGGTATTAATAACAACCACAGCACACAAAGTGGCCAAACAGAATTCCGAATCTTCCTAGCCACACTCTACGGTCTCTCCAAACTCCTGTAGTTTTCTGCTGTCTCCTCGCTTTAGCTGTATTCAACTGCCGACACACTATTAACGGCTGTCTTCTCTACACACGACTCGATGCTGCTTCCACAATAAACGCCAGGACTCGTCATGCAGTTTGGTGCAGCAATCGCCTTAGCTCCTCAAAATGCGTGTTCTTCCCTGGACTATTCCACCGTTGCTTCATTATCCTCTCAACGACTCGATACACGACTCCTATTACCTGCAGCTTGAGACTGCAGGCCTTTTATAGATCCCGGGATGTGGGCAGAGAAGGTTCTGGGTCAATCAGGAGTATATCGGCTCCTATTGACTGAATCGCTAAAACTCTCAAAGTTTCCAGTAATATCTATTTTGACGCCAAATTCATTGCGAAGTCACCATCCAACAGTGCTGATCCTAAAACGGTCTTTCCAGTGATTGAACTAATCAAGCTGGGAAGCAACATTACAGGTTTGTAACAATATTTTTTATAGGGGTGAGAGGCGACTGATTCATAAATTAGCAGCTAAGGCAAATTTTGTATCAGAATATTTAGAGCAAATTAAATTTCATTTTTTTTTTCTATATTTCGTTTTTACTATCATTTGGCCCTGTGCATTATATAAAAAATCTAGTCTTTTTGAAACATTTTTTTTAAATTGTTATCTTTAATTAAATAAGAAAGTTTAAATGAGGAAGGAAAGCTAAAGAGTCATCTGTACCTGAATGAGAGAGGAAATTGCCAATGTCCATAAGAGTTTGAACTGATGACGATTCGTTCAGTTTCATAAGAGCTGCAAGGATGGACGCTATTTCACCAGCAATTTCGGCTCCAATTCCGAAGCCTTTCCCATAATTTGCAGCCACACAGGTTTTGTCAAGCAGGTCTATCAATTCGTTAATTTTCTCAATTGTTTTGGCTCTCTGTAAACGCCATTCTCTGTCGTCCGGCCTGATTCGTCGTCCATCTCCGAGTTCGTTGTTAACGAACTGCATCATTTGATACACTGCAATCCTAAATTCATCATGCAGTTCTTGTCGTTCCAAACGATTTCTTTCGTCAGTCTGAAATTTAAAGCAACATATTGGCCAGGAGCTTGAAACATAAGGTGGTCATAAATTCTTTTTCTGATTGCATAACTAAATGAGAAACTAAGATTTTACATTTGATTTTATGAAAATGGCGTCAGCAAAGGAAAAAGTTCAGTGCGTTCTGTGGCTCCATGAATTCAAATCGACAGTTATTTATCAATGTCAATTTTGATGTTACACAAGGAACAAAGAGTTTTGCAAAGATGGTTTAAGATATTGATACACTCAATGATAGGATCATAGGTGCTGTATCTAGTGCGACAGTCAAAATTGTGTGTTTGTTGTGGTAGAATTGGAATACCGTCTAGACATTTTTAGAGCCACAAAGATTGTTCATACTGAAATTTACCGATATTACATGAACTATTGAATATAATATTCCCAAATTTTTACTTTGGAATAGTCGTGTTTCTATTTTTTTTTAGTCCGGCAGATAGTTCAACAAAATCAGAAACAGAGATTTTTTCATTCGATTGTCAACCAAAAGGTGGATTTTCCAAAATTTGATACAGATTTACAATTCTAATTATAATTCTGCTAAATTCCTGATTAAAATAATATGTACTAAATTCTCTTTTCTAGTTTTATTGGGTTTTCTAAGTTTAATGCAGACGTCAGGGCTTGCAGACTTCTAAATGATGATTTTCATCGAACATTTAGAAAAATTTTCTTAACAAACTTCATTTGTTTAGTTTTGAATTAACGTGTTCATAGATATATAAGCCAGCAAGTATGATATCAGAGACGTTTCTTCCCAAGTAAATAAATGTTGGTATTTGTTCAAAAGTAAGAATGTTGATATTCATCACAATCTTATGTGAATTTTTAGGTATATTCCTATTGGAAGACTATCAAATGTAATAGTCTTGTTGTCGTTGTTTCTCATAGCATTTGTCACAGACAAGCCCGCTGACAAAGTTAGCGATTTTAAGCCGAAAGAGCGTTTCTTGCTTCAGTAGCCCCATCTAGGGCCAAGAGTACAACTTAACTTCATATGCGTCACAACCCTTTATATGGGACGGACTTCATTCATGCATGCATTTCATTCACTCATCCACATATTGTAATTTAGACCTAAACCAGAAAATGGTCACCCCTGGATCCAGTTGGATTTTATGGCTACGACAGATTTATTCATGTACCAGCCACCACATATACGGGGAGTCTCCGGCCGGCGAGGTTCAAACTCACAACCAAGAGATACGAATCCAACGCCCTACCAATAAGACTATCCCGGCTTGTAGTGTGATGGTTCTGATTACAATTCGTTAAAATTTCTACTGTTCTTCACCGATCATGGCCCCTAACACCCAAAACCATTCTTGTTATACATACAGTGGCTCAAAAAATTGAGAGTACACTTTACTTTTGCTTGATAAATCCTAATTTCAATATAAATAACACATTACCGAGAAGAGCAAACATGTTTTTATTTTTACCCATAACAAATCGTTTGATTTAGAGCAAAAATAAAAAAAATCAACGAAAAACTTTTAAATTGAAAATTTTCAGAAGCATTTTAAATAAACATACTCAGAATTTTGCCTCAAAAAATTGAGAGCACACCAATGAAATGTTTACAATATCTCGCATAGAAACAAAGTGTCACTGTTGAGTTGCATGTCTTTTGGCTCCTATAATGGCCTCTAAACGTCATGGTACCGATACGACCCATTTTTGGTGGTATCTGAAGATAATTTATTCCATTCTTCTCGTAACGCTTGTTAAATGGGTTTTGTTTCTAATTTTGTGTTTTTGAACTTCTTTTTCGAGTATGGCCCACAAATATTTTATGGCATTGATGTCGGGGTACTGTGGTAGTGTGTGTGTAACTGCTGTTTACACTGAAAAAGACATCACAATTTGACGTTACGAGCATTCTTTTTGGGGTCGTTGTCCTACTGGAAAATGAAATTTCCATCTAAATCCAAATTTTTAGCACTTTCCTTCAGATTTCTGCGAAGTATATGCTAGTAAACCATATGGTTTATAATGCCATCTATAAGAATTAAATTTCCTACCCCTGATGAAGCCATGCAACCTCAAATCATGACGGAGTCACCATCATGTTTAACTGTAGGTGTAAATTTTTTGGATCCAAAACAGTATTAGACTTTCACCATACAGTATGATGGCTGTCACTGCCAGAAATTTGAGTTTTCTTTCATTGCTAAATATAACTTTCTTTCAAAAGTTATTGGTCTTCAATTGATGAGTTTTTGCAAACGTTAAATGCTTTATCTGAATTTGCAAGCTGACGAACGGTTTCTCTCTAACATTGCGACTTTTATATCCAGCTTGTCTAATGGCATTTCGCAAAGTTTCAGCACCTACACTTTTGCCTATGATTTGAGAAGTTTCTGCGGCAAGTTGGAAGAACATATGGACGCAGCAATCTAAAGGAAAGTGTTAAAAATTTGGGTTTATATGGAAATTCCATTTTCAAGCAGGACAACGACCCCAAACAGAATGCTCGTAACGTCAAATTGTGATGTCTTTTTCAGTGTAAACAGCAGTTACACACACACTACCACAGTACCCCGACATCAATGCCATAAAATATTCTTGGGCCATACTCGAAAAAGTGGTTCAAAAACACAAAATTAGAAACAAAACCCATCTAAAACAAGTGTCGCAAGAAGAAAGGGATAAAATTTCTTCAGATACCGTCAAAAATGGGTCGAATCGGTACCATGACGTTTAGAGACCATTATAAGACCCAAAAGACGTGTAACTTAACGGTGACACTTTGTTTCTATGCGTGATATTGCAAAAATTTCATTGGTGAATTCTCAATTTTTTGAGGCAAAAATCTGCATATGTTTATTTAAAATGCTTCTAAATTTTTTCAAATTATAAATTTGTTGTTGATAGTTCTTTGTTTTTACTTTAAATTAAACCATTTGTTATATGTAAAAGTAAAAACATGTTTGCACTTTTCGGTAATGTGTTATTTATATTGAAAGTCAGATTAATCAAGTAAAAGTAAAGTGTACTCTGAATTGTTTGAACCACTGTTTATGCGTATAATGCTTTGCTCATGTTTTATCTTGTGAACGGGATACCTAGAGTAATTTTGTTTGGATTTTAACTGGCTTGGAATATGTTGTTAGAAATGTAAAAACCTCGGATGAGTTCATAAATGGACCAATTAGCTCAAAGGAAGTGGAAATGGTGGGAGGATCTGAAATTTTCATTTCGCTATAACTTTTTTAATATTGAAGTTAGAAAAATAAATCAATTAGCCAAATTGTTGCCTTATTAAGACGAACAACTTTTGTACTTAAGGTTTTTAGATACCTTCAATATCTTAGAAGTTATGCATTTAATAATAAATACAAATTCAAAAGAGAAGTTATTTTGAATTTGCAAGCCATAATTTTGACTGTTTCTAACATTAACAAAATATGTTGCCAATTTGAAAAAAAAAATGAGGTGAAGCTTTTACTTTCTTATATTTCCATAGTTATAGATTGTTTAAATGCCCAAATTTAAAGCTTTAGAAAAAACTAATTAAATAAAAATAAAAAAGGGAACCATATGGCAAAATTACGTAAAAACGGTCAGCTTAAAAATTTTCATAAGCTGCTAGTTTTTTAGTTATTTTGAATATATTTTTTAAAATCAACCTCGTTATTCCGGAGCCTTTGTTAATTTGATGGCCCTTTTGTTTGATATCTGCAGCGTTACACGCAATATATTGTATTAAATATATTGCAATTATAAAAGACAATCATTTTGGCTTAAACCCAAAAATGGGTACTTTAATTAACCGTCAAATAGCAATTAATTGCCAAATAAGATCGCCCAAAACATCATGTTAGTCCATTGACCATGTTCGCAGATGACATGTGGTTAAGCTTAAAGTAGGCCGATGGCATGCATTTAATAATAAATACAATAGCGCCGAGGAATAGTCTATAAAAAATCTTGATGATAAATTTCCTTTTTCTCCAGTCAATAGTTATAATTGAAATATTTAAATGTGCAACGAGATCTGAGTTGCTATATTAATTAAGAAAAGCAGACGATTTTTTTTACTCCAATATAAATGAAAATTCAAACGATAAATTAATTCTTTCTACCATAAAACGTTATTGTTTGCATTTAATTGAAAATGCAATATTTGCAAACGATAGTTCATTTCTTCAAATCTATTTAAAATGCAGAGATAAACTTTCAGTTTTTGCCAACTAATACAAACTTTTGCCATTTGATAAAAAATTCAAAAATTGTCAATAATATAAACTGTGCAACAAGCCTAGATATGTATTTTATTTTTATAATATTTGTACTTTGATATTATTTATTTTTCCCCAATTACTAAATTATTCTGTAGAAATGTAAACATTACCCATCGTAGCTTCAATATGTAATATTTTATTTTTATTTCAACTCAAACTAAGTATAGGAAAGGTATCGTGATCGTCAAAAAAATTCAAATGCGAGATTTTGAGGAAACTCCCTGAGTCTAAAATATACTTTTGGCATTATTGCTAGCTGTCTGTCAATCAATTTGTTCTATATACCAAAACAACTCAGAAACGTTTTAAAGTAGACAAATGATATTTCATATACGGTCTTTTCACCAAATTTGTAGTTTTATCAAAAGTTGAGCAAATTCTGCTCAGAGAAAATCTGTCTGTCCGGCTGTTTAACTACAAATGGAGACAATATTTACAAAACGCAAAATGATATGTAAATAACATTTGATACACTGGTTTAGCATCAAAAATAGAGATAACTATCAATTTTGAAAAAAATCTGTCAAGCGGTTTACCATCTGTTGGTCCGTACTTTCCCATGCATGTAAATGCGATAAGTCATAAACTCAATGACTTAAATAAATGAAATTTGTTTTATTGCCTTATGATTACAGCTGTAGAAATGTGTCAAATTTTCATGTCAAATTTTGGTTTGAATAGTTCTGAAAAAAGGCCTCCAAAGCCCATATTCTAAAATTAGATACTGTAAAAGTGGTAGATTCATTCCAAAGATCTGTATTTTGTAATCATCACCAGATCTGTAATTTGTAACTATTTTGAATGGCGTTAGTGAACGCTAAGAAACGTACGTATTCGTGGCCTTAATCATTATCCACAAATTTATTCTGGGAGAGGGAGGGGGGGGGGGTAATTGGAGGGTATGCGAGAATATTTCGGGAAAGTCATTACTTTTTCTTTTTTTTTTGTCTAAGGATTAAAAGCAATTTGAGAATTTGTTTAATTTTTTTTCATTTTTGCAATACATTCTCTTTTTATTTCTCGTATATAAGAAAGTAAAAACCGTTACAAGGAAATCTATCACATTAAAATTCATTAAAATTTGAAGATTAAAATATTTTAAAAAACATTATTTTCTGAGAGATATTTGTATTTCTTACTGGTCACTCCTTACAATTGGTTAATTAATTGTTGAGATATGATTTCATGATTCTGCTAAACTGTCTGACAGTAAACTTGTGCCACTTTAAATGTCTTATTTAAGTTTCGTTTATTGCGTACATGAACCTTTCTAAGGAAGGTAGTTCCATAAAATTATAGTAATATTAAAAGCGTAAATATCTGGTTCATCTATCTTCTAAATTTCACGATATTGCAACTTCACTTTTTTTTTTTTTTTTGTCTTGTAAACAACACGGATATTAAACAGAATATTTTTTTTCCCCTTCAGTTTTCAACAATGCAAGAAAATCGCGTAACTAAGTATTTGATGAAACAGTGAAAGTCTTTGAATTTCAGGGAAACGATGTAATCAATTTTAAGAAATTAAGAAAAAATGTTAAAAAAATTGCCAAAATTTATGAAAAAATTTTCACGATTAAATTGATATAATTAAAAAGGCATTTTTTTTTAATTTTTTGAAAGAGTGTAAAATTTATTTTTGTGCAACAATATTAAAAGCGCGGAAAAGCCTCAAATGCAAATTATTTTTTCATTAATTAAAGTTCTAATTAAATTTCAACAAAAAATGCTTGCAAATGCTTATTCTCGTCTTTCCAAAGTACGTATGCGCCGAATTCTGTAACTGTAAATGAAAAGGTCTGGCCTGTAGAGCGCCAATATACACACACATTCATCTTTATTATAAACAAGCCGCCTTTGGCGACCAGCCGGTTCGCCAATTTTAATGTTTTGTTAAAATTTTAATAATTAAATATTTTATGCAATTCCTACTTTAATAGCTTCTTCATCAAAATATTTTAAAACTTCAAATTTTGATATTCATATAATTAACTCATAATATTATAAAAGCCTTTCTGTTAGCTCCCGTAGAATTTATACTTTAAATTAAAGTGGAAAGGATTAATCTGCAATTAATATAATAATATTTTTTACTTAAACAAAGGTTTTTTTTTTTAATAATAATATGATTACTGAAAACAGTCACTGAGCGTTTAAACTTTACGGGGACTAAAGAATATCTTTCTTAATTTATGTAATATTTCAAGAATTTAACAAAATTTTCTCTGATTCATCATGACCAGATAGATTAATTATCAATGTTTAATTTTAAATACATCAAACACTAAGAAAATGAAACAAATCGTTTAAAATAATCGGTTGAAAACAGGTTAAAAAAAACTACCTAAAAAACGATGTACTTAAAACTATAAGCATATACAAAAAATATATATAACATAAATACAATTTAATTACAAAAGCATGCAACTAACCTAAAAATAATTTAAATCAAGTCCGCAATCAGTCACAAAAATCAGAACACAATGCGCATGCTTGAATTTTCAGCGCCAGTTACGGTAACACAAATGCGTGAATTTTTCTACGCCAGTTGGGGTAACGCTATGCAGATTAGACATTTTTAATTTCTTTTATTCTGTATTATTTTAATTCAAAAATACTTCAGAATGAATCTGAAAAATCGATTAATTAACAATGTCTAATTTTAAATGCATAAAACATTAAGAAAATAAACAGAAACGTTTGAAATAATCGGCCGAAATATTTTAACCCTAGCCTCACTACTGTTGGGAAAAAAACTGAAGCCTTACTCATTTGGCGGTGGGGAAAATGGAAGATTTTTTTGATGGGAAAATTAGTTTTTAATTAATAATTAAAATTCTAATTAAAAATTCAAAAAAAGGATCCCAGGTGCACATTCCCGACCTCTAAGGTATACATGTACCAAATTTGATAATTGTAGGTCAAATGACCTGGCCTGTAGAGCGCCAACACACACACACACACATTGAGCTTTATTCATAAGTATAGATAGAGAAGCAGTCTCAATTAAACATATTTATGTATTAGCTGCCTTTGTCAAACAATTGTTGTGGTTTGTTTGTTTTTCAAATTTTTAAATGACATAAAAATCAATTTTGTGTTTTGATAGTTTTTCGAAGTTATAATAAAAAAAGGTGCAAATTTTTGTAAAATATTTAATTTATAAAGAATTATTTAAGCAAATGATAAAAATTCGGATAAAAATATAAAAAAACACCACTCCCATTGCACATTTCCACTTTTCAAAGTTAGCTTAGTTTATTAGCTCTAGGTCAAATTATTTGGCTTGTAGACAGCCAACATGCACACAGAGAGAGAGAGAGAATCACTTTTATTTTAAAAAGAGATTTGAAAGATATTTATGATTTTTAATTATATTTAACTTTCTTTTTAATGATTTTATTTTTGTTTTTCTAATTTTATTTTTAAATAGATAATACATAATTGTCTTTTATTGCATTATTGTCCTGAACAATTTTTTTAGCAGTCAGGTTTTCATTAATAAAATTTTTTATTTAACTGAATTTTAATAATACATGTTATTTATTCGCAAAATCAGAAAGTTTTTTCCTCAACTTCTTGCCGTTTCTCATCTGTCAAAATTTCCATAAAATAATCGTCTGCAGAGGAAAATGACCGAATCTGAAAAACGTAGATGTTGTTGAAGAGGATAATTTTGATTTTCTTCTAGTTAATGAAGACATTATGATTGCTGAAAATATCAAATAACATGCAATTTAATAAATACATCACAGTTAGTGACGAAGATGATAATCAAGGTTACCTGAAATACTGTACTGTAAGAGATGTACCAATAAACATTCACTAGAATAAATGTTAATGCACTTGATGCAAATCGAGGAAAGTTATAATTTACAAGAAATATTCTACGGAATTAATCCCCTTTTAATTGTATCTGATGTATTTAAATCTTCAAAAAATATAAAAAAATTTATAAAAATATATATTTATAATTATCTTGGATAAAGCAGATTTTTTCCTATAACAAAAAAAAACTTTACTTA
The DNA here is from genome assembly GCA_026543865.1 of Argiope aurantia. Taxonomy (NCBI): domain Eukaryota; kingdom Metazoa; phylum Arthropoda; class Arachnida; order Araneae; family Araneidae; genus Argiope; species Argiope aurantia. Next base: position 612,938 of record JAPMOR010044759.1, read on the forward strand.
TATTTCAGAATATGGATAAATATATTTCTACCTTTTTTATAACTTGTTTGGATTCAAGAAATTGCGTCGTTTATTTATTGTCGCCCTTTAACTCTATTTGCGATTCGACTTCCTAGCTGGCAAAATTTCAGTCGAAAATTAATAAATTTCAAAACATATTAACAATCGCTGGCAGCTCTGTGTTATTCTTTAAGAATATTCTTACTTCGGTTTTCATGTTTTTTCACATTTTTTCTCAGCAAATGAATTTTTATTCTTATTACTTATTTTAAATAAGAAATATTTTCTTGAAGTCAGAGGATTTTTTTATACCCCCAGGCATAACTTAAATCATAAATTTCAATTTAATTAATTTTCTTTGTATTGAAGTTTTTCGTTAAATATTATATTTTAACTACAGTGGCTCCCAAAAGTGTTCGTACACTAAAAAAATTTGCAGAAATTGTGTTCTATACTTCTTAATAAAGCATTTTATTAGTTGGTTTTTTTAATTAGCATCTTTAAATAGTTCTTAATAAAACTGAACAAATATTTTTATAAAAAATCAAGTAGTATTGTTCTAAAAAATAAATAAATAAAAAATGACACAAAATTAGAACACAAAAGTCTTCGTACATCCAAACATTATTTAAATTCATCATAAAAATATCTTTTGCGGCTTATTTTTCTTCTAATTGAAAAATACACTAAAATCGTTTGATTTCAGTATTTAATATCACAATTATTTATTCTATTTACTTTATTCTTAGATATGACGCGCATTCGTAAAGAAACGAGTTTAGACGTACGAAAATTAATTATATTTCATTTTAAAGCTGGAAAATCAATTAGAAGTATTGCAACTATAACTAATCTACCTCATTCAACGGTGCAAAGCATAATAAAACGTTACAGAGAGGGAAAAAGGATTGCAAACAAGCCTCGTAATGGTAGCCCTCAAATTCTGTCAGTTAGAAGTCAAAGAAATATTGTGAGTAAATTTCTAAAAAATCCACGTCTGAGTGCAATAAAGTTTACTTCACAATATAATGAATCAAATGGAACTTCTATTTCCTGTGAAACTATTCGTAGAATTCTTCGGAATGCTCGTATACATGGCCGCTCTGCACGAAGAAAATTCTTTGTAAGTCAGAAGAACAGAATTGCTAGGCTTAAATTTGCCAAATCTATGATAAACCAGCCAGAGAGCTATTGGAATCATGTCTTATTTGCAGATGAAAGTAAGTTTAACATCTTTAGGTAGGATGCGAGAATCATCGTATGGAGGGGAAAAAACGAAGAACTTAATTCCAAGAATTTAGTTGGAATAGTAAAACATGGCGGTGGAGGTGTCATGATTTGGAAGTGGAGTAGGCAATTTAGTATTCATTGATAGTATAATGGATCATAGAGTTTATATAAATATTCTCAATAATAATTTAAAAGTGTCAGCACAAAAATTGGGCATTTTAAACAACTTTGTGTATTACCAAGACAACGATCCTAAGAACACGACCATGAATGTTCGTCTTTTTTGCCTCTTTCATTGCCCTCAAACAATTAAAACACCAGCTCAATCACCTGATTTAAACCCTATAGAACATATTTGGAAAGAATTAGAGGTGCGAATAAGAAGTCACGACATTAAATCGAAAATTCAACTGAAAGCAGTAATGATCGAAGAATGGAACAAGATCGGTGCAGAAGTAACCGACCGTTTAGTTAAATCTATGCCCAAACGTTTAAAAGATGTTCTAAAGAATAAAGGATATCCTACTAAGTACTAAACATTTACGAAAATTTAGAAAATTTCATATTTAGTGATGTTTTTTTAAAGTGTATGATCACTTTTGTGTCCTATTTTTGTGCAATTTTATTTATTGTCATTTTTAATAAAATAATTTGCATCGTAATTAAAATTTATTCTTCACTGCTTTATTAAGAACTGTAAAAATATGCTATGAAAAAATTTTCATGTAAAATAAGAATATATAATGGTAAATAAGGAGGTTTTTAATTGATTCTTGTTGGTGTACGAACACTTTTGGGAGTCACTGTATGCTTAAAGGATCATCTAATGCTAAGAGGATCTTGCTTCTATGTTTTGAATTATACAGTGTATGTATAGAGTTATTAAAAAAGAAATTAATCATAGAAATTTTTTCTAAATTGCACATTCACATAAAATCAAAGACTGGACTAGACTTACCATTTATTTAAGAATGCTATGGTGCTGCTATGAAACGTATAGATTGCTAAGAGATTTCAAGAATCAGTGAGCATTTCATGCTATACAAAGAAATTCGAATGCCTTTTTTCAGTTATCAGATAACTTACTTTCGGTTAACACTCTTTTATCTTTTGAATTAACTGAAACTGATAACTTGTCGACATATGATTTGCTGATAACTCGCGACTTTTAAGTTTTATTCATGTACCCTTAATAGCAAAAGTGATAATATGAGTTTATTATCAGGGATGACAAAATAATCAATTGTATGCCAAGAAGATAATTGAATCTTAGGTGGTCAAGAGCGTTAATGGAAAATCAGTGGGAGTAGAAGTCACCCTAGAACTTTCTTGAATAATATCTAATAAAGGTGTTGTCCTTTCACCACCCTCCCCCCCCCCCCCAAAAACCAAGAACCTTGAGTAAAAGCCATAAATGACAAGAATGTTCAAATTTTCATTTTTGGAGCTCCACACAAGTGCTTTGTGCTGCAGAGTATAGTTAAAAAATCGGCAATTATATATATTAACTGAATGACGCAGACGAACTACAGTTATGAAATATCGGCCATGGCGTAAAGCTAGAGTTTTCACTGAATCTAGAGTATATATATTATATATTGAATGTATGACATTGGCTTAGTGTAGTTACGAAATATAGGTCATGGCAGAGAATCTAGAGTTTTTACTGAATCTAGTATATCTATTATGTATTGTTCGAATGACATTGGCGAACAATAGTTACATCATGAATCTAGAGTTTTTTCTGAATCTAGTGTTGAATCTTTGGCGTTTTCTTGTGACAGTTAATACGAGATATATATAATTAATACGCAAATACAAGAAAATCCTATATGTATTTTCAAGATCATTTTTTTTGACATGATTGAAACCAAAATTCAACACAGAACATCAATTGTAATCACAAGATCACATGCGAAATTCATTTATTTAAATCCTTTTCTTTTGTAATTATTTAGTTTACATGCTTGCGAAAGTCCAAGTCAACAGAAGGTCAGCCCTTTGACGGATTTGGTTGCAAATTAGAAGCGTATCTATATTTTAGATACTAAACTTCTGTATAAACTTTTGTCTGTCTAGTTCTTTACGTTTTGTAGTCATCGTATTCATTTGTACTCGGACAGCCGGATAGACAGATTTAGTCTCAATGGATTTCGTTCAAAACTTGACAGCAATTGTTAAGTCTCTACACCAAATTTTATCCATGTAACTCAAAGCAGTTTTAGCTATCTTGTTTACAGACAGACAAATATAGTTCCGAAAATCTGTTATTCGGACTCAAAGAAGACTGAGAGGTGGAATTTCATCAAAATCTCGATTGGAATTTTTTTTTATGATTACGATACTTTCTCTTTGTGTAGTTCTTCATATACGAAATAGTAAAAATATGATTCTTTTAAAAAAAATCGTTAACTCCCTAATTTGTTAGTTAGCCGAACAATAACTTTAAAAAAAATTTTAACATAATCATGTCTATATGCTAGCATAATATCTATAAATTCTTCAAGAAAGATTTGATAAATGCATATTTTTGTGTGTATGTTATCACTGCTATTTAATTTAGAGTAAATTTAAAAATAAAATACAGATAGATAAATCAAGCCTGAAGTTTCATCATTCTACTATAATTTGGAATAGAAATTTGAATCTCTTTTAATTTTTTTGAGCTATAATAGGCTCCAAAGTTTCTAAAAAATAAACAGATAAACATATTTTTTTTACTTTTATAAAATTTTTAAAAATGTTTTTACAAAAGGAACAAAACAAACAAAAAATGTTGTAATCGTCAAAAAATTCGAACTCGACAATTTTTTAGAATTATTCACCAAGTTTTTGACCATATGTCCGAAAAACACATTTTGTGAGTTTTATCTGTCTGTGAACACTATAACTCAAAAATGCTTTGAGATAAATGGAGGAAATTCGGTATATGAACTTAACACTAAATTGGTAGATTTCTGTTAAATTTTAATTAAAGCCATTCAAAAATATTTGTCTTTTTCTTTGCTCCAATTAAAGTTAACACTATAATTTCAAAACAGAGGTAGGTAGATTGGCAAAATTTAGTATTTAGTATCTTAAAAGTAGATCCCGTAAATTTTAAATTAAATCATCAAGGTTTTGACTGCCTGTCAATCTGTACATTCACATGCATATAAACTCTATAACTCAAAAGCGCCTGAACTAAAATATATGGAATTTGGTATGTGATTTTGTGATTACAAATGTAAAATTTCTTTGTCAGATGTTGGTTTTAATAGAGCAGGAAAAGGCTGTTCGAAATATATTCGATTTTCTGATACGTGCGTCAATCGCAATGTAGCGATTAATCGCCAAAAACCGTCAACGATCGCACTGTAAATGCTTGTTTCATAATTAGTGTTTCCCAATGGCATATAGTTAATATACAAATACATTTATCCCAGAATATGTGAGAAAGTTTCTTGGAGACTAATTAATAAATATATTTTTTAATTAATTATCTTATAAAATTCCTAGTGAACACTTACTACATAAGAAAATAAACTAGCTGCTTTACAAGTTTATAGATACTATCTGCGTTAATCATCAAATGATCGAGATGATTTCTTAAAAGATAAAATGCAATATCAAAACCAAGGGAACTTGGAATTAAATGCGCACCGTCCTAGATATCTTTTAGAACTGTCTCGAACCCTATTGAAAATGTCAGTTTTATAGAGAGAACAAACGCCTGAATCTAAAATCAGTTTTTTGGTATTAAAAAGTGCTAAAATATTAAAATAAGCAAAATCTGAATTTTTAAAAAGATTGCAATATTTTCTCTTTGATTTAAAGGACTCCCATGCATTTTTCACACAGGAGTATGTTAATATTCCGATTTTTTTCTTAATTAAATATTACCAACGCTTAGTTAGTTGTTCAATACCATAAATATGTTTATAGAAAAGACTTACCATTTTATGCAAAGTCGTTTTTTATCCAGAAATCCACCAGAATGGCATGAGACACTCAAAATATCTATGAGCATTTCTTTCTATTTAGGTGTAAAGCAAAACATATTAAACAATCCTTTGAGAACTTACTTTCACCTAACATCCGTTTATCCTTTTGAGTAAAGTGAAAGTGCAACTTGTCGAGATATGTTCAGATATAAGATAAGAGAATTTCCAGTGACAAAAATAAAAATACTGATAATAATTATCCGTTTTAAGTGCAGACAAAATAATTAGTGTGTTGTTTAATAAAGAAAATGGAGTCACAAAAAGTTACGCGGTTGAGAGTTCTCAACCAATCTAATCTACATATTCAGGATCATATTTAGAAAGCATATTGAAAAATCCGGATTGTCTGAACTTAATGCAACCGTATTCATCTCGGATAATCGAAAATTCGGTTAATAGAAATTAAATTTTTATTTATTTTTCTCTCAAGACGATTTTCACAAATTTCTTGTTTGAAATTATGGAAACAAAGCTCTAATACTTCATAATCTATACTAATAATAAAGATGAATATGTATGTGTCAGCGTATGTATTTGTATGTGTGTGTGTGTGTGTGTGTTGGCGCTGTACAGGCCAAACTGTTTTATTTACATCTATCAAATTTGGCACCTTGGAGGGTGGGACTGAGTAACTGGAAGCGATTTTTTTTTTGAAATTTTCATTAATTAAAAATCAAGCTGAATTTTAGAGTTTTCCGCGATAATTTCCAAGAATATTACTGCATAAAAATGAGTTTCATACTGATTTAAAATATTAAAAAAGTTTCTTTTTAATGAGAGCAATTTAATAATCGTGAGAATCTTTACTAAGTTTGGCAATTTTTTTAAAGAAATATTTTTAGCTAAATTTCTAAAATTGATTACATCGTTTCCCTGATGTCTTCATTGTTACTTCAAATATTTAACCATGATATTTTCTTCCGTTATTGAAAGATAAAGAAATAGAATTATATTTAATATCTATATATTTTACAAGATGAATAAAATATGAAATTATAATATCGCAAAATTTAGAAGATCGATGAACCGGTTATTTACGCTTTCACTAGCCCTATGTTGTTATGGAATTGTCTCCATTAGAAAGGTTCATGTACACAATAAATAGAACTAAAGGAAGACAATTAAAATAATATGATTTTCATGTCAAATAATTTTTCGGAATTCTGTATAAGAAGTTATATCCAGGAAGTTTAGAAATCTGGTTTACCTAGAATGTTACTAAGCCTTACCTTCAATTAAATTTCATAAGCATAACTTGGTATTCATGATTCCCACAATAAAGTATTTTCAAGCATCAAATAGCGACAGATAAAAAGACAGTTTTGTTAGCATTGAAATATATTGTTGAAAATTATGCAATGTTTGAATATATTCAAAAATAAATTGATGTCATTTAAAAGATATTATCATGTGAGAAAATGGTGTTGGTTTGGTTTAAGATTTAGAATCCTTAGAACACACGGACAGAAACTTGATGATTTGTCGGTTTTGAGGAATAAATTTTTCGCTTTTAGGATTATTAGAAAATGATAAAGTAGGTGATCAGGTGATCACATTTGGCGACTTATCGCCAATAAGAAGTTACAACTTGGCGCCATGTCCGTCATATATATATATATATATATATATATATATATATATATATATATATATATCGAGGGATTTTGAAATGAAAATATATATATATATCGAGCTCGAGGGATTTTGAAATGAAAAAAAAAATCATCGCTTTTTTAAAAGTTGACGATTACGAAGTATAATAATCACATGAGCATTCCAAACCAGTTTAAGCCAGATTTTCGAAAGAAAAAAACTTCTGGCCTCCAGAAAAAAAAATATTAGAATTCGATTGATTTTGAGATATTCAAAAACCACCGCTTTTTCTAAATGTGGATGATTACTAAATACGAATCGTGTGAGAACATGATGTTTTTCTATCGGATTCATACCACGTGTCTTTAAAAAAAAATAATGCTCTCACATAATAAATTAAAATTTCCGATATTTAAATTTAAATTTTTATATTTTTTTCTTGATTTTAAGAAGAATTAAAAATGATTTTTATGCATTAATACTTTCAGAAATTTAATTGGAAAACGCAAAATCAAAAATTTTGTGTAATTCCAACTTTAAAAATATTTTTGCGAGATGCACATTTTTAACATCCAAAATATATTAGTCCTAATTTTGAAGATCTAAGAGGTTTGGCCAGTATAAAGTAAATAACATAAAAACACACACATTCCACTTTTTTACTAGTAAAGATATTATAATTAACACCATAGAAACTATGTATATAGATTCCTCAAAAAAATGTTGAAATAATTAGAAAGAAAAATTAATTACGGAATCGCGAAAGTATTGGGAAATTTAAACAGAATTTTCATTCTTTGGCTTTTAACTAAAGAATAAAAAAGAGCAATTAATAAATATTTTATGAAACAATAAAAAGGATTTGAATTTCATTGAAATAATAAATAAATGTTTAAAAGTTCATTCAAATCATGGAAAAAAACTATTTGAACTACTAACTAACAAATATTATCTACTAATATTTATATATAAGAAATAGTTTTTAATTAAAAATTCTTCCCTAGATTAAATTTTACGGTACAATCACCAAACTTGAATTCTTCTGTGGCTAATGTTTGCCGAGATTTTGGAAAGATTGACGAAAATTCAGGTCTATAAACTTGTTTTATTGAATTTTGAAAATACTTTGTATTTTTATATCAAAATTTTGTGGTGAACTTTATTTGTAAGATTTATAAATGAATAGTGCTATATTCAGAAAAAATTAACATTGAATTTCATTTTTAATAATCAAAGAAGCTGTCATTATATACTTAGCCATTTTTTTCTGAGATTTATAAAAGAATAATACTAATTTCAGAAATTATAAACAGAAAATTCCATTTTTAACATTCAAATGACGCTGCCATTCCATAATTACTCGTGTTTTAAATTTTTATTTCAAGATAAAACTAAAAGCTACCAAAATTATTCTTATAAAAAATCGTTTGCAATACTCTAATTAATTTCGGTAATATTTACTTAATAATTTATACTCTTATAATTATATATGTAAAAACAAATAAGAAATTTTCTGTATCGACATATCAACCTATACAGTTAATTAAAAGCAAGAAATCTTTTAAAGATTTTTTATATCTTGAGTAATAATAAAAAATAGAATGATGCAGTAATTCTGTAGAATATAGCACAATTGTAGCCTGCACTAAAAAATTAAATATTGCTATAATAGGAAAAATTAAGGTTTTAAATATCATTATGCGGAAAATAATTATTGCTTTCTTCTTATATTTTTTATCTGACTCTTCATCTATTTTTGTATTCTGTAACTGGCAACAACATATGTAAATAAAAGTGATTTTAATTTGAATTGAAGAAATATAGAATTCTTCTGTTATGGAGACAACAAGCTTTTCTTCTCAGACAAGTCACGACAATTCGTCTCTGACAACTTCGACCGAGAAAAGTTTTCGCATTCGAAACAACTCCACTCCAATCTCAAAAAAACAATCTGTCACAGAAAAGGAATCTAGACTTAGCAATGATTTGATTCATACTCCTGTATTTAACAAGAATGTCCAAGACCGGCCTTTAATCGATCAAGGTCTTGATATCACCCGACATAAAGCCAGGCTAGAGAACAGACAAGTAAAAGATAAGTCGTACTATATGGGGTTACTTTACAGAAAAGGTTATGAAATAGGAGCTGAAATAAAGAAATTGATGAAGAAAATTCAATTGATGAAGGCCGATCAATCTACATATATTTCATGCAAACAGAAGGCTGAAAATCAAGCTTCTGAATTAAAACATCTTCAGGCAATACTATCTGATTATAATTTAATAGATGATATGTATAATACAGACACTGGTATCGATGAACTAGTCGAGGAGCTACAAACAATAAAAGCCGAGAATGAATTGGAAAATACTGAAGTTGAGAAATTATTTGAATTGAACAAGAAAAAAGAAGATTTAATACGTGAATTGGAAACTGATATCAGTCAGGAAAAATATGTGGCAGACATTTTATCTGAAACTTCAAGTCCTAACTTGAAAAATAGATATAAAAATTTGAGAAAAATGGACGAAGAATTGAAAGTAAACCAAATAAAATTGGAAGAAGAGTTGAAGACGTTAAAGACTAAGAAAAAGAATTTGGAAGATGAATGCATAACCCTTGGCAGATCCGAGACATATTCTTTGATGCAAAAACTCAACGAAGGACAAATAAAAAGAGATAGCCTAACCAAAGAGCACTTCGTAAATGATAAATCCATTTTGCTAAAGAAAAAGCGGGAATATAATGATCTAATAAAATGCCTTGGAAATCAAACACGTAATGTAAAACTTCAGGTCCAGAAAATTCAAAGCGAACTTGATAGCTTAAATAAGAAAAGCGAAAGCGTACAGGCTGAACGAGTACAAAAAATGTCAAAACTTCAAAATCGTGAAATGACTATCGATAATTTTTTAGCTACATATCCTGAAAAGCAGGCTGTGCTTGTATATCATCTTACAGAATTTCAAAACAAAATCAAGATGCTTCTCGAAAAAATGAGTAGTCAGCTGAATTTTGATGGTTTAGGAGAAAACCGGAATGATTTAAAAAATGGCCGTATGGAAGAAGACAAGGAACAAATGGCTCAAGAACAAAACGCAAAAGCTTTACTAAAAATGGAAATTTTAGAATTAATGGCAAAAGATGAATTGGAAGATAGGCTTGAAGAGGAAATCATGAAATTAAAGGAAGAAATTTTGACGAAGAAAAACGAAATTTATAATTTCTCTAATATAGAGGACCTGGAAAAACAATTTGGAGCAAAGAAAAATGAACTTTTATTGCAAGCTGAAAATGCTCGTTTACAAAGAGATGCATATGATGCTGTTATAAATGATCTGCAAAGAAAGTGCGAAACATTAGAAAGTTGGCTTCAGAAAAACGGTGTTAACAAAGAGCTGATTAAACTGGAAAAGGAATGGCGTTATTTGGAACAAAATAATTTTGAAATGAAGGAATTTCTTGATGAAGCAAAAGCTTCAAGTGATTATTTTACAGTGAAAGATACTGTAATGGATATGACAAGACAACTTAATGAAACACTCTTGGAAATATGAATAAAAAATTTTTTGCATTCTATTAGTTAGATTTTAAAAAAATGGCCTAAGTGAAGATTAGTGTGCACCAGCTGTTTATCGCCAATATTGCAACTCATCGGATCCCTCTTACAGCAACCGTACTGCTGTTTTGTTTACTACTTTTTGCAATGGTTGCAATGGTACATAAACTACAATTACATTATGAAAAATGTTAAATTAAAAATATTAAAAAATATTGGTTAAAGATTTTAATTTTGTTCTTTATTATAATTAAAATTTATAAAATAAAGAAATTTAAGCGTATAATTAAAAGTTATTTTCTTCTTTCTTTTTTTTGATGTGAATACGAACAGAAAATATTTATTCTTTTGCAATTTTTAACTGTCAGTATGCGCTTTAAAAAAATCATCTGCATTCTCACTTTAAAAGACAGCTGCAATGGAATTCTTCGCAGTTCTCGTTATTCTTTTGGTGTTATAACGGTTGGTTCCCTTCATAATTTGTTATGTCGGGAGTATTTCGAACCTGTAGAATGGATGAAGGGTGAGTTAAATATGCATATATATATATTTTACGAGTTGATGAAGATAGGAAAGGATGCTTGTTTGAAATTTTGTATTGAGAATGGTTTGATATTGAACCGGCAGAATGGATGAAGGGCGAGTGGAATATATTTTTTTACGAGTTGATAAAGGTGGGGAAAGTATGTTTGAAATTTTGTATGGAGAATGTTCCAATTGCTTATTTCTCCGTTTTTTCTTTTCTCTTGGTTATGTACTGTTTCTGTTATCCACACAGTCTTTATGTTCAATGTGCTAGCGAAGCTACTAGTTTCCCGCTCTCGCTACTAGCGAAGCCGAAGGATGTTTTTTTTAAGTTAAAATATTCTGCCCGGTGCCTTCTACAGATGCCGAAAAAAACAATACTTATCAGTAAAAGTCCTAATTAGATGTCGGGAAATGGTAACCGTAACTTCTCAGCGGAAGTATTTGTTTATTTTGTCCGCCATCTTTATTGGCGACTTAGCATTGTTGGCGCAGCTGGGTGCACACTAAAATTCACTTTTACCAAAAAAAATAATGGACTCCAAATGGACCAAGTGTAGTAACAACATAAAATTAAATGAATGATTTCTCAATAGCCTTGAGAGAAAAACATTCGCAGTAGCGACTGCCATAGAAAAGTAGCATTTCATACTATCATTAATGTTTGATAAAAGAGCAAAAGTGCCATTTTTACTTTAACAAGACCATAAATTAGGATATACAATTCTTATCAGTAATCTCATCAAGTTTTTAATTATTGGAAATGATGAAAAAAAGAAGCTATCTTCTTTTTAAGCTATTTGACATTGTATTAGCTGGAAAAATTAAGGTTATTTTTCTTCAAAACGAAGTACAGCTTGTTTAAGAAAATTAAAGAGTCGATTTGTCTGAATATTAAAATTGATTTACAAATATTTGTCGGTTCTAACAGCATCAAGAAAAAATTTCGCCAATTTGGCGATTTCAATCGCCAAACTATACATATAGCATGTGTATATATAAATATATTTATGCACTTGAGTATATTTTTATAATTTGGCGAAATTTTTTCTTGACACTTTTTGGTCGCTGTTAAAACCGAATTGTACCGATTTACATTTGCCCTTTTAAAAGCAGCATGTATAACTAATAATTTTTTCCATAAATGTATTACCTATAATCCAACTTTTTAAGATTTTTTTTATTGTTTTCATATTCTTATTTTATCATTTGTTTCCATCATCAACTCTTTGGCGGGGAAACATGGACATCGCCAAATGAACTCCTACTTTTGAATATCTTGTACGAACAATATCGTAGTAGATCTTTTTATACATTTTTTATTGTGAAAGCAATAGCTCTGACAAACTAAGAACAAAAAATTCAAATAGAGAAAAAAGGGAAAATAGAAAAGGTGCCAGTCTAAAGAGCCAAACAGTCAAAGCTTAACAACTGAATTTTTAAGTTTTTTTGGATCATTCGCCAATTTTGGATCAACAATATTAAGATATACTTTTTTATATTTGCGAATATTTTTTATTCGTCGTCAAGATGGAGTTTCCCTATGCCGGTAATTCGACAAATGTGATAAAATGGTAAATGTTTTCAGAGTTTGTGTATTTTTTGTAACCTTAAAATCATAATTTTGTGTAAAAAATCTTGACTTCAAGATGGCGAACGTTTAACGAGTTTGTAGCAAGTGGCATGATTTGGAAGACATTAGCGAAAATCTAATAGTTTATAATTTAGCATAACCATTTTTTTTCTTCTTTTATTATTTGAAAGATAATATAGCTTCCATTTCTAAAGGAAACTAATTACAAGTAGTGATTTGTAAACTTTTCGCCGATGTAGGCCAAAACTTATTAAATAATAAAATCTCCCCAAATGTCCGCCATAATGGAACCAAAATTCTTCATCAAAAGCAAGATTTTAAGATTTCAATAAAAATGTATTGTATTACACATTTGACTTTGGCGGTAAAAAACAAAAATTTGGTGGTAAAAAAAATTTGGCAACATATTTTACGTTATAAGATATACAGACTGCATATTTTAATCTTAATAAAATTCGACATATCACCTTCATTTGTGAAAACATTGAAATTTTTTTATTTAAATACTTGATTTACGAAAAACATATTGAAATAATATTAATAAATAGGAAGTTGGCCTAATATCAAAGTTAAATTAATAAAAAAAATTGTTGAAATTGCTCCTAAATTAATAAAATAAAGATGACAAATTTGAATACTTCATATACGAAAAAAGAAAAATGATCGTTTTATAACAAATTGCATAGTTTTTTGCAAGAAGTTTCATTTAGCAATTATCATGTTTACATTCGAAATCCATCCGCAAACTAGCGAGACTAGTCTTCTTAAAACTTTCATCTATACTTTCTAATGTACTTGTTATGTCAGAGAACGCCTTACATGGCACTGGCGTACAACAGTTACGAAATAATAACTTTCGGAGTGAATTTAGCATTTCTACTAATCTAACATGCCAAGGATTAATCTCCAAAGAATTTTGGCGAATTATTTGGCGGTTAATACCTGGAATGCTCTAATAGTAGCCAAAAATAGAATTTATGTTTTTAACAGGTTTTTCTCAACCGATTGAAATAAAAATTTGACCCAAAACTGCGCATCCCATACGAAACAAGTTATGCATAGTTACAAAATCCCATACCAAATTTGATATACTTAATTCATTGCGTTATTGAATTAAATGTTTGACTGATTGTACAGATCGACAGACAGTCAACTCGTAACTGGATCTGGCGCAAAATTTGATAGAAGTGTACAAAATAAATGTTACAGTTGTGTACCGAATTTTATTTATTTATCTAGCTATCTTCGCTTTGTAGTTACCGTATTAACTTACATTCGAACAACCGGACAGACGGACTTCCTCTGAACAAAGCTTGCTCAGAATTTGATGGAAATCTGCAAATTTGGTGTCTGTACAGGCACTAAATTTGTATACTTAATTTAAAGCGTTTAGCTCAAATAGTGTTAGAGTTATCTTTGTCACAAACAAACAGACAGATGGACGGACATTTTCAAAAATGGTTTTCGAATTCATGGAGGTCTAAAGCGAGGAAATCTCGAGTTCAAATTTTTTACCCATTACTATACTTTCTCTAGACTACGTATACGAAAAAGTAAAAGGGCAATCAGATATACTTTTAAGTTTCTTATCGATTCAAATTAGAAACATTTCACTGCATGTAAAAAATTACTTTCAGCACTATTTTATGTTACATATTCATGTATGAGGAATTTAAACTAAAATTACAGAGGAACCGGAAGGTAGAATTCATTAGTTAAAAAAAATGAGGAATACTCCTCTCTCCATTTCTCCTCTAAATAGAACTGGTACTATGGGAATGAATGAATGTTGAAGTGAATGCTAATATATTGAGAGTCTTCCAATAAAGTATCACACGATTAAATTAAAAAATAACAAAAGTTGAAGATAGAGGATAAAAATACTTATCGAACTATTCGGGTTATATAGTAGAAACAGGGAAGGAAACACAAATAGTTTCGAACTTCGAAACTATTCTGGTTATTAAAGGAGAGCCAGAGAAGAAATTTCCTGAATTGTGTCAGGAGAATTATTCCAACATGTAGTATTCCTATCCAGAATCTAATTAAAATAAAAGAAAATTAGGTTTATACTCAATTTTTGCGTTTGTGTGTGTATTGGCGTTCTATAGATCAGATAATATGCGTTTAGCTACCAAATTTGGCATATATATAATTTGCAGAATGGAAATGCGAATCTAGGACCAATTAAGCTGAATTTTGACGTTTTGCCATGATAAATTTCGAAGGTATTATTTCTCAAATATAAATTTTTATATCTTTCTGAAATTTAAAAAAAATCTTTTTAATGATACCAATTTTAGAGTCAAGGAAATTTTCCCTGAATTTTGACAATTAAAAAAAAATTGCCTAATTTTCGGCTATAAAATACATTGTTGATCTTAAATCAAAATGTTTTCTTAGTTTCATAAAATATTTGACAACGGGATTTTTTCCGTTGTTGAGAAAGATAAAAAAGAAGGATTCTGTTTGATTTAATATAATAATTTTTGCAAATTTTTTTCTACATAATTTTTAACACGAATCAACAATACTGCGATATTTAGAAAATAAGCGAACATTACGTTTTTAATACAGCTTTATGTTCACGTTTTTGATAGAGCCATTATATTCAGTCGGAGGAAAGAAGATATAAAAGAAATCAAGGAGGTTTTAAGCAGAAAATTTAATCGAGCGAGAAAATAAAATTAACCATCACCAGATAAGTAATCATTATGACTTGGAACCGAAGTTAATGCTCCTCTAATCTTCCAAAACAATTATTTTACAAAAAGAAAAAAAAATGTATTATCTTAACACTAAAAAAAAATTGCTATTTTAATGATATCAATTTCAGTTTCGCACAATTTTTCTCTTAATATTAATAGTATTTTTAATTTGTTTTGATAAGCGAATCGAAAATTGTTTTTAAATGCTATGATGGAATTCAAACTTATCCTAAGATTTTGAATCGCGTGTTTTTACCAAGCATTAACTCAGTATTAGGATTTTCACTTGCAATTTTATATCGTAATGTATACACTTTTTAATTTACTGTGAAGCGATTCAATTGAATTTCATTCTTTTCAATCGTATCAGATAACAAAATGAAGTGTTTAATTAATGATTCCATATTAATAATTTAACAGCCCGGAAAAATCAATAATCTGGACGGACAAATTGGTCACCAAAAGGCGTTTAGTATGATTTAACTTCCTCAGCAATGCAGCGTGAGTGACATCGATTTCCCCCTAAAAATCTGCAATAAAATGTATTCAGTATTTTTATACAGTGCAAATCATATCTAAAAAGTAATAAGACATTAAAAAAGAACAGTTTTATGTAATATTTTATTTATAAAAAATAAATTAAGTAATATAAAGCAAGTTGATCAACAGCTTGACAACTATTGGTAATTCAAAGACATACAACATTTATGATATCATTCAATGCCTTTAAATATGATAAGGATTAACATCCTCTGTCATCTGCTCAGAAAACATATATCTTCAGGATTCGCACGTTGGCGGGTTCATCTGGCCAAAAACGTTCAGTTCACATAAGCAGGCGATCACAAGGAATCCCAAATAGAGCACGAGGCACATGAATCCGACCTTCCTGTTAAGCTTCCACCCCGCCACGCTGAAAGTGATGAACAGCAGGATAACGGTAGAAAGAAGGGTGGCCGTTGTGTAAGTGAGGGCTGAGCTGTTGATGATGAGAGAGGAGGTTTTGGAGAAGAAAAAGGTTTTGATGAACCAGGGGACTCCCAGGCAAAATAAGATGTCGAAGATGTTGCTGCCAATCAAATTGCATATGGCCATGTTCGCCATACCTGCAAATAAAGTTGAATGTTCAGAATAGCATCCATGGATAATTCTAAAATTAATGCTCTTATCATCGTGTGAGAACATGATACTGTTTTGGTTTGAGATGTTTGAAGCCACAATATAAATGGACAGAAAAGTGGCGATTTATCGCTTCCGATGCATCAAGTTTTAGATTTTAGGGTTATTAGATTATTTTAGGGTTTATCGCCAACAAGAAGTTACAACTTGGCCGAATGTCCGTCGTGTACCTGATTCTCATGTCTGGTCAATAAAAGGCAGGTCTTAAGAAGTTATCACATGAAAGTTTTGGAGCTTGAACATTTTTGGGATGGGGGGGGGGGAAACACATCGCTTTTCTAAAAGTTTATGATTGAGCAATATAATAGTGATAATAATAATAATAGTCAATGATCATTCCAAACCAGTTTAAATAGATCCGGATTTTCATTAAAAAAAAGAAGAAAATCGGTTTCGAAATAAAGTTTTAGAGTTCGAACAATTTTGAGTTAGTCAGAAACCATTGCTTTTCTAAATGTTGGTGATTGCGAAATGAGTCATGTGAGAACATGATGTTGTTCTGTCTGATTGATACCGGGTGACTTTAAAAAAATAATGTTCTCGATAACTCCAAATTTATGACAGCAGATTTCAATGTCCTTACTTTTTTGTAGTTGCATGCAGGATAGAAGAAATAAAACAATTTTGATACACGATCAGGTGACAAAGATTTTACCTGTAACAATGCCTCTTCTCTATAGATCAAGAATTAGGGAATTTGATTTATGACAATCTATTTAATAGCAGATTCCAGGTTCACAAATAGGTTATGATGGTGCAGTGACAAAAATCCGAAATTTCAAATTTGATTCCTCTAAAAATTCATTATACAATTGGATCATAAGTAAGAGAATTTTTCCTTGATAGGGCGCAATCTTTTGAAAATTGACATACTCTGCAAACTTTAGAGGTCATCTGACCGGAACTAAAACTGACAGAATTTATTCCAAATTAATCCTCGTGTTATTTAATTACAAAATATTATTTCGACTGAACTAAATAGCCCAAACACATAACAAACCTTTGGTGGAATCATGTTTCTTATTAGTAATTTTGCTAATTAAACTTTATCAGTAGGCAACCGTTGTCATAGAAACTAAAAAATAGTTTCTAACAGTATTACAATTTTATCCGCTGAATTTTTAAATGTCTTCTTAATATGGAATGCAATCTTGAATCTGAACAGGTTCGTCGGATTGAGTCTTATACGGACTCTTAAGCTGTGCAAATCTCAAGCTCCCTCCCCTTCCCTCTTCCAAATTTTCAAAGAAAAATATTTTTCATCGATTTTTATTTAATCTTTATATACATAATTTTAAGTTGAAAACGTTGATAAACTAAAATAACAAAATCCTTAATTGCAGAACATTTTTTAAAAGCTTAATTCAGTATAACCGTTATAACAAATGCACATGCGAAATTTAATAGTAATTTTAAACAAAACAGTGAAAAGAATCACAAAAATCTTTCGAACACAATAAAATACATTTTGTGGTGGAATGTAGAGTATTATGATCTGTGCAGGAAGCAACAGGACGAATGTTGTTGGAAACATTTCTTTAATAATCACATTCACCCACTTAAACATACACTAACAAAAAGACAAGACATTCACGCGCGCGCTTCACAGTTCAGCATCACATCTCATTCTAATTACAATCGCAATGAACTGTGGGATGACATATATCAGGCATCGCCATCTAGTATCCAAAAGAGAAGATAAGAGCACTGCAACTGCTACAATTTTCTTAGAAAAAATAAAATTAAGATAATATAAAATGAGCAAATGATAATAAATTAGGAATGCTGCTAGAATATTTCTCCAAAAATAATTTAAACATTACTTTATTTAAATTTTAATAAAGCATAAAATTTAATAAATATTAAAATACTGTAAAAAAATTACGAAATTGCGGCGCTTCTGTTTAATTCCCTATGCTATTTTACATGTTTAATAACCTGTCCCTGTATACATGCATTACAGTCGTTCAAAACTAGTGTAACAGAAGAATTACAGGGATTTCTAAAAAGGATACGTTCAGTAGTGAATCACATATATATAATTACACGAATGACATTATGCTCAGAAACAGATGTATCGCTCCATTTATCTTATTTTGCATATGACAGTATCTAATTTCAATCTTTTAAACTATCGTTTGATTCATGACCAAATATTTTATTTTTTTAACGATGAGTTGTTAGGAAACTGTAAAATAATCAGCCCTTACCAGATATTCATGTCAGTATAATCATGAATTATTTTTTTTAATTTGACTGGTTTGAGCATGAATAATATAAGAATACAAATTTCGCCTAATTTGATATTATGATCAAAAGTTAATTCCGAACTACTGTTGGAAAACACATTTCTTCGTATCATCATTTCTGCTATCTACAAAGAAATATCTGCATAAAAAGTTAGACGTCTTTTGATGGATAACAAAATAAGTATCACAGATATTGACAAATGATAAAAATACTGATATTTGTTTCAAAAACTTTTTAATTATGTGTTTGAAATGAATGATGCAAAGTTATCTTTTAATGTATCTATTTTGCAATAAAAAAGATTTGCCAGAGAATCAAAAGATTTTTTTAGGCAATTGTTCGAAGAATAATACTTTGAGACTTTTGTTTAGACAAAGGGTTCGAGATAAACTTACCGCTTTTAACAACGATGATGCTAGCTATGATCTCAGGAACGCTGATTCCAGCTGCAAGGATTGTAATACCTGCTACAGAATCAGGAAGACCAAAAGTATGACCTGAAAGGTACGAAAACCTTTCTTATACCATTTGATGTTTGATAAAATCTGTTAAAAAAGTATCCAAATACTTCTTCTTACTTATACTTACACAGAGACATACATTTTGTGCTTTATTATTAGCTAGTCGTCTTTGGCGACCAATTTATTCGCCAAGGATACTATTTATATTTAAATCCTCATGAATCATTTAGAGGTTAGTTTTCATGTACATTATTCAGCTAAAATGTCAGGCAATAACTCCGTGTTTTTTTATTGTCTTACATGCGTTTTCTTCATTGTATACATGAACCTTTCTAATACAAACCTGTCTTTTAACATCACAGTGCTGTTAAAAATGTGAATATCTGGTGAAATTATCTTTTAAATTTCGTGGTATTGTAATTTCTTTTATTCGTCTTGTAAACTACAAAAATATTAAAGAGAATAATTATACAAAAGTTATCAACAATGGAAGAAAATCGTGCGATTAAATATTTTATGAAACTAGAAATATGGTTTGAATTTCGCGACAATAATGTGATCTATTGTTAGAATTACACACAAAAAAAGTGCTTTTAAAAATTGCCAAAATTCAGAAGAAAAAAAATCTGCACGAATATTGAATGAATTCCTTTAATAAAATGTATAACTTTTTTTAATTTTAAGATGGAAGTAAAATCATTTTTGTCTTGTAATAATTTCAGAATTATGGTTGAGAAACCTCAAAATTTCATTCATTTTTTAATTAATTAAAATAAAATTTCAAGGTTTAAAAAAACCGCATCGATTTGTGTATTTCCACCTTTCAAAGTATATATCTACTAAGTTTTGAAGCTCTAGGTGAAATGTCTGCCCTATAAGCTCCAACACATACACACACGCAAACACACACATACACACACACACACACACATCTTTATTATTAGTCGACATAGAGACATTTTGAATTAATTTTGAATTTTAACAAATTTATTGATTGATTCAGTCTGGTTATTAACCTTTCCAAATGAAGTTGATTTATACAGAAATCTGAATTTTTCTGTTATGTTTAGAAGATAAGAACGACATATGAATAGATATGTTGACATTTACATGCAAAATGACATTTGTTAATTAATGACATTTTCGAACAGATATATGCTGATGGCCTGATATGAAACTCTCGTATAAAATAGACTTATAATTAGAATCCATATTTTTATCCATTCATCTGAGAAAAATAATTTTATCTTTTAAAAGTGAAGGTAGAGAAAGAGAGAGAGAGAGAGATTAATAACTTGGATCTTTCACTCTTCCAATTTATATATTCTTAGGTACAGTTATCAAATTTGGATAGAACTACTAAGCATACTATTTGAATCTTCTGTTCTTAAAACAAGTGTCTACATTATTCTTTCCGGCTTTCTTTCTTTTCGAAGCTCATTAGAAATATTATGTATATATATGATGATGAAATTTTGTTTGTACATCTTTCATGCAAAGCTGTAGTTTTTATCCGATATCTTAGGGTTTTTATTCGTGTTTTTCAACTATATCTTCCGAACATATTATTAGACAAAAAGGATATTTTCGCTGTCTTAAAACTCCAAAAGCCTCTTCTTAAGCTATACCGATTTCATTTCATTCAGTTCAACTCTTTCATTCACATTTTTTGACGAACATTACAATCAAGTGTTTTTTTTAATTCTTTCTTTCGTCATTGATTTCAAAGCAGAAATTATTTTCATTTCGGTTTTTATTTCGTAGTATATTTATCTTTTTTAACTTGCAAACATAGTAATTTATATCCAGCAGCTTCTATTAAATTCATGTACTTCAATCTTATCAAGGTTAAAATTTTAAATAAATGCATCCCAAATTTATATGATAATAACCAGAAAAGCTAATATTTCGGACGACAAGCTGATGACCGAAGGCGGGTAATATAACATAAAATATAATTTGTAAAAAGAAATATACAGAAAGCTATTCTACAAAATATAGTAATGTTATATATTTACTGAATATAAATACCATTAACCTTTAAGTCAAGATACTCAGATGAAGAACAGATGATAAAAGTGCTTGGGATCGTTAATACTTACTTATAATTGTGACCATCCAGGAACACATATAAGAGATGACACCTATCCAAATGACAGACGAGATGAAGGTTAACACGAAGTTACCTTCGTTATGCTTCTTGCAGGTTGGGATAGTGCACGTGAGGAGGACTAAAGCAGGCCACGTGATTAGCCACAAGAAGAATTGAAAGCTACTATCTTGAGGAATAGTCCAGGGAGATAGATCATCGTCTAATTCTGAGTCTTCAGACTGTGAATGAAAAAAAATACGAATTCGATTACTTGTAAAGCGTCAGCTAAAGTAATTCTACCCCCAATTACTTAAGAATGGTGAAAACCATTACAGCAAATTTGGTACGTGGATAAAATGGCCATAAGCTATACGGTTTGATCGATTAAATCGCCACCTGGCAAGAACTAATGGAGTTAGCATTCGTATCTCGGAGACAAAACAATATACGTGAAAAAAGGCAATTTAAAAATTATAAAGTGCCTCCTATTTATTACGAACGAACTTCTTGAGAATCATTGTACTAAGAATAGAACATATAAAACTCACTGCTTAGTCGTGACTTTTTCAAATTTGTGACATAACAACTCGCGACAACAAGAGAAAACGTCATCATTTCAACAATATATATCTATTCGATGACGTAGACCTGTGGTAGCAGCTCCATAAGCCAATTAACAGTCGCAGGACTAGGGTGATCACTTTTGTCTAGTGGTTATGTTACTTGGCTGCGGACCCTAGCGTCACGGGTTTGGTCCTTGGAAATGTAATTATTCCACAGTCCATCGTGAGAATTGAAAATAAACGGATTTACTCGTCATTAATTATTCGATTTTATTTCTAACGTTTTTCTTGCTTAAGAGTGCTGGAAATCGAGACGAAGCAAATCACTTTACATGTTTTATTCTTTGCATTATTGCACTCAAATTGTCATTTCGTACTAAATCGAGAATTTTTTCCCCATATCTAATACCGTTTTTGAAATAGAAATGGTAACTCCGTTGTTTACCGCTAGGTGGTGCTGTTACCGATCTTATTGTATAGTACATGGTTGCTTTACTATATCTACACATCAGGATGTGTGGCAACCATTTGTCACCGTTTTCAAGTTAACGAGGAGTAAAAAGGACTTTAGAGGACATCTAAATATTGGCATGTCTTTGCTCATAAAGAAAACATAAAATTGGAATTGATCTCAAATTTTATGTTTATCGGAGCATCCACGGAAATATATTTGAGAAATAGTGAACATATTATTCTCTTGTTTTTATTATTTTCATTATAATTCACTTCCTTGAAATAGCCATTCTTTGTGGAATTTGAGAGTAATTCTTGCATAAATTTACCTGTATTCAACAGCTTGTAGAAAAATCTTTTTTTTAAATATAATTTTATTTCAATTTTCAAAAAAATATTTATTAAGCAAAATTATAAATATTCGTTAATTTTAATGGGAAACCATTAGATGCCTGAAAGTTTACAAGCATGACCAACTTACCGATGTCGTAGAATCACTTTCATTATCTTCTGCAACAGAATCTGCTTTCATTGGCGCAGGCGGCACTGGGGTATCAGAGGTCTGACTCAGCAGCAGAAGCCGAGGATCACCCATCCTGCTAGCCTTCAAGGACAGCGATCTGCGATGACCAAAGGAAGATGCCCTGGCACGCCGACTTTTCTTCCACCATCTGTGGAGGTCTTCTACCTATAAAGGAATAACAAAGTGGTCGAAAAGATTGTTAGTTTCAGACCTTGTCTTTATTTATATTAAAGGAGTATTCTTGCGCATACCACCTATTAATCGCCAAAACAAGTCGCCAAAAGTCTTTTAAAGTCATTTTTAGTTTGTAATTGTGCTTGTCCGCTTGTCAACACATAAATGGAATACGAAATTAGTTATAAGGTTGAAATTTCGCATGCGATCTTAAATCAAAATTATAGATTTCTGTCAAATTTTAAAATTCTATTAATCATAGATTTCTGTCAAATTTTAAAATTCCATTAATTATAGATTTCTGTCAAATTTTGGGAAATTCAGCTAATGAAAGTCTATTTGTTCTTGAACCTGTAAATACAATAATTCAAAATCGTATGTATTTAATACAAGAATTACAAACTCTTATCACATATTCGATCAAACTCTTCACGGGTTGATTGTTGATCGGCATGTTTATTCCCATGTTTGCGAATATGATAAAATAAAAATAAGTGAGCTGAAATTAAATATGCCATTTTTTTCACCAAAACTGTAGATAAAATACGGCAATAAAACTGTAGATAAGATAAACAAATGTTCATAAAATCATTCAACTGAAAAAGGTACTGATCGAAACTCCAAGCACGATTGTCTGCATAATAAAACAAGTTAATACTAGATTTACTAAACTGGTCGTTTTCAGTGATTTAGTTAGTTAGCTATATTAACGTCCAGTTTTAAGAAACACTAGGGCTATTTTGGAACGGACCTCGTAATTTGGAACCGCGGTCAGATGACGAGGACGACACCTTAGCTGGCACCTCCCTCTCCACACCACGCCACACCAGAGGGAGGAAGTTTGGCTTTGACGGATTTAACGTGCAACAGACCCCCTTACACGACGGTTCTTCGGTGGAATCGGGTCTCGAACCTGAAGCCCTACGGCTCACGAGCCGAGACCGTACCACCAAGCCACCGCGGACTGTTTTCAGTTATGAATTTATGTGTTTTGTGGTGCTAGGTAGTGTTAATTATGAGATTACAATTTTAATAAGATGCTTAATTTGTTTTCCCATTTCAACAAATTTTTATCATGTTAATGATTTATTTTACATTAATATGTAGATTTCCCCTTTAGCTTCCAATAATCGAAGAAAATCACATGATTTAATATTCAAGAAAACATTGAAAACAGTTAGAAATTTCATTTATTGCTGAAAATCATGCAAAAATATTTATTAAAAATTGCCAACAAACAGGAAGAAACTGCAAATCATTTAACAATTAATCAGTAAAAAATATCTTTTAAATTTTTAAAATGACGTAAAAATCAAACATGTGCTATAATATTATGAGAAGTTGTAATAGAAAATTTTAAAAATTTAATTAATTTAAATTAATTTTAAATTTTAAATTCCCTTCAAAGTGTACATTTTAAAGCATATTTACGCCGAATTTCGTAACTTTATGCCTAATAGTAAATCTAGCAAAGCACCAAAACAGCCTATTAGCACAAAGTACCAAACAGCATTATTATGATACTCCTGCGATATTTCTAGGCATTCAGGACGTTGAATAAAATCGTGTAAAATATCGTACAACATCTTGTGCAAATAGGGCGAGAAACACTTCATTTTATGTATAAAGACACGTCAAATGTAAATTTAGTATATTTACTTACCGTACCTTCTCCCCATTCTTTAATACTAGAATTGAAGTACATGACAGCTATGTACACTCCAAACATCATCAAGAGCAAAACAGATTCGACACTGTAGGGAACAATAATATTCTATATATGCTTTCTTTTGATTAAAAAATAAATGAAGAGAGTACAACAATCACTTAAAGATTACATCTCGGTATTTAGCAGAATGCCAATGTCTTTGACCTCTTCTAAATGATTTTTTTTCTTTAGTGTCAGCTGCCCAATTATCAGTGTTAGTGTGAATGTGCTTGTGTGTATATATGTAGACGGTCTAAATAACAGAAGCTGTTGATAGACAAAGCAATAGTAACACCGTCGTGGAATACAACATACTTTATTAATGAGGCATAGAACCAGTTGTAATATGTAAAATGATCTGAATGAGTCAAAAATTTGAATTACAGAAATTGTGAATAGTATTTTAATGAATATTAAATTATTCGCTGTGAAAAAAATTAATGAAGATTACATTGAGAAGACAGTAGAAGAAATGGTCTGTAGATTCTCTTCTCGTAAAAACATTACGATAGTTCAATAAAATTGATTTCAAGAGGCTGAGATAGCCAAAAAAGAATTGTGATTTCATCTTTATGTTTTTTTAACAAACTCTCTGACAGATTTAATTTGTTCGCATTAGTCAGTTATTGCGATAAAATGCTGCATCTCCAGATGGAAACGATGTTTCCACCATTGGATTCAACAGTTGGCTAAAATGTTAGCATTGTCACTCCCAATTACTCGGTTATCTAGTATGATGATAAGACCTATAGAAAAAAGCGAGACGTGACTCAAATCATGACAGTGTCACTGCTTCCAGCTGAACAAAAGTTAGCTTAAGTGCTTGTGACTAAGTTTTCCAGATGGAGTACATAATCCCTGTTACAAGAAAAAAATTTCCATCAGTATTCCTCTAGATTTTATGGATCTGGCAACAATTGAAACTATGCGCTGCATTCACGGTTGTCAAATGTGGCATTAGAATTGCTTCTCTAAATACTTTTTTTGTTCATATTGTTACAAACCTGCAATTCGGCTTCCCAGCATAGTTGGTTCCATCAATGGAAAGAATGTTTTACAGTCATCTGTATGGGACAGAGTCCAGGTGGCGCGTCAAAGGTCCCGGAGCTTGGCGACAAACTTGGCGACCATTTGGCGACTTAGCGACGAATTTGGCGACTTTGGCGCCAAAATAGATAATACCCGAAACTTCGAGAATTTTCCCGATCCGTCCAGTAGGAACCGAAATACGCCTCGAACGTTCCTGATTGGTTGAGAGGCTTCTAGCCCCGCCTCCTGAGACCTATAAAAGGGGCTGCAGCTGCCAGAGAAGTCAAGCCAGTAGTCCGAGTTCGAGAGCAGCGAAGTAAGTCAGTAATCCGAGCCAGAGTCGGAGAAGTAGAAGACAGAGTAGTCGGAAGCGACGGAGTCAAGCTAGTGCTGAACTGAGCTGTGCGCTACTGTCTGCAGTAGATTCTTGTTGTATGCTGCTCTGTATGCTGCTGTATGCTACACGTCTCGGGTGAAGATAATCGTCTTCTGTGCTGTATATAGTTGTCGCTTTTGTGCTGTCTTGTGTGTCTTCGTGTAAATAAACGTCGTTGTCTTTATTCTACTTCTGCCTACTGATTGAGCGTTCTCCACACCATATCACTTCCACTATCCAAACGAACCCCGGCAGAAAATTTCGTAACAATATCATTCCATTCTGTTTTTATTGAAATTGAAATATGCAGATGTTGATTGAGTTTTGAGATCGCTTTGGCTGCGGCTATTTTCTTCTTTGAAGCTTATAATCTATTTCAATATTGGGCGATATCTTTCAATAAGTTTGGACTTTCATCTGCAGTTATAATTGATAGAAATCAGTCTTAGCATATGGTATTAGTTTTGATTACCTAAACTGTCGCTCGAAAAATACCGTGTCATTATAGCTGTTAAGGCTTCATTGGTTCAAAAGTCAACAATGTTCATTATTTGGAAGTATGTAAAGTCCGACATTACGCAATGAAATAATAAAATTTCACAAACTATACTTTATAACGACTTTAGTATTGTAAATTAATATATGTATCACTTGCATGAAATAAACAGTTGTGGTAGTATCTATGTGCCATTAAAGTGGCTCAGTTTTGCTAAAATCACAGATATTGAAGGGTGTTTCATTATTTTTCCCATCTACTTAGATTTATCCCTAATGACATATTTATATTACATAATGACAACATAAACTAAATAAAAGAACAGTTTTCCTACGAATCTTAATTCCAGAAAATCGTGATAGAATAGCGATGGCATCACATTCGATTCACTTGAAAGAGCCTTACTGAAAATATATAACTCAATATCTCCTAAAACAAACATATTTTTTTATGGAGCCATTTATAAGAAATTATGTATGTAATATTGATTATGATAGAGGAAAACTTGCTCTATCATAATCAATTGCTCATATACTCACAATCTACACATTTGTGAACACACCGCTGCTATATTGGGCACAATGCGCCATTTCCCAGAGCGCATAATCTTGACTTGATTTCTAAGACTGTCATTAAGAACTGTTGCTCCAATCAATATCATACCTCATGCTTATATTGATGCATCAAATTAAAAAAATATAGTAACCGGAAGTGATGTTGTTGCTTTTCGAGTGTAATTTTTTCGAAAACTAAAGGTCATAGAGGTAAACTATGCAGAGATAACTGTAATGTAGTTTTCGAATTGATTCGGAAGTAATGAATAGATTAAAAACGATGAAATGAACTTTACCTTGTGACGACATTGTCCTGAATGATGCAGATGAGAGTTGTGACCGAAAAGATATAAACTAAGGAGTCTCTTGAAATCGGGAACCAGTCTACGGATGATTCCTGAAATTTAAAATAAAAGTGATTATGTGAAATATGAAGACGTTCTGCTGATCGAATCGAAATAAAACATTCTCACACTTTTCCTATCTGATTGCAGTCTGTCTTGTACTGAGTCAACATTATTAGTAGAATTTTTTTTAAAAAAATTTTTTAAAAAATTTCCTTTTAAAAATTAAAAAAATTTCCTTTTACATTTTAGATGCCTGTCCTGAAACATTATCTTATAACAAGATAATGTTTCAGGATTAATCAATCAATATTGACATTTTCTGGCTTGATTGCATCAGCTGTTGCATTCTGTGAGGGACGATTTTTTTGTTTCATGCAATTTATATAAAGAATATCAGCCTAAAAATATCACCATACTAAGGGAACATTTTTCGCCGTAATAGCTCTTTAAAGAAACATGTTAAAATCTGTGAAAGTGGTCTCCCAGAAACTTTCTCGTATGATGTATTTGTATATTATTAACTGCATGCAGTAGGTGAACAATAATTACGAAGGAGCATATTAGAGTGTAATCTTTAATGACGTTTTTTGACGATTTATCTTTGGGATGCATATATTGGGTTGTTCAAAAAGTAATTTTGTGGTTTTTTTTTTTTTTTTTTTTTTTTTTTTTGTGGAAATGAAAGACAGTTTTCGTATAATAAACAAATACTTTATTAAATTATATATTGGCCGTTCAGGTCCAACACCTTTTGCCATCTTTCTGGTAGTAGCATCATTCCACGCTCATAAAATTTTTGGCTTTTGCTGCCAAAAAACTGATCGAGGTGGTTTTTGACCTCCTCATTTGAGGTGAAGGTTTTACCGCCTAAAAAATTTAGCGAACCAGTTCTGGCACTGGCGTATGGTCAACACATCTTCTCCATACACATCGGTCCATTTCTTACTGGCTTGAACAGCATTTTTACCCTTTCTGTAGTAAAACAGTAAGATATGTCGAAAATGCTGCTTACCGCTCTCCATATTTAAAAGGGCACCAACCAAAAACTACTGCGTAGAATTAATTGAAATTTTTCACACACAAGCCTTGCTATATGAGCTCACAAAGCATATAAAAATTATACGGCTTAAATGTGAAGTTGGGTGCAAAAAATACAATTAAATCCTCTGTCGGTAAAAAACGAAATTACTTTCCGAACAACCCAATAGTACAAAAGTACCAAAAAGAAACGAAAATATATGTTAAATCCTTTTTTTTTCAGACCTATTGAACCCAAAATTTGACACAAAATTATAATTGTCGTCAAAAATGAGCATGCCAAATTTCATATATTTGATTCATTGCAATTTTGAGCTATCACATTTACCTGCTTGTGAAAATAGAAACCAACAAACTGTCATCTCCACGGATTTAGGTCCGAAATGGATGCGCCTCTTACTTTAAATGTTCAATTCATGTACTGAATTCTATCTAGCTACCTCGTTTCGTTTTTTATTTTTTTAATTTTCATTTTAATTCATAATGGAATATCCAGATAAACAGATTTCCTGCAAATGGACTTAGTTTAAAATTTGATAGAAATCTAAAAATTTTAAATCAGATTTCCTGTAAATAGCCAAATATATTGTATGAATATATTTCCAAATTTATCCAAACAGGATAATATTCTGCTTGCGTGAGAATTTATCACAGGATCCATATACAAATTTATCCATTTACAGGAAATTCGGAAATATATCCAAATTTCCTGTAAACTTGTGGAAAATAGATTTCCTGTAAATAGACTTAGTTTAAAATTTGATAGAAATCTACAAATTTAAAATACAGGCAGTACACTAAATTT
The DNA here is from genome assembly GCA_026543865.1 of Argiope aurantia. NCBI lineage: Eukaryota > Metazoa > Arthropoda > Arachnida > Araneae > Araneidae > Argiope > Argiope aurantia. The sequence goes on from JAPMOR010044759.1 coordinate 642,179, forward strand.
CATCAATTTAGCTCAAAATGTTTTTGAGTTAGATTATTAAAATATAGACGTAATTCCAATAATTACTTTTTCAAACTCAGGGATGATTGAAAGTGGTGATTCATCAAACTCTGAAGTTTGGAATTTTCGACAATTACAATATTTTGTCTTTGTACATTTTGTATACAAAAAAAGTGAAATATATATCTTTAGCAAACATGTGAATGGAAGATTTGATGAAACAATAAAAAAATATATGAATTACTGTACAAAAATTAAAGTATTATTACAAAAAGCATTAATAAAGAATAATA